>WEKY01037990.1:24735-70127 GCA_013390045.1 Picathartes gymnocephalus | reverse complement strand
GATTGCAATTGGAACACTTTGTGGATTTAAGGCATGCAAATATAAATACCAAGAATTCTGTATTATGAATATGCGAGGTAAAACACTATGTTTTGCAATATATGTGATCAGTGAGTAAAAACTTTAAAGTAATTCTCAGTATTTAAACTTTATATCCTTTTGGAGAATATTATATGTCTTTCTATATATTTTATGTCTTTCTATACATTTGATGATGTACTCTCATTTCTGGAACACAAAATATCTATAAATTTTGTATTCAGGATTCAAAGTCAATGGTCCTGGTTAATACCTGGAGTTTCTGCATCTCCTCCTTCATTTATTGCTCTTACAGAGGTGTACATTTTATGGATAAGCTCATATTTCTTACACTTTTGGTTTAAAGCAATAAGTGCAGGCATGGTTTGGGTTTCCAATGGTAACCAGTGAAAGTCAAGGGAAAATACATTTTATACAAAAGAAAATATATTAGTTAGTGAGTTTTGGTGGGGTTTTTGGTGGTTTTGTTGTTGTTGTTGGGATTTTTTTGTTTTGTTTTGTTTTTTTTTTTTTTTTTTTTTTTTTTTTGTTTTTTTTTTGTTGGATTTTTTTTTTTTTTTTTTTTTTTTTTTTTTTTTTTTTTTGGTTGGTTGGTTGATTTTGGTTGTCCTTAACATCAAAGAGGCCACGTATCCTATAAGTCAGAAAATTTCTTTCAAATGCTTGATTTGTTTATAATTATATGTTGATGATGGTGGTATTAATAACAATAACAATAACAATAACAATAACAATAACAATAACAATAACAACAACAACAACAACAATTTGAAACCAGGGCTGTGTTTCCCACATGTTAAACTAACTAAAAGGCACCCTGAGATTTTCCTGCTTTGGACAAAGAAATACATTTTGGTTTATATCTGTCCTGCAAGCCATTCAGAATATATGGGGGTCCAGTTTTTCCTTTTCTCCGTCTGTATAAGAAAGAGTAAATAAGAGCCTATGATGCATCTGGATACTGGGGCTTATGATTTTCCAGCTCACTCCCTCTCCCCTGTGGCTCTGTGCTCACCAGACCTTGACTCTCCTTCCCTGCAGGGAGGTCGCTGCTGGTCCATCGTGCTCAGGCAGAAGGTCACAGTGGTCCAGCCACAGATGCCACTGGCTGAGATTCCTGGATGTCCTCAGAGACTCATCTCCATCCATCTCCCAGACCTCTTCCCGCTTCCAAGATATTTATTCCAACCAGGACCTTCACCTTCCTCTTTCTGGACTCTGTTTCTTTCCCCCCCACTCCCGTTTCTTTTCAGACACACATCTTTTCGTCACCCCTTCCTTCCAGCCCCGAAGAGCAAAATCACAACATGCTGTCAGTCTTCTAACTGGTGGTACTTTCTCATGTCCCAGCTAGTTCAGCACAATATTGAAATTTGAACTTCCAAGAAGTTTTCAAGAGGAAACCTGAACCACAAGATATTGGATGTCTGAACTCAAATGTTTCTTGCTGAGTGAGATCAGACTAAATGATAAAAATGACCTTAAAATCTGTTTATCTATGAACATACCAGATGTTATCTCACCAGGTGTCTTTCTTCTGTGATGCAAGGTCTCAGAGAAGGCAGCAGAAAATCACATCATTCCCTGCTCTTTAGTTGCAACATTGTTTCCCACATTAATTTTATTTAATTTTTATCTATTATCAACTCCAGATTTTAAGTTTTATTATTTGATTGTGTTTGCTCTCTTATCTTAAATACTATTTCCCTTAAGTTAATTACATTGGATTTTCCCAAGGTAAATACATTGTTATTTTCTTTGCCTTCTTTTTTCTGTGACCTTTTTTTTTTCTTTTTTTGCCTTACTGATGTTTCGAAGATCTCTTTGAATTGCATTTCTCAGAAGTTCCACTAGAGTTTCAGTAAAAGAACCCTAGCATATCACCAGTCTCCTAATCATGATCTTGTTATGCTGGAACTGATCATTATGCAGTTTTCATACTCCTTTGGATAGTTTTCTATGCAAAATTATGTTTATATGAACTGATTTACAGTAAAATGTCCCATCAAAGAACCGTGGATTCTCAGAAAAGTTGAAGCTGGAAGTCTGGTCCAGCCACCAGCACTGGACATGTCACACTAGGTCTGTGTCACTACAGCAGAGGCACAATGTCCTCTCCCATGACCTTCACCAAGGGCAAACTGCACCTGACCAATGCACTGGCCCCCCACAATGGAGTGACTGCATCAGTGACAAGGGAAGAGACCCTGATGTCACCTGGACTCTTGTATGGCTTTTGGAATGGTCCCCCACAACATTCTTGCCACTTAAGTGGAGAGATAAGGATTTGATGGATGGATTTTTAGGATAACGAATTGGCTGGATGGCCAGATCCAAAGCGTTGTTTCCATTCAGGGTCCATATTAGGACCAAAACTGCTTAGTGTCTGCATCCACAACATAGACAGTGGTACTGAGTGCAGTTTCAAACTGAAGGATGTTTGGTTAAATTCGATGTTAGGCAGAAATTCTCATGATAAGGATGGTGAGGCTGTAGAACAGGTTGCCCAGAGAAGTTGTGAATGCCATATCCCTGGAAGTGTTCAAGGTGAAGCTGGACCAGGCTTTAAACAACTTCACAACAAGTGAAAAAAGTTCCTGCCTCTGTCAGGTGGGTTGAGGCAGATGAGCTCTAGATGTCTCTTCCATCCCAAACCAGTCTGTGACTCCATGATTTACTGGCAATGCTCTCCCTAGTGCAGCCCAGGAAGTGGCTGACCTTCATTGCTGCCAGGGCACAATGCTGAATTGCACACAGCCTGCTGTCCACCAGCATTCCTGGGATAATTTCTGCAAAGTTGCTTTCTTGCTGTACTGGCACACAGGGTTATTCTCCCCAGGGGTAGGATTTTGCACTCTACCTATGCTGAGCTTCACGGGGTTTGTGCCAGCCCATTTCTGCAGTCAGTTCAGGTTCCTCCCGATAGCAGCACAGCCCTCTGGTGTATCAGCCACTTCTTGTGGTGTTAAATCCTCTGCACAATTGGTGAGAGTACACTAATAATGAGGAGCTTAAACAGCACAGACTCCAGTACAGATCCCTGGGTAGCTCTCTCATAACCGGCCTTCAGATGGATTTTGTGCAGCTAATCACAACCCTTTGTGCCCAGCTCCTCAGTCACCTTTCAGAGCATCTCACCATTCATTCACCTTGTCTTATTTCACAGATTATCTAAAGAAGTTAAGAGTGACCATGTGAAAAGCCTTGCTGAATTCAAGATAAACAACTTCTATTGATCCCCCCTTGCCCACCAAGACAGATCATGTTGTAGAAATCTATCAGGCAAGTCAGTCATGATTTTATCTTTCTAAAATTGTGTTTAATACTCCCAATCACCTTCTTTCTCATCATATATTTGGAAATGATTTTTAGCAGGATTTGCTTCATCATCTTGCCAGAGACTGAAATAAAGTTACAACTCAGTATTTCTACAGATCTTCCTTCTTACTATTCTTCAAAATAGGAGTGGTATGTTTTCTTATTTCCAATGTTCAGGACCACCCTTGACCACAATAACCCTTAAAGACAACCAAGATTGTCATAAGCCACCCCCTTCTTGTGTGAATTGTTATACAAACACTTCAGGTGGGCCCCAGTCATGACTATTTCCCTGAAAAGATATGAGATCTTTTTCCACATTTACGCCCTCTAGGCATTTCTGTCTTGGTGTCCATATTCTTGGGGTGGAGTCTCTTCAGCCCTTTTATTGTTTCCAAAGTCTCTCTATTCCACACCACACTGCACACTTTGCTTGCCAACCCAGTCCACCCTTTCCTCACTTCTTTGTGTGTCATCACCTCCCTTATCTCATTATATAAGAAAGTTTTGGATCACCTTGTTCTGCTCTCCATAGCAATGCAGGCAGCTTACCATTAGTTTTTGCTGCTTTGCTTAGTGCAGTTTATGAAGCACACCACACACTACAGGAACTCTTGATGTACTCCAGTGATGGTAGCATTATGTGTGCAAAGTGGAGGCAAAATATTTGATTTTTTTTTCTTATAGGACTATTGTCCTCAGAGCTTGCACATGTTGTCATCACATAAATGCAGCCATTGAGTGGGCTAAGAGAATAAGCCACTACATACATACGTTTTGAGCTCCCCAGAAAGATATTATTCTAGATAAATGTTCTGCTGACAAAATTAAATAAGTATTCACCTGAAATACCAGTCATTGCAATGTAGGAGGAGCAAAATAATTTTCTAACAAAGTAATATTTTCTTCAGGACCCTTTCAGCAACATTGTAAAATTTGTCCAATAGTGTTCTATAAACAATTTTTTTTTCAAATAAACCAGTTCTTATAGCTCTGTCGATGTTTGGGGTGAGGGGACACATATCTAGTTAGTCGGATACTTATTTTTACTATCACTCATAAAATAAGTAATGAATTGTAACTCAAAAAGCCATACTTCCAAAACCTGGAAGAAAAATAACATCACAGTCTCTGCAGGAGGAATTTTTGTGTTTATTGGTTATTTTAGTTGTGCTGGGGAACAAAGAAATAAATGTCAGGATTCATCAGAAAGTCTGCATTTAATCTTAAGATATATACAATACAACACTCAGCAGATCAAATCTGCATGATTTTTATTTCATAATCTTCAACTTTTGCACAATCTGCTGCTTTATTGTTCTGTTGTTCTGACAGGAATTGACATAGCTGTCTGAGAGGAATCTTATGAATTTAGTGGGTACCCAACAAGTCTGATGTAAACAGAATTTCATAAGGTTTGCTGCAAACTTGGTGCCATTTACAGCAAATCCCAGCAGCTTTATTACTGCCTCAATGTGCTTTATTTTCTGTCAGCTTTACTATTTGGTATTCAACTCTCCCGCATGTTCTGTTGAATCTGCAACTTTTCCTGTGGTGGACAATGATAGGAGCTGGGGAGCTTCAATAAGGAATTTTAAGGCTGAAATTTCCTTTAAGGAACACAGTACAGGGCAAGCTGTTGTTGGCCACTTTCTAATAATCCAAAATTATTTTCCTGTACATTTCAAAGACAGGTTTTTATTATCAACTTGTCATCAGTCCCTGTTGACACATGACAAGCTTTACCATGCAGGCAGAGCCAGTGATGGCAGTAGAACCTCTTATGTCTCTAAAGTTGGGATTAAGCACTTTAGTTACCTAAATGATGTTTTTCTCCCAGTTTTCATCAAAGATAAGCACAATGAAATGATGCACAGGAAAAAAAAGAGAATAATCTCCATCTTATCCCTAGGTCTACTTGCTTCCATTTACCCCAGGAAGGATTAGTAACTGTTGGAAATGCACATTTCTCCAAGAGCACACTGTCCTCACAAATCTGAACGCTCTTTCAGAGGAGGCCTATATAATTATTTCTGTTTTACAGCTGTCAGAGCTAAGCTGTAAGAAAGGCAAAGCAATTTTTCAAATCACAGTGCACCCGTGTCTGTCCAGGTCAAACCATGCATTCTAATATGGTTGGTCTGTCCATCACATAGGATGTCTTCCCTTTTGGAAGCTTTTCTTCTTATCTTCAGCAGCTCCCATTCAAGTGCGCAATTTTGGGGAATAGCTTGTGAAGCATTATCATAACTGGAATAAAAACAAGTTATAAATATAAATTTAATTAAAATTCCTGTATGTAAGAAATGTATGTTTAAGTACATTTTAATAAAAAAATCATAGTCTTTTCTATGCTTGCTATAGAAGGAGTGCAGAATTGTGCTTATTAAGTAAAGTCTGCTCTAATTCTGTGAGTTTACAATCAACTAAATCAGTTGATAATAGGAACTAATTTGAAAAGGGCTGTTCTTGCTCTCTATTTTCCTTACACAAGCATGCCAGCCCCATCTTTTATGTAGCTCCAGTGATAATACTCCTGTAAGAACAGCAATTCACTAACTGATCCAAAAGAAAACCACTTTTTTTTCCATGGTTCATTTTCTGAGTTAGCTTTCAGGCAGATCAGCAAATCTGGCTAATTAATTCAATACTCTGAGATAGGCAGAAACTAAGAATTAAGATGCACCATGAATTTCCTGCCTGCTTATTCTTGTATTCTCCAGCAATTACCAACATAATGCCTTTTGGAAGGGCAGGAAAGATACGGAGGTAGGAAGAAAGGCTGTGGTAAAATCCCCCCTTTCCTTAGAGGATGACCCACCAGCCTGTAGGAGAAGTTCACTTTGATTTCACTCTGTGACATGACATATGGGAAAAACCACAAAGGGTAGTCAAGAAATATGTATTAAGCTACCCCTTAAGTAGCAAAACATCTGATCACAGAGCAAAGCAGCAATCGCAGTGTATAGAGATGCTTTCTGCTGGGCACTTAGTGCAAATGAAAAGGATAAAGATAGGTATGATTATGACAGACTTAGACAGATGAATCTGCATTAAAGGGCCTTACTTTCAGGTTCAGATACTCTAGTGTGTTATTACCCTACAAAATAGCCTTTTCCACTAAACTTTCCATGTATTACTCAGTTCTACTCCTGAAAAGATGATGACTGTAATGGCACATTGAGTAGCACAAACAGCATTAGAACCTATAAGGCAAAAATATTGGTGATGGTGTCTTCTTGAATAAGAATTTCACTGTCACAAGAATTTATAGTCTTTAGTAGAGGAAAACATTGATCCATCACTTCAGCATGCTGCAAGTCAAGGGGAAGAGCTACAGCCAGAAACATCTGACCAAGCAAATAATTTTATTGTAGAAATGGATTATTATATCTGACATGATTGTTTTGTTCTTATACTTGTGCTGCTGCATGCCACTATCATTTCCTGAGGTTATTTTAGCATTGTTTGTTATATTCTTATGATTTTATATTGTGCCTTTTAATGTATTTTATCCCTATATGAATACATGTGCCCTTGAGATTTCTCTCTATTGTGCTTCTAGTGTAATGAAGGGTTCTCCTTTTGCCATTGCATTATTTAAAAAATGCACAACTTGGATATTTCAAAGCTGTACTACTATGATAAAATAAATACTACTGTTATCCATGTGTTTTCACATGATACTAAAAATGATGAATACCTCTTTCCATCTGACATCTGCATCAAAACTATCCGATCTCCTATTTCTTACATGGAAAGATTTAAAAACCCCACAAATCCTGATATGTTTTTATCCCATGAGACAAAAGAATGCTCTTATCTCCTATCTACGGATGAGCAACTGAGAAGTGAAGAATAAAACAAAATGAAAATTATATATTTGGTATTCTGTGATATTTGCCAAGAGGCCCATGTCCCATTTAAAACCTTAAGCATAACTTTGCATAGATGTCCAATAATGTGGCAGCGCGGCTCGGGTGGCTCGGCACCGCCACCTTCCCAGAGGCGTCTCCACGGGTGAGGACGCTCCAGTCCAGCAGAGGGGTGCGCGCCAACTCGCACACGCGGCTGGGTGTTACAACAAAGGCGACGGAGGCAGGAGGGATTGTCCTGTATGAAAGTCCAGAGGGGTTTATTGGGTCCACGTGCTGAAGGTACCAGTAACAAAGAACCACTGGAATGGAGAGCCCAGGGTTAAATGCAGGTACGGAGGGGGCAGAGCCAAGCGGCAGGGACCAGTGAAGAGAGAGGGTAGGCGGGGAGACAGATGAGACAGACACATTCACCAACGGGGAGAGTGCTCAGGGAAGATGGACAAGGCAACAAACCAACGGGGGTAAGAGAGAGGGGAGCTTACTAGAACATAACCTTGCCTGGCAAACTTTGGGCAGCAAGCCAGCCAACGGGCCGACTGCCAGTGGGGTTGCAGGATACAGAACATGGCCATACAAGGCTAACCAGGGAGAGTGGCACTGGGAGGAACTGGCATGTGGTCCTTGGGCTTCCATGAGAGAAGCCAAATCCTAGGGGGGCATCCTAATATGCCCACAGGCCTCCACAAAATAACTTTAAACAACTTTACCTAAAAAGTTTGTCAAAAATAACAAAGTCTGCAGAAGTATGAGAAATTTAATCTAGGATTTGTAAATGTAAATGTAAATGCTTCATATATAATACCAGTCTTCCTAGTAAGAGCAGTCAGAGGGTGGGAACAGTTGTGTCAGCAGAGGATCTCTTTGTGCTGAAGAGATGCCCCTAAGGTGACTTAACTCAGTGTTGTGATATCCTGCTCCTCTTTGTAAGCTCAGGGGTTCAAAGTTGACCATATGCAGCATCTCCCAGACAGGTTAATGAGTCACTTGCCAAATCCTTTCAGGAACAGCCCTCCTGATACAGTGCTCAGTGTTAGTTCTAAAACGCAGAGATTGTGCCCTAAGGGAGGTTTAATATAAAATGCTGAATCTGTGAGTGAGAGCTCAAAGGCAGGCTGACAGAGTCGTTTTTTGGTCATACACTCATAGAAGGATTCAGGTTGGAAAGAACCTTTAAAGGTAATCTTGTTCCAACCTCCTGCCATGGGCAGGGACACGTTCTACTAGACCAGATTGCTCAGAGCCATATCCAGCCTGGTCTTGAACACTTTCAGGGATGGGGCGGCCACAGCTTTTCTGGGCAACCTGTGCCAGGGCCTCCCTGCTCTCATAGCAAAAAATTCCTTCCCTATATTTAGTGTAAATCAAACCTCTGTCAGTTTTGTCCTGTCTTTGGTGGACATTCTCCAAGGGTCTTGCATCCCATCTACTTGAAAGCTGTGGGAGGAGCAATTCTCAGTGGAAAATTACCTTCTCCATGTCACCTGTTACCAGTTCCCCTATCTCACTTATTGCTACAGTAAAGTTTCTTCTGTCTTGATTTTTCTGGCTAGTGTACCTGTAGAAACCCTTCTTGTTATTTCTCACATTTCTTACCAAATTTAGCTTCAGCTGTGCCTTATCAATCCTGACCCCACCCTTACAGTCCCAGGCAGTTATTCCTATGTTCCTCCCAGAATGCAAGTCTCTGCTTTCACTGTCTAAGCATTTCCCTCCTGTGTTTCAGTCTGACAAGGTGGTCCTTACTTGGCCATGCTGGGATCCTGCCTTCCCTGACAAATTTCTTGAATGTGGGAATTGAGAGCTCTTCTTGTGCTTTAAGGAAAATATCTCTAGATTGTTGCCAGCTTTCCTCTTCTCCTCTATCCCTGAGGAGAATTTCCCAGAGGGTTCAATCCACTAGTACTTTAAAAAACTAGAAGTTCACTTCCTTAAGGTTCAGGGTTATGTCTACATGTTTTGCCTGGTCTATATCCCTTGAGATCATGAATTTCACCAAGGCATTGTCTCTTCACTGTCATAACAAGACACAGCTGGCTTAGTAAAGGAAGTTTTGTTTGTGGCTGTTCTAGAGAGGTTTTTATAAATTTGAACCCAGCCATAATTATGCAAAACAGCCCGGGATATTCTTCTGATAAAGAGCAATACACTAATTAATTACATTACATTAGGCAAGCATTGGGTGTATTTTCTGCCTTGGGGACAAAATATTTATGCAATCTTTGGCAATCTGACACATTTGCAAAAGTTCACATAAAGACTAAATGTCACGTTACAGGAGGAGACAACTCTTCTGGGATAAAGTTGGACACAATTCTTTTTGATCCTCACTGACACAGAAACATCTCAAGAATCCTTTCTTGCATGCATTTTATCTCTGTCAATCAGAAAACGTAATGACACCCCTAAATCCAGGGGTGTTGATCCTCTTAAGATCAACAGACTATGCCATCAGCTTTGTTTCAAATACCACTCAGAAGCACAGTCCTGCGGGGAGAGGCAGCACAACGTGACGTGGAAATACACATTAGCTCCACTGAAGGCAGAACAGACAAAACCTTTGCCATCCACATGTTCAAATTGCTTAAACTGTGCAGTCAGTTTAACTCTCTTTCATGTGGCACATCCCCTGCCCTCTAAAAACACTTACTCATATCATTAAAGTCTCTGTTTTTCCAGGCTCCAGAAAAGTTCTCTCTCTAAGATGCTGATCTGCTTTATAACTTGTAGTTATAATTCCTTCTAAAAAGCCTTTATACCTTTTTTTTTTTTTTAAATCATACACAAGTTATCAGATGAATTTTTTTAGTGCCTTGAGAACTGATAAAGATTTCACTAAAGAAATTTCATAAGCCTTTCACAGAAAAGCATAATTATATCTCTCTTGAGCTCTGCAGTCCTTCATTAACATGTACAAGGCATGGGAATCACCCATCTTTTTCAAATTATGTCAGATCTTTTCATCACATTCTAATAAATTGAAGTATTAAATTCAAGTGACCACTGAGCTCTATTTACTGACACATTTCCCACACATAAAATAGATCAGAAGGGAAAACCAGGGACTACGGAAAAACACTTGATTGAATTCACCTTGGGAAGTACAAAAGAAAACCTTACACAGGTAAACATTCCTTCATTTGTGTTCTTAATGCAGACAATAAGAAATCTAGAAGAGAAGCAGACAAATATATGCAAAAACTGAAGGAGAGAATGAATACAATGAAGTAAATGATCTCACCAGGTGTTGTCTTATTTCTTAAGATGAAAATAGTTATTTATATTTTCTTTTTCTTCTTATTTTTCTCAGTTGCACTTCATCAATACCTTAGATGAATGTAGTAATAATTCTTTCACAGTAAGGATTACAATTTGCTACTCATCCTGGGCCAAGCTGGTGAATCTTCAGTATTTTCTATGGACTAAATTTTTATCTATAAATCTTTTATTTTCTTATTGCTAAGTTGCATAGATTTTTTTGTTTCATTTAAAGTTTTATTTCTCATCTGCTGTTTCTTCATTAGTGAGGGACAGAGAGCACTTTCCGTAATTCAGGTGTATGTATTGGAATCCTGCTCTGTAATTGTGCCTTAGCCTAGGTGTCAAACGCATGGACAACTTGGAGAAAAAAAAGGACAAAATAGAAATATTTTCCCAAGCATAAAGACGTGCTTGAAAAAGGGTCATGTTCCAAGGACTCAGCGAAGACAGATGGGGATTTGCTTCAGCAAAATGCAGTCAAACCTTGTCGTGTCAATCCAGTGCTCACAGTGACAATGCCCTGAGAGGAAGCGTTTATTGGTTGCATCACCTTCTCCTGCTCGGGTACCTGTAGCATTTTAAGGGAACAAGTTAACACCTCCTCCCAGCACTCCACAGTTCCGCACAGCCATGGCGATCCCGTGTCAGCAGGGAGGTTTCCATCACAAATTACACAGTCTGGGGCATGCAGGAGGACCTGTGGTTGTCCTCAAATTGTCACCCAACATCTGACCTTACAGAGAACATCTTTTAACCACTTAAGAAATTTACTTGTCCACAAACACAATTGTTGGTTTTTACCACTGAGCTCACAAAAGTCCCTAAAGATGAAGACATGTTAAAATATGCACAGCAATGGGGATTTGAAATGCACCAAAATATAAAAATGTTTGAATAGAGCATTTTGGCTCAGTGTGCATAATGAGAAATACTGGCCAAACTCATTCACACCAGATTCCAGTTACATCCTCTGATTTGCTGTCATCAGTCAAGCAATGGCAAAGTAAGATCTAGTAAAAATCAATGTATAGCTCCAGTTAATTTCTCAGCCCAAAAGATAAAGTTGGAGTATCAGTGTTCTGTATCTTGAAAAATTTGTTATTATATACAAACCTCCTGGCTGTATTCAATGTTTTCATGCACAATCTTTCTTATTAAGTAATATAATTTACTGTATATTAAATGAGAGATTCATTCAGATGCCTTGATCCTTTTCTGAGTCTCTTTTTATAAGTGATAAAAATTGTTTCTAAGTGTTCTCTTTGGTTTTAAGTACAAAATGTTCCTAGAGAATGTACCTTAAATGAAATGAGACAATAATTAAATACGTGCCAGTGAGGCTGCAAGGAAATGATATTTAGGACAACTGGCACTAGTGTTGTTTACATGGTGTGATAATAATAGCTTCCTCAACTGAAAAAAAGAAACAAAACCCCCAACCTAAACCCAGGCCAGAGCTTCCAAACAAAATATTTCAATTATTGATGGACTAAGAACCAGCTTGTTACTAATTGGATGTCTGTTCCACACAAACACAGAGATATTTTGTGTGCCAATATGACAGTTTTCAGGGGAAAAAAAAAAGCTAAACGAATGCAAAAGCTGAGTGTTCTGCTCTAAACCCTGTATTTTGAGATGCTTCCAACACTTCCCATAAAAAAACCAGCACTTTCTCTTGGCAAATGTTCAGTAAAACGTAGTGATGATCTCAGTCTATTTAGAGCAGGAGGGAAAGGATGTGCAATAAAAGAGATGCAGGAGCTAGCAAATACAAGCAGAAAAATTCTTGTTGCCTGGTAAAAGGCTTAGTCTGCAAAATGAAAGGTCTGTGCATTTAAATGTGTAATATATGTTTATTTTTGTGTTGTCTTTAAAGTGAAACTCACACTGTTACTTCTTTAGGGCCACAAAACTAGAAAATGTGAAAGTAGTCCAATGCAACCTTCATTCTGCCCTTGGGAATCTGATCTGAAGTGAATACTATCCAACTGCTTTTTCATTTTAGACCATTCGTGCAGCAAATCAAGAATGAGCTCTTGATCACTACAGTGGAGTTTCTCAGGGAGCCACAGACAGATGAGGTGTTCACTCTCATTCTGGAGCTGCTCCTCAGCTCTCACCCCTTCAGCCCATTCCTGTGCTGGTAGAATACATAAATCCTGCTGTTCTCCAGTACTCCTGATTTTGTCTTGCCCCCAAGAAGGTAAAGACTTCAGACCCTGTGCTGGGTCTGGCTGGGATGGAGTTAATTTTCTCCATGGCAGCCCATGAGGTGCTGCAGTTTGGATTTGTGGCTAAAACACTGCTGATGGCTGTTGCAATCTGCCTCTGAGGCAGAGCAACCAGGTTCATTGCTAAATGACCCCTTGAGTTGGACTACAGCAAAGCAACACTAAATAACTGATATAAAAATGAATTTTACTAGAACAACTGAACTGAGAAAAAAGTAACAGATTGGAAAAGGGGTGTATAGACATTCTGGAGTATATGATCACCCTAAGAGAGGAAAATTGGAAAGAGAAGAACAGAGAAAGAGAGAGAGAAGAAGAGATAGAAAGATATCACCAGAAATGGTTCCAGCAATGTGTGGGTGATTGTGGTCCATGGTTGTAATGTGCAGTCCTGGTCTGTCAGATCTTGGGGCCCATGTACACATTTTTATAACTTCAGTTCTTCCAATATCTCTTTCAGGAGGAGTTTAGGGCATGGGCATTCTTCCTGGAAGATCTGAAACTTGGGCAGTGTTGGTGGAGGGGTGAGTGTCTGTGGGTCTGTCTGTGCCTGGACAAGGTTTCTGAACAAAGCTTGTCAATAAACCTTTCTGAGGTTTGTGACTGCACAGTGGTGCCTCATGGGGCAGGAGAGAAATCAGCATTTTGAAAACAAAATCTGCTGTGCTGCCTCTTCAGGATCCATGGCTTTATGGCCTTACTCCTTTGGTTTGAAAGCAGCTGATTTAGGGCAAAATTTAGCCACAAGGTCTGAATGGTTCACTACAATGACACAACAGTGTTTTGGGTATTACTGAACAGAGCTTGCTCAAAGGCAAGGATTTCTCTTTTTCCCCCACTCTGCCCATGCAGGGAATAGGCTGGGGATGAGCAAAAGACTCGGACAGTTGGCCCAAACTGTCCAAAGGTCTTTTTCGTACCACATAACATCATGCTCAGCAACAAATACATGCAGAGGAAGAAGGGGGTGAGAGGGGGGCACTCGATTTCCAAGGTGGCTGCTGCTCAGAGAGTGGCTGGGCATGGGTCTGTTGGTGGGAGGTGGTGAGTGATTGTTCTTGCATCACATTTTTTCCCTTTATTTATTTTTTTTTTCTTTTGTAAATCCATCCTTCACTTATTAAACTGTCATTACCTCGACCCACAAGTTTTCTCACTTTTGTTCTTAATCTCTCCCCCATCCTGTGGGGAGGCGGGAGGGAGAGGGGAGTGATCAAGCGGCTGTGTGGGTGTGTGGTGTGTGGCTGCTGGCCAAGGCCAACCCACAGCAGAACTTTACTTCAGAGAAGTGAAGATGAGCAATTCAAATAGAGATCAAAACACAGCCAAATCCCCCATAGCCATGGGAGAACGTGAAGAGATTGCATCATACTGAGAAACATGAAGGCACACAAGGTGTTGTGAGCAGTGTGAAACCATTGATCAGTCTTGTATGACTTATTTCAGCAAGCCACTTTTTCAGTGAAAGGTGTTTGCTGAGCCTTTTTCCCTATGATTCCAGTCCAAAGTTCATTAAAGGTAGTGGAAAGCTTCCAATTACCATCTTGCTGCCTTAAATTAATGTCTTATGGTACCAGTACCACTTTCTTCTTCTCAGCCAGAGGCAGGAAGATGTGAAATAATAAAATCACAAGAACCTTATTCCTGTGGTGGACTGTAACTAATTATCAGAGGAGAAAAGTATAGGCAGGCTAGGCAGTGGTCAAAAGTATGGTGCCAAAAGTCTGAATTTTCCACAAACTTTCTCTTCGGTTTAATTAGATTTTTAAGACTTATGGGGCACTAAGCATTGAAGCAGGTAGATCTGCAGGGTAAACAGATGAAGGGTTGTGAAATGGGCACTAATATGATCTACTAGATAATGAGACATCCTTTAATGTTTTTATTTAGAGCACTGCATAAAGCAAAGGTATCTACAGTGAAGATGCCAATTACTGGGTTTTCTGAAATATTTTTAGCAGCAGAGCAGGGAACTGGGGACATCTCATCCCAATGTAAACACCTGAAATAAATCAAATCCACTGTATCCATTCCTGCCTGTAAATGTTCAATAAGGAAACTAACTTGGATGTAGAAATATACATTGTGTAAGTTTACGTAGGGAAAATGAATTCAGCCCTGGAGGCTCAATTCATTTGCCCGCACAGAGGCACTTTAGTGCTGTTTGCTGTGCCTGAGGGGATTCCACAAGTCCAGACTCAGTTGTCACACTTGAAAGTCACAGTATTGAGCAGTACTATTGGATGCCTCAGATACCCAGGCACATTCCAAATGACACCAGCTGCCTGTGTTTAAGCAACTGAGACCTGATTTCCTGTAAGTCCATTGACATCCATGGAAGGATTACTTCAGGCAAACTCTGTGGCAATGGGTTATGGCTCTAAAATTATCTGTCTTGATCCTATCACTATCCAGCTTCCTGAGCACATCATCCACACACACATAGCACAGTGTCCTTGAACAGAGACAGTGCCCAAGGCAGTACAAATGACTGAAACTTTCTTTTAAAGCTTCCTATCAGTTCAGTTTCTTTGGAATTCTCCCGAATCAGAAAACAGTGACACCAAAACCCATTTTTCCTGTTTGTTTCACAGTGTTAGAATCATTCTTCTGGATTAAAATCAGTAGCTCAGATATTTCACTTAGGTCTTTATTTGGAACATAGTGTTTCATACATGGCATTAGGAAATGAAGTTGACTAACTAACTGACACATAAGGTGAGGGATTTCAATTATCTTTCTTCCATGCTCACATAAGTATTCAAAAATCTGTTATATGTTGTACTTACACATAGGAAGCATAATTTGAATAAATCTGTTCCCATAATTAATATACTTTCATTAGAGCAGGATATCATATCAGTTGCTTTTTTTGCAGTATGGCATAAAAATTCATATTTAAACTTTCATTGTTAACTATAGCTATTCTCGCCAATTATTTATTTGTACAAAATCTAGCATCATGGTGGATAAATTTAGAAAAACAAGTTATCTGAGTTCAGAAAATAGTAATTTGCATGAAAAGAAGGAAATAATTAAATTAAGATGTACAAGATCGGCTCACTATGGCTGTATTGCTTTTAATGGAGCTTTACTGATTTATGGGAGTGGCTTTGAACCTCCATATTTTGTTGTAAGACCAACACAGTGATCTATAGCACACACCTCTAATTATATATTGACACTCCACAAAGGTAATAATATCATCACAGAGGAATGAATCATCATTCAGAGGAAAATTCTCAGATCTCAAGATACAGATAGAAAGGTTAGGGTCACAGAGGGGTTTCTTTATTTTAGTTCTGGACCCAAAATCAATATTTGGTCACAAAGCAATTTTGCACTGTCCTGGCCCATTTTTCCCTTTTGCCTTCACTGCAGAATGGGGTGATGCATTAACTGGGTGATGAAGAGAGAGGATCTGATACTTGCAAGCACACAGTGACCCTTTTGCAGTGTAGCATCAGGGACAGGGCTCCAAGTGTGCTCCACGACAGCCTTGGGCCCAGTTCCTCATGCTTGCCAGGAGTCTGTTATACCCACACTATCTTTAGACCACCTCAGCTGGAAAGAAACCATCAGCTGTGATCCAAAACTGTGTCTCCCCAGGGCACCCCATGTTTGGAATGGGGTTCATCTGTGCTGCAGCCCTGGGGGTGCACAGGAGGGGTTTGGTCCATCACCACTGGCAAAGAGGAAAGGACACAGTTACACTCCTACATGCCCAGGAGCATGCTCTGCTGCTCTGACAGGTGTAATACAGCCTGTTTACACTCTACTTTAACAATATCAATGCCCTACCTTGTAAAACTGAAACAAGAAAACATCTGAAGTGCCCTGAATTAATCTGACCCTAAGCCATTTAAAAGGTGTGCTGCTCAACTCCACATCCATAACCAGATGTATTAAAGTGAAATAAAACCTATAAACAGGCAACACGAAACGAATTATGTGATTATCTAGTGCAAAATCTCATATGCAACAGTATTTCTCCTAGTAAAACCATGCCAATAATTCCATGGAAGTACTGTTTTAAAACAGAAAGCCCATGATAACGTGCATAAAAGAATTTAGACATGTAATTGCTTCCTTAGACTTATTTTGCACTATGAAAGTGATTGCATAGCAGACTTTAGGAAAATGTAGGTCTTGATCTCTCTTTGATTGCTAACTGCCTTAAGAATCTAGTGCATTTGTCTGACTGAGGAATCATTATTTAATTCTAACAAAAGGATATTTTCCCTCCCTTTGGTCAAAGGTGTCCATGTACCACAATGAGAAACACATGCACTATTAATCTTTCATTTACACTCTCAGTGTAGTTGCCTGGATAATATATTGTATTTTTCTCTGACTTTTTGATGCCATTTCTAATCGATAAGATATGACTTTCCTCCCAGCATTTCTCATGAACTGAAATTCATGTATCTGGACCTGTATGATTTTGTTTATTTCTCTTTGGGACAGAGTAGAGATAAAAGAAATCTCTGGAGGACTGTGTAAAATAATTTTACTATAATGAATGACCAGCTAATCTGAATTATCATTTCTGCTGAAATAAGGTATGATTGCAAACCTTCTAAGTCAAAAAGAAAATGATAGCACTAAAAAAACACCTATTCAGAGAATAAAATACTGTGATCTAAGACTTTATTTCTTTCTTATAAGTTGTTTGTTACACAGGATATTTTTGTAGATATACAGTGATGTTCCTTGAGCACACTTGGATGCAAATATCAAAGGTTCAAGCTATGTATAAGACAATCTCTATTCAATCTCTTTGAAACAACAGTGAAATGCCAGATTTAATAGGAACGTAGTCATAAGGAGCATAGGGTGAAAGCCTTGAAGGTATTTAACCAGACATACATGAACGTGAAGATTAAAGTTCACAGTGAAGTTGCAAAGAAACATGGACATGCTCTGCTGCTTAGCAAAAGCAGGCACAGCTCCTGAAGCTGTCACAGAAACCTGATGTTTCAGGATGGGATTGGGAACATCAGTCAACAAAAGTAGTATAGTTATTATTTTAGGGTTTAATTTTCACACAGGGTGTTGTAATCTAGAATTCTTCCATCACATGGAGGAAATAAATAAATAAATAAATAAATAAATAAATACTGTCTTTAGTCTTTAGATCTTTAGTAACAGAATTGCATTAATGTTACTTTTCTTCTGCAGAGCACCAAAGCTAATGGCTTTCCCCAATTGGCTTTTGTCACATATCCACAGAAACCTGAGGTGGAAAAGATATAGGATATAGCAGGAAATACACTTCATTTCCCTGAATGCTTTGAGGTTTCCAACATTTCTCTCAGGAACTCACTGTAGCTCTCTTTTTTAAAGTGGTTTTTTTTGTTTGTTGCTTGCTTGCTTGTTTTTGTTTGGTTGTTTTTTAATACTTAGTCTTTCTTCCTCTTCCTTTTTTTTAATGTTTGGATTTCTCTGAATTCCTCTGTAACATCAAAATATTGTCAAACTGATAAAATGTTTTGAATGTAGGGACAACTTCTCTGAAAAGGGCAATTCAAAACAAACTCTCCCTCTGTCTTTCTTCAATCCCCTACCCCAGCCCTGTATTTATCATGAACTGTAAGAAAGCACAGGTCTTAGAGGTGTTTTTTCTTCTCTTTCTGTATCTGGATGACATGGATAGTATCATGCATTATTATAGTGTATTTGAGGTGGTTTCAAATGTCAACCCAGAGCTCAAAGGGCCTTATTGAGCTGGTAGCACTGTCCATGTGCATGTCTTCCACTGCACATAATTTTGGGAAAGTGATGTACTGGCTGCTGGATGAGGATATAATTTTCAAAAAGGACTGGAGGAGAGGGGTTCTCTGCTCGTGGTGGCTGTATCTAATGGTCTGTTTTTTGGTCTGTTTTTAGCTACTAAGGTAGATAAAAGATTCCTAAGTGAAACTTCTCTCCAAATACCTTAAGATGGATCTTCGTTCCAAAATAAAGGCATCAAAAGTACTTTCATATCTTTGACAGAGAGTAAAAGAGGCTTAAGTCAAAGCACATCTTGTTCACTGTGAGCAGTTAATAAGGTTCAACCAATAAATCAACACTTTTTGTGTCAAAGTCCCTGAAAAGTCCCAATGCAGGGAGAGGGAATAAGCTTCCCTTTTGCAATGGCCTGCTCTAGGGATGGAGAACATGCTTTCCTTGCTCATGCTCTCACTTTGTTTTTCCCTCACACTCATCTCAACTTTTCAACTTCATCCTCCTTCTTCTGTGGAGCTCTTGCTCTGACTCATGTCAGCACCAGCTTGTCAATCCCTCCATCCCTTTTGGAAATAGGTAGAAACTTGCTCTTGAGATATATAAATAGCAGGAGTTATGGAAATCGGTTTCTCACCCACTGTCATGAATCTCAGCTGCACCACTGTACCTGTCACCCAGTAAAAATGCAGATGAACTGCTCTGAATTCACTGATTTGTGACCCAAAGATACTGGACCAAACAGCACAGAAAACCTTGTGGCATGTGGGAATGCACAGACCAAATGGTCTCTTCTGCCTTAGCAAGCCAACTTCTCCTTAACTTGGACGCTGCACAGAAATCACAGCAGCAGCTGCCACAGTCCCATCTCCTACAGAGTGGAAGAGAATGAGGATGCCTAATAGCTCTGCATGTTGATTCTCCTCTACTAAAACACAAATGCAGTTTTCAGGTTCTTAGGTGGTGGATTTGACTGCACATTGGTAACAGACTGCGGCTCAAAAACTTTAAAAGGCAACCCAGTGTGATGTTACTCAATGTTAGGGGGGCATCCTGTTGTTTTAACCTACAGAAGGTGACAGCAAAGCCCTCTGAAGATATCTTAATACGAGTTCAGTAGGGAGAAGACTATTTTCTGAAAGAAAGAACATTTTCTTGGCATTCTTGGAACAAAACAAAGTACGTGGGGGAAACTGCGTCTGCCAAAAGTGATCAAATCACTCTGCTCTCAGAGACAAGCAAACTGTTACTGACAAACCTTTAGGAAGAGCACACTGGAACTCAGAAGCACCCTAAGCCTGGTGGCTAAATTTCCTATCACATCCCTGCCAAGCAGACCTTCACAGTCAAACAAATAATAAAACAGACTGAGAATTTAGAGTTGTTAAGCAGCAAAACAGTATGAATTCTAGTGATGTTTAAACTCTGAGTATAAGCTGCTTTGGTGATTACTTGAGTGCTACTTGAAACCAATCCCCATATAGCCAGCACAGAGGGTCTAATCCATGCCCATCCCTAATGTTTTTGGTGAGAAAACCTTACAAGCATAGGCAGAGAAGAGTTGCACAATCCTGGTTAAAGGTCTATCCTGTGGGGGCCAGACATGGCTGTCATAGCAGAAGTGCCGGGAAAAATGTCAGACATCTGCAGATTCAGACTTCCAAAATCATAAGCATACTGCATAGATCACTTGCCCATCACCTTAGGACATGAAGGCTTCATGACACTAAAAGTGAGCAAAGTCTTTAAACAAATGGTCCTTCTCAGGGGCTTCTCCAGCCTTGCTGTGGCTCTGTTTAAAGTTTCAGTACTTATTAGTACTCAGTTTTCTCCTGGTACAGAATCAAATTGTATAATTTTTAATTTTCTAGTTTTTGGTTGTTCACAGCAGAAATCTTACAATTACTGTTGAATTATTTGTTACGTACAGGTAGGGTTCACCACACCTAACTTCACTGGACTGGGATGATTTAAACCAGTTCTCTAGACTCCTACTCTGACTAAGCTCATAAAAGTATTCAGATAAGTGTCTATATTTAGCAAGTTGAACTACTCTTTGGAAATGCCTAGTCAAAAAACTATGTAAATTACCTAAACCAGTTGTCTAACTTTAAAATGGAAGAAATTCAGGTGAAATGCAGACTTTCTGAAGGATATGAAAGCTACATAGTGCAGAGCTGCTGCTGCTTGAGTAAGAGCTTGCAAGCAATAGCTCAGACATGTCACCAAACTGGTAAAACAGTGGTGGCTTTGTTACCTGAGGCAATATAGTTGTATGTCAATACACTAAATATGCCAGATTATTGATGGAAATATTAGGGGTCTTTAACACACTGTGTAGTGTAGATATGTGCTAAGAAATCCAGTAAAAAATTTAATTTAACGTAAAAAAAAATTTATAGTCTTGAGTAAATCCCCAGTACTTCAGGCTCAAAGCCCATCAAACTCTATGGAAGTTCCTAGACAGAATATAGGACAGTATTTATTAGATAAAATGGGGAAGGACAAAATCTGACTCTGTATGGAAGAGCCACACCTGACAGGAGATGAGAATGACAGCATCACCCCCTTCCTCCCATCACTTCATGCAAATGATGGTTCTGCATCAGCAACTCGTTTGAAACTGCGTGGTGAGAGCAGCAAAGCTTCCTCTGCACATTCTTCATGTATGGGATGGATGAGGTATTTCATTTCATACATCATTTACTGTTGGCTGCAGTTATTTCACAAAGACCTATTTTGACTTTGCTAGAAACGTGAAAAAGTGTTTCCAAGTTTGGAAATTTCTGCAAACAACAAGCTGAAGTGCAGCTCCAACTGTTGTGAGTCATCAGAGACCCCTTGACTTCAACAGTGTTGTGTATTTATGTTATTTGCCCACTGGGTGTAGTTTTGAAGTCAAGTGAAGCTGTGTTAACATGGTAGGAGTGAGATTGAGAATAAAACTATTTTTCTGCCTGGAACTGAATTTTATAGAAAGATATTTTACATTTGATATTTTAACCGGTGTAGTCTTACCAATGAATATTTTCACACCTTTCCACTGCTTTTGTCTGTCTCTGAGAAATCTTGTCTCACCAATTCAGTAACACAGTCCTTCAAAAACTTGGTCTAAATTATCTGCTATCTAGAGAAACAGAGATGACAGTTGAGTGTGCGTGAGATTAAACTTGGTCCAAGTACTGATCAGAAACTTTCAGAAGCTATTTAGAAGTAGGTTATCATTAATAAGAAGTTCTTTTTTATACCCATTCCCAAAATGGACTTCCTTATATTTGAGACAAAAAAATCAATATTCAATATGCTCTTTCTTTTCCTCCATTAGCCTTTTTATTAGAACCATAGGAAAGACAGGCTACAGTTCACACAATATATGAGGGATTAACTCTTTTCTTATCCTTGGTAAGGACTAAGGAAGAAAGTAGTATCTGACCACTCCTGTACCATAGAAATAATTTTTGAGGAAAGTGTTTTCACCTCTTTCCCCAGTACACAGCCATATATAAATACAATAGAAGGTATTTGGATTGAAATTGCTAAGAATTAAAAGGAACTGGGATATTTTTTAGTGTCTACATTAAAAATGAATTTACGACAATGGTCAGCAAGAGTTGTATGATGTGACCTGCTATATGCTACCACATGACTGGTCTTAATACCTCATGTGGTATCTCCTATTGTTTGGTTTCCTAATATAACATTTCTAAACGTATTTTATCATCAGAAAATAATGACAATTTTAAAAAGAACCTGACAATTTCCCTGCCATCCCCCTTCTTCAATCTCAAGTGTTTGAGTGCAAAATAAATTGTGATTTGTTTTGGAACAGCACAAAATCCTAGACCTGTTTAATTCTCAGGATGAGCCTGGTTACATTCTTCTTCCACTCATTATTTTGAAGAGAAAGCTGCAAAAATAAAAGGCTGGACAACCAGGGTCCAAATCTTTTTTAGCATGACTATGGATGAATTTACAGGCAAGCAATGCTGTGTCTGAACGAGAAAACAGAAAACAGAGAGCACGTTGCAAATCCTCCATCTGCCTGGGCTGGAAACAAGGACATTACAGAACTCATCTGCAGACGGATGTTGCTATTTAAGTTCATTTCCAACAAACCATTCATTAAATTCATAGCTGCACCTGATACCCATTCATGTGTTCCTGCTTACAAGTTCCCTCAAAATAGGCTGTTTCACAACTTTTGGAAGCCTTACACATCAGATTACAGCAAACTGCAAGAAATGGAGGAAGGGGGGAAGTTTAATGTGGATTTCTGAGACCATGGTGAGCACTTAATGATATTGTTTAACATCTGAACTAGAATGGGTGTCCAATCTTCTAAGTAGTTTTGAACTTCTCCTTTCAAACAAACTTTGGTGTGGATCCAGGAACAGACAGATAAAAAGGAAAGTGGAAGAATTCTCTCTGTATATAGGCAGCACGCTGCTTTCAGGAATGCGGAAAAGGCTGCAGTCTCACCTGCCACATGCAAGCAATCAGAGCAGTCCTTACAGAACCTCTACTCCTATAGGTCTGTACAAATCTCAGTAATTTCAGCCTAATGGCTTCAACAGATCTCTTCTCGTTTTGGATGCATTAACATTATTTCCAGATCAGACATTATTAAAACTGGAAACAACTTTTTGGCTTTTACCAAATACCTTGGTCAATCCACAGTAACACAAGTACTAAAACGGTGATAGCTACAATGACAGGGTGAAGACTTATTAAAAACAAAATCTCACCTCTTTGAGTCTTTGGACAGAAGTAAAGAAAGAATTAAAGCTTATTATACATGTAAAGTTTTGAAGTGATGAAATCAAAGTAAATAATGATAGTACTAATATAAAATGTCTGAGAGCAAAGATCAAACAATATAAATTCTGTCTTTCCTATTGTGTTTAAGGATTCCATCTCACTCTTCATTTGTATAGAGCTTTTCTGCAAATTGACAAGAGCCTGAGTACAGTCAATCACAAATGAGAAACCCCTGCCTTTAGAACATATCATTTCAGGTATATAAAAATCAGACATTTTCAGGTCCTTGAGTTGATATAGTGTTTCAACATATATTGTTTACCAATGATCATTGTGTAAAACCTCATATTTCACCTTTTGTAAAATTAGATAGAATTTCCCATGTGAAGTGATACTTTCTTAGACTTCTTTCTCTGGTACTTCCACCTGTTTATTGTCTTCCTCTTCCCTGCCTCCACTGTAATTTCTCCATATTGTTCCGCCTGTAGTCATATGTTTGATAAATAAGCAAATTTTCCCAAGTGCATAAGGGATTTTGCTTTTTTTCACCTTCTCTGTAGGGATCATCTTGCTAATCTCCTTAAAGACCCCACTGACAGGTCAAAAATACTACAGAAATTAGCTGCCTTAAATGGTGAGTGGCATCAGACCCCAGTGTGCAACACATAATCTTGGTCCCATCAACCCACTGAGCACCGAGGTGATGAACTCTTACCCTCTCTTTACTTTTTACACAATTACAGGAGCTTTACTTGTGGGTGAGCTCCTCATAGCCTCAAATCACATACTGAAGTCACCTGGCTGTGACACTTTTGTGTGTCGGTCTTCCAGTAATATTGACACTTCTTTCTTTTAATTTTTGTTCCTTTGCCTATTCCTGTTTCTTCTGCTCAGGGTTGGAGAAAATTTCAGAAGAGTACAGGACACCATTCCTAGAAAAATCTGGAATCAGCATGGACAACTGCAGAGCCTAGGGTCTGTTGTCTGATGTCCTTTCACTATGCTCATCTGCCCGGGGTGCCAAGGCTGCGCCGGTCGAAGGCAATCTCTCTGGGGACCTTCTCTGATCCCCAGAGCCCTATCGCAGCCACAGCCAGCAGAGCCGAGAGCAGCGTGAAGAGCAGGTGACCACCGTGAGAAGTCAAGCAGGGAGGACTCAGCAGCTCTGCACACCAACTAAGATTTATTTAGCTGATGGGGAGACACTCACTGAGTCAGGCCACCAGGAGTTTCACATAAAAGGATTGAACTTCCGATGCTCTGCTCCGAGAGACCCCCAAACACAGGTAACAGGGGGTTTCATACCCTCAGGGTCCCAGGGGTGGAGGCACAAACATGACCGATCGGGAAAGCCCAAGGGTGTGGTCCCGGGGTGAGGGACAGGTTACACAGCAAACGGGAGAACAGGGAAGGGGGATACACCTGTGAGGGCCAATGCATAGCGAAATGACAGAGACCTTTCCAGAACTTGGGGCAGGGGTGAAAGGAGAATGACAGGGGAGAGAGAGGGATCCTCTCGCTTGACCAGAGGAGGGGACAGATAATTGACAGGGAGAGTGTGCAAGGTATAAACAGGGGTACATAGAACAAACCAAAATACAATTAACTGATAAAAACCGCTGCATCAATGTCCCTCAAAGGGAATGCTAAGTATCACAAAAATTCAGTGACTTTGCAAACGTAGTGCTGAAAGTTGTTCTGACTGTGCTGCTATGACACTGATACCCAAATCATACACAACCTAGTGTCTTATTAGATATAATAATGTAACCTCATAATTAGCAGCTGAACATCAAAACTAAGATTACTATCTCAGAAATATATGCTGACAATTGTGATTTATAGTGCTGTTAATCTGGATAGTTCAGCCACTGTGGCCTCATCAGTACAGGAGTAAAGGATCTACAAAGGGTCACACTCATAAGCCAAGGAGATCTGGTTGAATATCTGACTTAAGAGATATCAGTGAGATATCCCTACATCCCTACTGACTTTGCTGTGTAGATGCCACCAACGAAAATTGCTGATTCTTTTGTCTCAAGGCTCTGCAGAAATCTCTGTTTTGTCAAGGTCAGTAAAAGCACAGAGATACACCTTCTTAGTGAAGACCTTACAGTTTGTTCTTTTATGATTGTTCTTTAAATGTCCTATCATTATGATAATTATACCTTGACATTATTGTTTTATATTTATTCTTTGCATCAGAATACTGGACTGGGGAAGGTATTGTACCTTCCAAGGAGACCAAGATCTGCAAGGCTGGGTAGTAGAGCTGCACACAAAACATTAAAACAGGTTCAAGCTTAAGGCTTGCTTGCAGCACAATCAAAGAGCATTCACCTGAGATGCCTCATTTACAGGCCTGTCTGCTCTGGGTTCCTTGTTAAAGTTATCACTTTTAACAGCTGCTTGGCTTTCTTCACAGGCTAGGGGAGAGTGCAGGGTATCTCTTCTCAGGTTAAATGACTCCGTTAAATGCCTGAGAAATACCCAAAGGTGCAGTGGCACCACTTATCTCAGATCCTTACGTAATCCCCTTTAGGCACCAGGGCTTCCTTGGCTGCTGCTGACTCATATCTCACTTGAAGCGTGTCCTGGTGGGTGGCTGTAGGGACAGCTTGTTCTTTGTGCCTTCCTTCCTTCCTCCTCCCCCTCCCCATCACACTTGAATTCTCTGGCAATTCAGCTCTTATACTCTTCATAGTGGCGTCTTCCCAGGGACAGAACAGGCTGTACATATTTGCAATGTATTTAATAGAAATCAACATTCATCCATACCATTACAGCACTTCTAGGAGCAGGCTTTAAATGAAGTGCTGAATCCCAAACACACCCACCTGCTTCACCCTGTGTCTTTTGCATAACAAATTCCTTTAGCAGCTGGGAGACAAAGATATAAGATTTGATTCTGCCACTCATACCAGATTTCTCTTGACCTTCAAAGTGAAAATTCCAGTCATAAATAGGTGCGGATTCATATGTGAATATGAATATCTGCAAATACAGCTAATGCAATTCCCCCCTTCTCCATCAAAGTGCTAAAACCTCAAAAAAGTTGAGGGCTCACACTTCTAGAAATATATTTTTTCTCGAAGAATATCTTATGTGATACATGATGCTTAGTAAGATTAATAATTTTGTGTTATCCTGTGGCACTTGTAAATATGATTTCCCTCTTGCTGGTGTCGTAGTATGAGGCACAGAAAACTGAAAAGGAATTCCAGCTCCCAGCAAAAATCATTAGTCAAACTGAAACCAGCACTTATAGAAACAGACATCATCACTGTTGCTGGCACAATTATATCCTTTTAGAGTAGTGCTTAGAGACCTCCAGCAGTAAGTGAGTTGTTTTTCTGGTAATTACAGGACACACCTACAATAAAAATTCCTCCATAAAAGAGTTAATGGTCTAATTGACAAGAGCTAGACAGAAAAAGGTCCAGAAGGTAGATAAACACCAAAACCACAGCGTAAAATAAAATGAAGATGTTCTAAATGCAACAAAGACAAAATGTGTGTGTCAGATTGTGTTCTAAAGATGGTTGAGAATGGATAGCACCCGCTCCTCTATTTTTGGGGCTATTTTCTATAAACATCTAATACCCTGCTGCTCTCTGACACTATGTCACGACCTCTTAGGTGGAGGTGAGCATCTGGGCACCTACCTAAGGCCACCTGGATATTTAAATGCCTAAATCACCTAGGGCCCATTTGGCCAGCCTTAGATCAGGGCTCAAACATTCCTGCCACACTCAGCACAGGATGCAGCAATACCTGCAACTTTGAGAAATATCTGCCTGTCAGGGAGTGGCACGGGCTTAGGTGCCTGCCTCAGGGACATGGAGCTGAGAGTTAAGAGTGGCCTCAGCACACGGGGACGGTCCCTCCGGTGCTGATGGCAGGGTCCAGGAGCAGTGGCAGACAAGCAGGGAGTGAACCAGCTCTGGGATCCATCCAGTGAGCCCAGTCAGCAGCTAAAGGAGACAGAGCCAGAAACAGGAATGGAGACAAGGCCAAGGATGCATCCAAGATACCGGGACAAAGGCAGTGCTGGAGGTGAATTCCAGGGCACACACAAGGAATTTACTCAGGAGAAAGCTGCCTGCTCTATGGGCTGCATGTCCATGAAAGAGCCAGTGGCAAAGCTGCAGAGGTGGAGCAACAACACAGGAAAATCCACACCTTGGAGGACCAGGCCAAGCTTAAACAATTGTTTGAAAGTCTTTCTGGTCCCATGGTGCAGGTGATGGATCCAGGCAAGGTTGGCCAAGGCCATTGAGCCCTACTTAATGTTCATTAATGAATTGTTTCTGTGAGGTTAGGAACCAGACAACCATGCCTTCTTTTGTGTTGAATTAAGAAAATGTGTCTTAAATAAATTGAATTATCACCTTCTGAAAGAACTAACATTCTCCAGAAAGTTAATCTTAAATTCCTAAAATGCAGAACCTGAGATTTGTGCTGTCTTTGGCATAACAGGCCAGTAGTTACAGCATTCTTCAGGAACGGGGAGACCTGGTGTCAGAGACCTGTCTTAATTGAAGGGAGATAAGATCTTCCTATCAGAAGACTACTCTAGCAGCATTTTATCTGCTGCTGGGAGATGTTGTATCTGTCTTAAGGCATTTTCTGCATAAATTCAGCTACTAAAATCAGAGCTAGGACACCAGTAAGAGATGAACTTTGGAGGAATTTGATTTCACCAAATGATAAAAATGCTTTATTTGGAGGGTGTGTCTGTTCCGATTGATGCACTCATGGTAGAGAAGCAGCAGAGCACCAGAGAAGGAGGGTTTGCATTTTTCTTGATCTGACTGCTGCATTTGAGGTTAATTGAGATGCTTTCACATAGAAGAATGTTGTACCTTCTCCATATGTCATCATGGCTGCAACTCAGAGGCAACAGTCATTTTCACAGAAGACTATGTAGAGATTTTTGTAGTTCAATATGTCCTTGGGAGTCTTAGTTTGACATAAAGACTTAAAAAAGGACCTGTCTCACAAAGATATGTGTCAGCAAGCATATTTCTGTGTGCATGATTCTTTCACTTTTTCATATCTGACAGAGGAAATTTGAATTTCTTTATTTTTTATGAATATCACTTTCCTTTGCTTTCAGATAAAACAGAACTTCACAACACAAAAGTTTGGTCTATGCTTCTGTTATGCTCTTCTTAGAAAGACCATCAAGGTCCTTTTACACAATGTTTTGGTTATTGTGGGATTTTGACCCAAAGGCACAGACTAAACCTTTTTTCCTCTGTGCCTTGGCTTCTTTTAGTCCTCCTGTGAAAGAGAGATACCGCTCAGAATATGGATATCCTGTTTAAACACTCCTGTAGCTTCCTTACCACTCTTTCTCAGCTTGGGCTTTAGGCGTTCTGCAACAGGAGTTATATATCTAAACACCTTTTTGGATCTCAGCACAGATGTCTTAAATTCCCTATAAATATATACATCAGGGTCCAATGTCTCTTTGGCATAAAAGCATATTCTTTTCTGTGAACATAAGACAATTTTTCTTTTGTTTCCTACAGTTATTATAGGCAACTGAAGAAAACATGTTTCAAAAGCTAACACTCCCTGTCATTTGTTTCAAAAATACTGTGTTTCAGCCACCTATTAATCTAAAGAAAAATGTAGGCATTAGTGGCTTGTTTTTGTTCTAAATTGGTTATTTAATATAAAGCTGCACTGTAGCATGTTTATCAGAATTTAGCGCCAAATCTGAAGTTGTTTCATCTTATACAACAGGAATGTACTCCTGTTTACACCAGTGTTAATCCAGTATGATTACATTCCTTAGGTCAGTTGCTCCTGACTTTGACAAATGAGAGGAGGATCAGGCTGAGGTGTTTATTGCTACATTTTACTACAACTACCTTTCAACCCTTGCACTAAATCTACATTCAGGACTATTCTCTTTGATTAAGACTAAATCACAGGTAAAAACCTAAAAATTAGCCATCAGAGCAACATGTTAAGGAATTTATGAAAGCCTCTTCTACACTGAAAGCAGTGTGTGAAAAATAGTGTCATATATCTGCAGCTCTAATGTGTTAAATCCCTTCTATTTTATTTTGTCTTAGATTTAACTACACAGATGTTACAAGTATTTGTTGTAGGAGAAATGGTAGGGGGTGGGAGGAAGGTGTGGGAAAAGGAAACTATTTACATTAAAAAGCATCCTTCCTCCTCCTCTTTCCATTAGAGGCTTGTAGGATTCCCTGACCTATTCCTGTAGGGAATTAGGTGCTGCCCATGCGTGTGAACACACACAGGACCTGCATGTGCTTGGCTGATGCCCCTGTGAGCAAAACAGGTTGGTCTTTGGCAAATTTCCTGCTGGGAATGGAATGGAGATTGGCACAATTTCATCCGTTAGTGTGGACACAGGTTACAGTTGCTGACAGCAGTAAGAGCTGAAATTTCCCTCTGCACATTCACCTGCAAGGGTGTGAGATGAAGTTTTTGGCTCTAGCAACAAAGCTTCCCATGAGACTGCACTAGCAAAAGAAGGAAATTAAGGTAGTGGGATTTAGAGACAGCCGTGGAATTTGCATCCCACATGTTATCCTTTATTCTGCCTTCCTCAGAAGTCCTGATTCTTTCATACCATGCCAAGTATTGCACCTTGAGGATGGTGGACCTTGAGGATGATGTACATACATAATATTTATTAAAAAAAATCCAACTTTTTTTTTTTTTACAAAAAGGAAAACTATCGTTTTTAGGGGTTTGTTTGTTTGTTTTTTCTTTTTTTTTATTTTCTTAATAAACACACTTCCTTGATACAGAATAAAAAATTGTAGCAGGTTTGTTTGCTTGTTTGTTGTAAATATGATGCTTTTCAAATAATAAAATCTATTTTTCCTGTAATTTCCAAATTAAAAATTTTGGGAGATACATCTGCCCTTACTTGGGATAATTTTCTGTGGATTTCCTATGTTTTTCCAATAAAGTTCAACTTCTGAAACGCTTGACTTTTTATGGAAACAGTGGAGAAAAGGATCTATTAGAAAAGTTATAATCTTCAATTACTGTTTAGGAATGAGTTTTCAAGTGGTAATCCCAAATACATGGAAAGGAATATGAAAGGAAGATGAGTGAATGGTAGGACCAAAGGAATAGAAATACAAAGTAGGGCATAGAGAAAGTATTTTACTCATCTGTATGGCATCAGTGACATCAGGTGTAGAACTTCAGGCTGTGAAAGCACAGGGGGAGTTGTTTATTTTTCTTTAGTTTTTGGTTTTGTTTTGTTATTGTTCTTGTTTGCTTTTTCGGGGGGAGGGTAAGAGGATTTTTTTGTTTGTTTAGTTGTTTTTTTGCTTGGTGTCTTTTTTTTTTTTTTTTGGTGTAAGTATGCTCTGTAAATTCCAAAATCTCCTCCAAACCCTAGTGCAACTGGACAAGTGTTTATAAATACTCCAAATGGAACCCCTGTGTTTTATGACAAGTTATTAGTATCAGTAAATCAGCTGATGAAGCCTTTTCTTCCCTGGAATCTATGCCAATGTGTGTCTCAAATTTTCTCCTTCACCTTATTTCTCCTAATCCTACAATTTCACTTCATTATGTCTTCTGATAGAAATGCTTTCATCACACCCAGCCTAAGATAGTTTTTGGTGAATGGACTGCAAATTAACTCCAGCTCAGTTCAATTCAGTGAAATAAAGTCTATTAAGTGATGATGGTTTCACGTTCTCACAGATTCAATTCTCATCTCTTTTAAATCATTCATACTTTCCCAGGTGCAAAGTGCATTTGTTATAATTTAATCCCTCTCCACCATAGTTTTAGGAAATTAATTTCATAAAGGCATTTTTCACCTGTTAAAGGGTCTATTTTAAGAGTATGCTTCTATAAGTTTTCATTAAATATGTACATATTTTTATATCTCTGTACAAGATGTTGACTGTGTGAACAGGAGGTAGTTCATGCTTCAGAGTGGTGCTGTGGAGGCAGCGTGTTCTGACCTTTATTTGGTCATTCTAAAACTAGAGATAAAGCTGTGAATTGTGCACCTGGGAAAGCTTTCATACAGAAGGGAACAAAGAACAAATTACAAGAGCCATATTCTCAGTGGATGTAAATTTAGTCCTTCATATCAGTGGCACCATCTCAATTTACACCAGCTGCAAATTTGAAAGAAATTACTAAATGTTTGCAGGACAGCTTTTTAAGATTTGGTCATTGCCTTTTAAAATCTCATGAGATTAATACTTCTACTAAAGACTGACACTTAATCATGTGCAGTTATGATTAGTGTCTCAGGAGAGATCTGTGAAGTGAAATGAGTCTGTGAATTAGCCTTGGTGCAATTTAAAGTCAAGTAAATTGATTGATTCAGAACTATACAGGTAAAATCTGCTATTGTTGAAAAACCCCCACTCTGTTTACTCTGTTCTGTAACTTCAGCACCTACTGAAACAGGAGTAGATGACTGTTCTGAGGGAAGAACTTAATGTGTTTTTACATTTCTGGAAATAATGGGATCCTTCTGTGTTTGAATGCACAACCTAGGACACCAAAATGATGAGGATGAGGACTTGGATCTCTCTGATAACTCAATCCTTTTAGGAAAACTCAATCTTTTTAGGCAAATGGTTTTGTCCACACCTAAGTAATAAAAAATGTTTGTTGCTCTAGCGCTTCTGCTCCACTCACACAGATATTTTGCAGGTAACAAATAAGGGGAGACTTCAGCTGAACTTAGGGGGTATCATTCTTTTCAGGAGTCACCAGCATTTAAGTAGGGTCAGGCTTCTGTCAAACTACAGAATAAAAACCAAAACAGAATATGAAAATGTTTCTAAATTGATTCTAAAGTTATTTTCTTAGGTTCACCAGACCAACCATGATTAAAGAATAGAAAAAAGGATGAAGGAAAATTATAAAGATGATGTTGCAGGGAAGCATAGCTGTGTTGCAGAGAGAAAACCTTTGAGTCACTGAACTGCAGAAGAAATTGAAATCTCTGGTTCAGCTATTATAGCATATACAGGCTGCTGCTTGTGGTTTCAGACTAATAAAATCAAACTCGCTGTGTTATTGCTTTATTTTTTTTCCTTGTAGAAATTTTGTCTGAAAGGGCAATTCATACCTTTTTTTTTTTTTTTTTTTTTAGTGGGCTATGCATTGTTTGGAGTGGAAGGACATAAAATAAAAGCCACATGTTGATAAATGGTTTTTGGTTTTTTTTAAGCTAGAGCACGTAATTGTAATATTTAGGATAACACTGGGAGTATTTGGAATGATGATGTTGTCAGCTCCTGTAGGCAAGTTTGTCTTCAGTACTCCTCAGCCTTCTGCAATTAGGTAGGCATATCTTTCTAAAACATTTTAATGAAATTTTATAGTGAATTTCGTGATTGCAGCAGCAATACAATGAATTCTGAAAGGTTAATCTGGATAAACATAGATTTAATGAACTTGTAAACTCATCCAGACTCTGAGCACCAGGAGAATCTATATCTCCTTAACTGAAACATAAACGTTTGGCAGCATATCTATTTTTAAAATCAGAGTTGTGTATTTGGGGGTGAAGTGCTAGTTCTGTACCGATTTCTCTTTGATTTTTGACTGTCTCTATGTGATCCAGTTCCTTTCCTGTTAATTAGTCATAACGGTTATACTTTAAGTTACTTTTTCCACCACAAAACAAACATTATTTAGTAGTGCACTAAATGTCACCTTGCGCCTCTTCTCTCCATTTAAGCCTACCTTTTCTCTCTCTTTTATTTGTTTTTCAATCACTTTCAAGCAGAGGATATCTTTTACCATATATCTGTACAGTGCCCAGTGGAATTGCCTCTGAGTTTGTCTGAAGTTTCTGTAATAAATGTGTAATTAAAATTGTGTCCTCTCAGATGTATGGCATACAAACCTCATTTCCTTCTGCTTCCAAAGTAAACTGAACAGGAGTAAATATAATGGTTCAGCCTATATTTCTCTTCTTTTGGCACCCAAACCTTCACACGAGCACTGGAACAAATGGAACTTGGGTTTCCTAAGGCTTCCTGTATGTTGGATGCACTCCCCGGTATTTATAAAGTTGCCTGACTAATTCTTTGGGACATTCAAACTCTCTGTCATGTTGCAGGCAAATAAAGGCTGAACTTCCAAGCTCTTCCCAATGGCATATTCCAAAAACCTTTTCCATATTATTTCCAGGGGACAGTATCATTGCTGTCTGTTTCCCTTTAACAAATCAGATTTCATTTGGATTGTGGATTCCAAGAATATTTTTGCGGGAGATGACTGTGACAGAGAAGGTGCACAGTGAAATTATACATATTATTCTCAGAGAACTATTCTGATGACCACGCAGCCACTGACCCAGTATTCTGAGTCAACCTTGCAAAGACCAAAACTCCATATTTTTTACTGTAAATTTTCTCTCGCTGTTAATTGTTTTTAAATTGGAGTGCAGATTCTGGAAATATTTTGGCATTTTGACTTCAAATTGAGATTCCGAAGCCATGCATCTATTTTGGTCCACAGCTACATCCAAGTGCCCCAAATGGAAAAATTCCATTTACTTTTCCTTTTTTCTGGCAATTTCTTAAAACAGATATTTATATTATTAAAGCCTTGTAAAGAAATAAAGTATAAAAAAGTGCAATAATTTGTCTCCTGCCTTTGTCCTGTTTGTAACGATGACATTGTTGTGCTTTTGTTGGCTGATAGAAGGGGCTGCTGCCCTTCTGTTTGATGTGGGATCATAGTAATTTATCATTTTCAGTACTAATTTCAGGTTGTATCCTGTGATTGTCAGTTAGCTCAGAATCTGCACCAATGCTTTTATTATTCTCACTGCAGAGCATTTCTGCTGCCTTAAGGACCCCAGTAAGCTCTCAGTAGTTCACTGCAGAGAAATTGCAGCTGAAATAGGCAGAGGCAAAAGCCAGCCAGCCTGACATGCTGTGCCAAATGCATCACACCCCAGAAACTGCACAGTCCTTGGACAGTCCTGAAATTGAGTACAAAAACAAATATGGGATGAAAAACTATAAACTCAAGTAATAAAAACAATGTGATTTATGATTGACCCTGTTCCAACCCCTAAACTGACAGACGATGGGAAAGGGGGAGAATGTCCTCTAAACGGTACGGAGAGATCAAAAAACGGGTAATGATTAAGGAAAAGATGGAGATGGGAGATAATAGCACTGGCTGCCTCTTCACACCAAGGATGGATTCTGCTGTGCTCGTAGTTTCTCAGCCCATGTGTAGTTTCTCCTGCTTGTCTAGATGACCTGTCAGATAGGGACTCAAAGTGCTAAGGACACAGTAATTAATGGGTCCCTCTGATCCTTTGATTAATTATAGAGCAAAAATGACCAATCTTTACTGAGCCTATGACTTGTTATTCACCATTTTGTTCTGAGAAAATGCCGAGGAAATGCTCTCCTCTGCTCATGGCTTTTTGTTAACTTTTCTGTAGTGAGACTTAGTGGTGCAAAATTGCATCATCTTGAAATAGCTTTCTGGAGCTAAGGGTTATCCATTAGAACTATTCCTAAGAAATCATTTCAGTACAAGTCTGCAGGTCTGGCTAGAAAACTAGGCACTAAATTTCAAAAACTGGAATTTAAGATTTGTCAGCTGTATGATATACGGTTCAGCTCTGGATCATCTGGCCATTAAATCACTCATATAAACAAAGAGCCTCCAGACTAACAGTAGACACTGAAAACAGGTCTACATAATTCAAATGGATTCAAAGGAAAAAAAACATCCTCTGAGAACATGTAAGTAGAAAAGATGGTGAAATAAAAAAAAGGTTACGCACACAATTTATTGGATAAGCATTCTGTGAAATACTTCCCTGTTGACTTTATTTGTAGTTTTAATTAGACTCCATTAAAATGATGTTTGAGCCCCTAAGAAAATAAATTGAAATTATTACTTTTGCTATTTGATAATTAGGCTACTGTTTGTTTAGTTAACAGCATTGTGGAAGGAGAGGAATGCCCTGAAGCTTGTAGAGGTATGCTCAGGACCCTGATCCTCTTCTGTCAAATGTGCAGTCCATTACGCTAGGAGATAATAAGATGTCCTTTCTTGTTCTGTGCACACAAGCTGAACATCAGTAGTTTGGCCCATTACAGCTTACAAGGAAATCCATAATACCCGGCAAGTTCATTCAGAGATAACAGTTAAAATATTATTGGTTATTCTAGGTATGCAGTGTTTCTGGATTTATACTACACACATTCTATTATACTCCAAGAAATACTTAGATTTTTTATAAAAATCCTATACAAAAATTGGAAATCACTGTTTTTCTTCTCAAGTTAAAAAAAAAAGGGTAATGTAAAGAAGGTTTTAGTTTCCTTGTATGTGATGCATAAATGTCAGTTTGCAATAGTTTCTAGGATACCAGTTATATATGTGAAAGCTTCATTACCAGAAATAAGAACAGCCTTCTTTGAAGCCCACATACAAATGTCCAAGCACCAGCACCTACCAGTTTGACTCGTTCTGTGAAAAACTGGATTATCCATTAGGATGATCACCTCCCCTCCTAGCAATCAAGTATATTTTGATAAAACATTCTAATACTGAAGCTTGATACAGACACCTTAAGATTAACTAAATAAAACAAAAAGCTATTTATATATTTTTAGTGCTATTTCTATATTTAATCATATTGTAAGTATGCATAACACTAATAATATATCCTTGAGCTACCATGAGTTCTGGAAGCACTTAGAATCAAGAATGAAGAACACAGTATAAATCAGGTGTGAAGGAATCTCAGGAGGCCTCTAGCCCAAACTCCTTCTCCAAGATGGTCAGTTATGGGGTCGGGTTGCTCAGGGCTCTACTCCATTGAGTCTTGAAAACCTTTGAGGATGGAGGCAGCACAACCTCTGCAGCCCAGCTGAGCTACAGCCTGACTGTTCCTAAGGGGAAATTTTTTCTCATTATATCCAACTTGATTTTTTTTTTTTCCATTTTAGGTCTGCTGTCTCTCAGCCTTCCAACAAACACCACAGTGAAAAGTGTGGGTCCATCTTCTTGGTGATCTCCCCACCATGTGCTGGGGGCTGCTGGGAGGTGCCCCTCAGTGCCACCTCTTCTTCAGGCTGAACAAGCACTTGGTCCTCAGCCTCTGCCCACGGGCTGAGTGTTCCAGCCCCAGCATCTAGGTGGCCTCTGCTGAGCTCTCTGCATCTTACTGACCTTAGATCAAAGATTCTGCAAGTCAAATTTCCCTTGACTTCAAAAGGGCTGAAGTCGGATAATATTCACTGTGTGAATATTATCGGGCTCTGTTGTTACCTCTTTATCCTGAGGTAATTTTTTACTTAAGGCTACAGATTGTACATTTTTATTGTCCAAATCATGAAAGAAGGTAGGATCACCAAAGACGGACTCAAAAGTTCATGCACCCAGAACTAATGCATTCAAAGGAGATTAAAAAACACGTTTGTTTGCGGAGATATTTTCTGTATTCTTACAATCTTTTCCATATTCACAAACACATGCAGATTTTGCACTCATCTTCTCCCCTTCAAGTATTTTTCGATCCCTCCAAGTTATCTGCAGGAATCAGTAGTATAATCCACAGTTTTATGCACTGATAGCTAAAAAAATCACACAGTTTGCACCACGCCTGCCTTGAAAAGCAAAGCCACATATTCCTTTGTGTGGAGAGAGTAATCACCGTAAAGGTAAAGTGTATGCAATTTCCAAGCGCCAAATCCTATAGAGAGAAAAATACTACTTTGCTTTGGGCTTTTCAGCTAGCTGAGGTCTTCTCATATGACAGGCCATAATCAATAAATCATGTGCCAGTTGTGCTGATTCTGTATGTCAGGTCCTATCTCTCTATTTCAGTTTCCAGTTTCTTACAGAGTATTCACTTGTGTTCTATTGTCACATCTTTCCTCCTCCTCAGCATCAATTTAAAAGCTGTTATTTTTAGGCTATAGAATTTGCAACCCACCTGCCCCTCTCTCCTCAAAAAAACCTTATACCATTGGCCAGCTTCAAAACAGGGCCATGGAAAAAGGCAACTCCTCTGTCTAAACTCTGTGATATACCTAGGAGACCAAATTCTATTTGTGCACACCTTGCCCATGTTTGGCAGAGATTGTATGATGACAGCTTGTCAAGACTGATCAGTAATAAAGACTTCAGGATTAAAAAAAAAAAAAAAATAAGGTCCTTGTGGGGGGAAGATGCTTCTTTCTCACTTACATAAGCCATTATTTGCTCAAATCAGGCAACTTGACATCTCTAGTCTTGCTAAGGAGATGTCTGATTTGGCAAGCTTCCTGGCACAGACTGCTTAGCCAGAGCAGGGATTATCAGAATTATTTTATGTATCAGAAATCTGGCTGTTTGGGCTGTGTGGGTCTCTCCAGACCAAGCTTACATTCAGTAGTTGCTCAAAAGCCATTTAAACACCTCCATGGGCTGCATTACTCCTGGGTCTGTTCTAACCTTTGTGCTCACTATTCCCTCCCTTGGCTCCAGAGTTCCCCACGTAATTTCGGGCAGTCTGTCTCCTCTCTGTTCCTCATTTCTCATGGAAGGGATACTAATTGCTTACAGCTCAGTGATGTTTTCAGTATTGGTCAATATTTCTGTGTTTTCAGAGTCACTAGACACACAGGTAGCCTCCTACTGCAGCTATTGCAACAAGGGATTTGAAATTAATTGGCATATCTGTAAACAACAATGCTATTTTACTTTGCTGACACATATTTTTTCACTGTGAATGAACATTTAAACTTGGAGCAAAGCCCTTTTCTTGATCTTTCAAGAACTGTCTTTGAAACCACTTTCTCAGCTGATGAATTACATTGACCTGTTCACCTCCAGTGCGCCAAAGTGACTATGATGATTCAACTTGCAGGTGATAAACTGATTTGTGGCCATCTGGCTATTTCTTCCATCTTTCTTCATCCTTAGTTTTTTTGTTTGGGTTTTGGGATTTGTTGTGTTCCTTTTTCCCCTCTGTACTGTTTAGAGCTCACTTTACATAGAGCCTGTCCGCCTCCATCTCTTCACCCTCCTCTTCTAAACCTCATCAAATTCTTTTTCAAGCCCAGTTTTCCTGCCCTGGGTTTAACTACAGGCTCCCATCAGTCAAGAAATTGAGTTTTGAAGCTCCACCAACTATCACAGTTGGCTCATCTCTTAATGTTTGGCTTTACTGATGTGTCCTCCTAAGCAGAAAGAAATGGCACATTTATTTTTTGAATGATTATAAACAAGAGGTTATTTTTGTCTTTTTTTTTTTTACTTTCCTGCTGAATTCTGTTCCTTTAGTGCAGAAAAGATTCTTTTTAATGTCTCCAAGCAATGTTAGAGTATCTGTGCTCATAGTTAAGGTATTTTGCTCTTATTTTACCGCAGTTTGGGTTAATTATTTTTCATTAAACAAAATAAAATGGCCACAGCAGTTTGTGCAAATAGGGTTAGTGTAATGTGGAATTTCTTGGAAGTGTTCCCTTGTTTTCTGAAAACATTATTTTGTATGTCTATGTTATATAAAGTGCTTGTGGAAGTTTGGACATTTTTCTTGCCATAATATGTCAGACTCATCTTGCCTAAACTAAGACAATTTACCTAAGATTTTTGGATATAATGCCTTTGAGTTAACAGGAAGTTCAGGGCCTCTGCACGATTCCGGCCAGCGTGACACTGGATTTAGAGCAGAGCTGCATTGTTCTGGAGGAGCAGCTGGTGGTCACATGAGGTACCTCTACAATACAAAAGTGGCACCAGATGCCACTGTGGGGACATGAGTTTCTCCCCATCACATTCCCTCGAGTGTCTCTTTATGTAAATTTGCAGTCTGGTCTCCCATTATATTTGAGGGAGGTCTAGAAGCCTAGTCAATAGAGCAACCAAAACTTATGATGAGATTCCCTGGATAAAAAGATATTTCAGAAGGATCCTCAGCCTCATTGTCTCTGCTGGTCACAGAGCTGTTCACTCCAACGGGAATTACTGTGACTTTTCTCTCATGGAAGGACTTACTGTGTGAACTCTCAAATTTATTCAGACAGCTCCCACCTAGACTAAGGCAAAAAGTGGTGAGAGCTTTCCAAATCTGTGTGAAGTGTAATTGTTGATAGACATTGTTCAGGGAAAAGAAGATATCAAGAATATCACAGAAATTAAGGAAAAGGGCTTTCCAAAGAAAAATCTTATCACTTCTTATCACTTTTTTTTTTTTTTTTGGCATTTCTGTTTTCTTTCTGCTTTGTGATGCTTCCCTGTTCAGCTGATGACAATAATTAAGACACAGAAGACCATCTTGCACTATCTGGCAAAATGCACTTGCCCAATTTTTCAAGATGATTTAGCAGTGCAGGAGTTCCCAGCCTACTTGAGGTTGCTGCTGACTTTTATAGTGTGAAAAGCCTCAGACTGAAGAATTTTCTCATTGAGTTTTTATTAGCTGTAGGTGTGGAAGGAAGGAAAGAACTTTTTCAGCTGAGGATAATTTCCTGTGCCTACATTTGACAGGTGTCTGCTCTGTTTAGCTTTTTTTTCCTAAAATATTTCAAGAAAATCTCCATACCAAATGTGTTTTCTTATTGTGTAAATCATTTCATTATTGCTAAAGCTGTTCTTTACTCTGTACATCCCCAAAATGGATGAAACAAACAAAGAGAATATCCTTTTTTTTTTGTTTAGGTGCTAAATAAAAAGTGATCAACGTTAAGTGCTGAATTCCCTTCCTCATAAAAAAATCTTTCAATTTGATGAGCACCCTGAAGCTGTAAGGATTAAAAACATAGACTGAGAGACCTGCAACTCTTAATTATAGCTGAAGAGCTGCAGGCAGCCACAAACAACTGCAAGCCAAATAGAGTAATGTATGTCATTAAGGTCACACATATGAAATAAGAACTTTTCTTTTTTTTTTTTCCTAGCAGAGATACCCGTATAATTCACATTTTATGTAGCATGAAAAAAAAAATCAGCTTTATTTGCACTTTTAGATTAAAAAAAGAGTTGCATCTTGTTAATTTGATATACATACAAAATATATAACAGTCCCTAGTGCATGAGACAATATTGAATGAATGTGGCTCAGACAATAAGATAAATCCTACAGAGACAGCAGAGAGCAGAACTCAAATTTTTGAGATTGTAGCAGTTTACCTGACAGGAAAGATACAGCGTGTTCACTGGGTGGCTTGTTCTCATCTGAAGAGACAGAATTTACCATTTAAAAAAGATAGTGGCCAGAACTGGTGAAAAAAAAAAAAAAAAATTGATCGCATTTCTTTCTAACAGAAGATTTGAATAGTGTTGTTAAGATCTGAAAAATAAAAATTTAGTAAATTTATGAAAAATACTCCTAGAAGTCAAAGTAGTAAAGGAAACAAGCTATGTTATAACATGGAAAATGAAAACTGACTTTTTTGTTTAGAATTTGAAAATTGCCAAAGAACAAATGTGTTTGAGGTGAAGCAGTAAGAGTCACACAATAAAAATAAAATATTGAAGCATAAGTTCCTCCCCATAAGTGTTCAAGGCCACATTGGATGGGGCTTTAAACAGCCTGGTCTGGTAAAAGATGTCCCTGGCCATTACAGGGGGGTTGGAACTAGATGATCTTTAAGGTCTTTTCCTACGCACATCAGTCTGTAAAATATTTCTAATATTAGATCTTACTCTTAATTAGAATCATATTCTTAAGTAATTGAAAGGAGCTTAAAGCCCATGGTTCAGCTGAAACAATAGAACACAAATTTGCTTTTCAAGGATACTTCATTATCTCCCTATTTTGCAGATCCTGCAGGTGATTCTTTAAACAGAAGGATTTTTGAAAACTTGTCCTTAGTAATTCCTGAACATATGGCTCATTCTGTGAGTCCTTTCTGGACTTCTTCCCTTGCTTGCCCAAATTGCTAGATGCCTGTGAAGTATAGATCCTCACATTATGGGAAACATGATACATGTCTAACATTAGATGCTCAGAGTAATTTGGGACAGCACAATGTCCTACACTAATTAGGTTTTCGACATTGTCTGGCCTTTAATTATGATATAATGAACTACAGATTACTTTTTTGTTCTTTCTTCTGTGAGCTTCCATTACATAAAACATGATCCAGTAACCTCCCTCCTGTTTCTATTCATCCTGTAAACATAAGACTGTAGAATGTTTCTTTTCAGAATGTCTCTTTTCTATGGAATAAACGAGATGACATTGTCAATTATGACCATTAATTTCTTTTGTTTTGTTTTTCCATTTACATGACCAAAAAACAATCTGAGATTGTTATAATATTTCAGAGTTGCAAAATACTTTTTTGGCAAATGGTGTCTTAATATTTTCTTATTCATTAACACAAATGAAAACTTTACAGCTGGAGAATTTTGTTTTACTACATTTAAAACTACTGTGAGAAAGAGATCTTGTATGTCCATGCAAATGACCAAATCATAAACTGATCTAGGTCTAACATTTCTGAAATGGCAGAAGAGTAAAAAAAAAAAGTCATTCAATATAATAGGCATTATAATTAGGAATGGAAAAATTTTAATTAGTGAGTATGCAACAGCTCAAATATATTTAAAAATAATTACAATTATCATAAAATCATAAAATGGTTTGGGTTGGAAGAGACTTTAAAGATCCTCTAGTTCCAATCTCCCTCTCATGGCAAGGAAACTGAACAGGACAGGGACTTGGTTTTAGACAACAGGCTCCTAGACAGATCTCTCACATTCAGAGCTCTCTAAAGAACAAATAAAAAAGGGAAAAGCGAAGCACCTCTGAGTGTCTCTTCAAACCTATCTTTATTCCGTTAAAGAAGGTACAGTAAGTCAGCCAATGGGAAACACAGCCAAATAACTGGGTCAAAAAGCTTAAAATTTCTGAAATGTATAGTTCTGCAACAAAAACCTACTCCAATATCTGCACTCCAATTCCCCTAGGTATATACCAGCAACAACTCTTCCAAGGGAGTGAGAAAGTTTCGCTCTTCCCCCTAAAACACATCGGCAGTGGCAGTTCCTTTGTTCAACTTTATGTCACAGTTCATAGTTTATCTTGACTTCTCCTCTCTGGTTCTGTCTTCCCTATTTCCCTGGACCTAGGTAAGTAAGGTAACAGGACTCCCTTCAAAATATATATTTCTTTTTGCAGGATAGCACATGAAAAAACACTAACATAAAAGAACGCTAAAGAGTAAACAGGGCAGTGCAACCTCCCAGCATCCACAGATAACTTATGTTACCTACAGATATCCTAAAGCATTATTCATCTTTCAGACTGAGCACTAGAAAAGTCTGCTCAGCAATATTCTCACCAGGGACAGCTGCACAGCCAGACATTTGTGCATTTCCACCGGCTGCAAGGCTGAGCCTGCAATCTGGTTGTTGATATATTTCCCCAATAAGCAGAAGCCCTGCCTTCAGTGAGCAATTTGGTCTTACTGCTTAGTCCAGTACCTCTTGTTTTCTATTCTAACTGTGCTGGGTTCCTGTAGCGTGGATTGTGGATAACAAAACCTGGCAACACTCACTGAATAGCAATGGCCCCTGAGCCTGCCTCCTGAGATAAACTGCTGTGAGAAAAGCTTGTGGGGTCAGAGGATGAGTGAGTAAGAAAGAACCTGACACTGCGGTTTCATGGTTAGATGGAAAATTTGGGACAGAGCAGGGCAAGTTTCCAGTCAGGCATGTGTCTAAGTCCCATTAGACCCTAAGTGCCTTGTTCAATCCAAACCTTAATTAGAAACTGTCTTTACCAAATGTCAAAATGTTCTTTTTCCCTTCATAAAACATTAACAACCACTAGAGATGGAGAAAATGGCTTCATAATTCCCCTCTGTCAACAAATCAGGACTTCAGTCCACATGGTTTCCCCTGCACTGACTTGCAGGTGGACTTGCATGCAGAGCACAAATGAGGTAAATAGAGTCTGGTTTTGTTTTTTTTTTTTTAATAATGCTGAACACTATTTCTTGGTTTCAGTAAGAAGTCTAAAATACTTGAAAAGGAAATCTTACTACATGCATCAAACACAATAAAAATAACTATTTCTCCTGAGACTCTCTCTGAATCTTATGAATTGCTTGTGGAAATAATATTAAGCACCTCTGCCTCTATAAACATGGCCTTATGTTAGAGCAATTTTACTATAATAAAAGTGTCAAGAAAAACCACTGTAATTTCTTAAAATAGATTTGCTGATATTAATGTGTTATCTTTTTTTCTAAACATCACAGCCTTGAAGGCATAAGGAGAAGGCATGTACTCAAAAGGGTGAATGTTGCTCGAGGACTTCACTCAAGTGAAAATACTCCTTGCATGAGACCCTCAACTGCTTCAAATTGAAACAGCTCCTTTGAAATTATTTGCACTGTCTAATTACCTGGCTGATATGGTTAATATTTCTGAGACCCCCAATGATGTGGTTAACTCACCACCACCCTCACTGACTCTAACAGGAGCTGTAGTTGGTTGCTGCTCCAAGAAATACAGCTTTTTAAACTGTTTCATATGGAATACCAAAGTGCAGGAACAATGAAAATTAGTGAATGTGCTCTGAAAATAACCCATTTTGTTCAGTGACAGCCTCCAGAGATAATTACTATGCAATACAAAAGACAGTGATCCGTTTGCCCATAGGATGAATAACATACTAAAGTGTTTTTACCATCTTAAATATGACAAAAAGAGTAATCAAGAGAATGATGCCCTTTAGTAAGGTAGCACTATTTCCCCTGTCTCTTTTGAATTAGGGAAAAAGGAAGCTTTTAAAGCAGTTATAAGACCTGCTAAATATGGATCTGAACACCTTTTTTTTCCCAGAGCATAAATTTTTCACCAACAATGGTTTTATCAACATCTTAAAATGACTTTGATAATTTGACCTTAATTCACAGAATAACTTCAACCAGGGTTTGGTGAGAGAATAAAAACACAGTTCACAGCTGGATTCACAAAAGTACTGGAGCAGACTTTTTTTTCTCTTTTATCTGGTGATTGAATGTTCTGTATAGGACCAGTCCTGTTTCCCCCTAAATGATTTGGAGCTCTTCTGCCTTTACCCTAAGGAGAGAGGTCCAACCACTCTTGTTTGGTTTTTTTTTCCAGCGCTTTCTCTTGAAACTGTGCTCTTCTGCGTGGAATATTGCCTGAAAAGGGACTGGTATCTGGGCAGTTTGTCCCTCAAGATGGTGTTTTGACCACCACCAGATGCTACAGAATGAACAGTAAATCAGACACAAAAAGCAGAACAACTGTGACAGGACAGACCAAGAAAAACTTTCCTTAAACCTCTCTAGTTTATGGGTTTGGGTCTACTGGGAACAGCACTATGCAAGTCCTCTGTCTGAGCCCACAGAAGCACTCAAAACAATCTTTCTGATGTCCTCAAAAAACCTCCCCAAGTGTCTGTGTGCCCCTCAATCTCTCCTAATGACTCTGTCCCATTTGTTATGAAATATTTAAATCCTAATTGAGTCAGAAACTTATGCAACTTCACTGTCACTTGAGATCACAAGGTTGACTTCACTACCAGAAAAAAATGAGTAGAGGACTGGATTTCTTACTTTGTTATTAATGTATCTTAAGAGGAACACCTTGGACCATCACTAGCATATTAGAGTTCACCTTTTCTTCTCCTGATTTTTATTACAAATGTTTGTCTAAGAACTATTGCACTTTCAGCTATACAAAATATTTTCCCTCATTCAAATATCACAGGTTTGGCAGAAAAAAACCACTGATGCATGCACACATGCACTTTAGTTTTGGATGACATTAAATTTTTTGGTTTATTGTTTTTAGCTTAGCACTGAAACGATAAAGTATTTTTTTCATTATTCTACTGAAATTAGTCTTTTTAATTTAAGGAGACACAATTAAAACAAAATGTATTTTTCAATACAATTTAATGTATTAAGCCTTTATTCTGACCTTTAATTCTTCAAGATGTTCTCAATAGATGACTGCCTGGCTCCTTTGAGAGACACTTAAACCTTGAAATTGAAATCCATAGCTGGCTCTGACTCTCCCCAGGCACACAACACCGTCAGCCACTTGTGAATGAAACGGTCCCTTGCTCGGCTGGTCCTCAGGCTACAAAATGAACTCCAGCAGAATCCTTGGCCTGTCCCAGGCATCACTACTCCCATTCCTAGCTGAAAGAGCAAAACTTTCTGTCTCTGATGAGCAAATGAACCAG
>WEKY01037990.1:0-24327 GCA_013390045.1 Picathartes gymnocephalus | reverse complement strand
GGGAAGGGAAGGGAAGGGAAGGGAAGGGAAGGGAAGGGAAGGGAAGGGAAGGGAAGGGGCTACACAGACTTATTTTTCCTTGGGATAAAATTAGAGCGAAACAAACCTCAAATAGAAGATTTGTGGCACTTAATGTACTACTGGAAGATGCTCGTATGCCTGTGCCTACGCAGAACAATTGTAAAATGATTCCTGGTTTGTTTGGAGAATATATATTACTAAAAAATTAAAGTTATGTGATGCAACAGACCAGCCTGATCTTATTTTTTGGCAACTTGCTGTTTCATATGGTGCAGATAATCATAAAATCAAACGACATTTACTTATAATTTTATAGTAGTTGCTTCTTTAACACTTGCCAGTTTTTCCATAATAACATCATGTATAATTAGTATGTAATCTTCAGGCATAAATAACTCTCTAATTAGTCTATAATCTGTAATTGTTATGTACTTACAGACTGGTTATTTGCTTATTTGGACTCTGCAAAACAAAATACCTTCCTGATAAAACACTGAAGGAGACTTGAATAGATTTTGAAAATCATTCTTAGAGCTGTCAGGAGGCAGAAAACAAGATGTAATACAGTTATTGAAATTAGAAAGTGTTCATCAGTTGCTACATGTTTATGGCGATGATAAAAGAGGACATGCAGATAAAGAATAAAAAATCTTTGCATCAAAAATGCAAAGATTTATTGAAATTCTACAAAAGTAAACAGGCACTTTTCAATTTCCTCTGAAATCAGATAACAAGGAGCTCTGGGATGAGAAACAGCAAGTCAGAGTGTCAAGACAGTGTTTTGTTTTTGCTGTTTCTCTAATGCCTGGCCTTGCCTTCATTTTTCCCTTCCTCTTCCACTCCCCTTTCACCTTCACTTCCATTTCCTTTCATTTTCTTTCTGCCCTTTACCTTCTTTTTTCCTCTTCCCTTTTATTCTCCTTTTTCTTTTGGCTTTCCCCTTCCCTTTCCCTTTCCTGCTACCTTTACGTTTCTACTTTACCTTTTTGTCTACTTCAATGAATCACAGAAACAAAAAGAATGCTATTTGATAATCAGATAAATCTGTCTCTCATGAAAGGCATGAGCCACTGGATCTCGAGAGAAGAAAGTCCCAGATGAAAGGATTTATTAAAAAATTGCATAAATCAGATGACAGTAAATCTTGGATAAGTGAGTTGTTTCATTATATTCCAGGAGGACAGTTTTGTCACAGCTTTAAAACTGTGATATTAAGGTAGTTCTAAAACACTTTCCCTAGGACATTTTCCTTTTTTTTTTTTTTTTAAGCACTTTTCTGAGGTATTTGCAGAGGATGCAACATGAATAATACCTTTTGCACGTTTGCCTGAACTTCTGCAATGATGTGGGGCAATCTTGAACACAAGTGCAGGCTGAGAGGAAAATGGACTGAGACCAGTCCCAGGGAGAAGGACTCGGGGGTGTTGGTTGATGAGAAGCTCCACGTGACCCAGCAATGTGCATTTTCAACCCAGAAAGCCAAACGTGTCCAGGGCTGCATCCAGAGCCCCGTGGGCAGCAGGTGAGGGAGGGGATTCTGCCCCTTTGCTCTGCTCTGCTCTGGTGAGAGCCCACCTTCAGTGCTGTGTCCAGCTCTGGGGTCCCCAGCACAGGAAGGACATGGACCTGCTGGTGAGCCTAGAGGAGGACACAGAGGTGATCAGAGGGCTGGAGAACCTCTCCTGTGACAATCTGAGGGTTGGGGCTTTTCAGTCTGGAAAACAGAAGGCTCCAGGGAAGACTTATAACACCTTCAGTGCCTAAAAAGACTATAAGAAAGCTGGAGAGGGACTTTTTTACAAGGGCATGGAGTGGTAAGACAAGGGGGAAAGGCTTTAAGCTGAAGGATACTAAGTTTAGATTAGATATAAGGAATTCTTTACTCTGAGGGTGGTGAGGCACTGGAACAGATTGCCCAGGGAAGCTCGGGCTGTCCCATCCCTGGAAGCGTTCAAGGCCAGGCTGGGTGGGGCTTTGAGCAATCTGGTCTAGTAAAACATGTCCCCTCCTACGTCAGTCGGATTGGAACTGCGTGATCTAGGAGGTTCCTTCCAATCCAAACCAGTCCTTGGTTCTACTATTTTATGATAAATATTTGTAAATGTGCATCTTTATGACTTTTACTATTAGGATCTGAATACTACACATCAGTATAGAGAGGAAAATATCATTATCTCAATCTGGTGAAAACCTATTGGAGACATGCTATTTAACCTGGAACCCATCCATATGGTGAAACTTGTGATATTTCAGCATTCCTTTAACATCTGATGCCTGATTTGCCAGATTATTTTCCTTCTTTCTCATAAGAAATGCAACAGATAAAACAAGAAGAAAGATAAACTACGTAGGATGGATAAAATAATTTCCTTAATGTTAAATAGAAATTTCTGAAATAAAACTAAAGCTGGAATACAGTTTGGAAACTAATGAATAATTGTTTAAGCTATCTCCAGAAGATGATGTGCCTGTGAACGGGTGTTATGAATTTGATTCAAGCTCCCTGGAGAGGTGAAAGGATTTCTCGGTAGGGAGAATTTCATGTCTAGAGCTAGGCTTTATGCTGGAAGATGAAGAAAATTAAAGAGGAACATGAAATAAACCAGCTTTGCAATTAGAATCACTGTGGAAAAGTGTCTTTTCCCCCTATTTCACAGAATCACTGAAGGGCTGAGGCTGGAAGGCACCTCTGGAATTCGTGTGGTTTAACTCACATGCCCAAAGCAGGATCTGCTGGTGCAGGTTGCTCAGAGCCACATCTGCTTTAATATCTCAAAGAATAAGGACTTTGCACCCTCCTTGAGCAACCTGTGCTACTTCTTGCTTCCTTTCACTCCCCTCACCAGAGTCAGCTCCAGGTGTGTTTTGGCTTTCCTAATCCCACATTATCCCATCATCCTTGGTCTCTCTATTTTGCTCTTGGGTAGTTCCCTGTTTCTGTTACTTGTATGCTCCATTTATTGTTTGAGTTTGCTGGGAGATGCTTTTTCACCCATGCAGGCTTCCTGCCACATTTGCCTGATTTTCTATTTCTCACAATGGTCCAATCTTGAGTTTGGTGGTGATGCTTGAAAATCAACCAACTCTCCTGGATCTGCTTCTCTTCAGGACTGTTTTTGATGGGATTCTTCCAAGCAGAACACTACAGTCACCAAAGTCTGCTTTCCTAAAGTCCAGGACCATGGTCCTGATTTTTGGGATTTATTTTGGACCGGTTTCCTCCTCTCCAGATACTGAGCTCAGCCATGTAATGGCCATTGTTTGCAAGTATGAGGTCAGGCAGGGTTTCTTCCCTCACCAGCTTTTCAATCATCTGTACCAAGAAGTTTTCATTCTCCAGGAAAATTTCTGGCTTTGTTGTGCTCTGCTGTTTTGGTCTACAAACAGATGCTGGAGGAGTTAAAATTCCTAAGGAGGACCAGGGTCTAAACATGTGAGGCTTCTTACACTCACCTGGAAGAATAAATTGATACAAAAGAAGATGAACACCAAACATAACAGATTGTACTGTGTATAATACTGACATGAGATATGAAATAATTGAGATATTTTTATTTATAATTATTATTATTGGGCGTGATCATAACAGAAGGTGACAAAAAAATCAGAATTTCAGTTCTGATCTTGTCATTGAATTTCTACACAGCCGCAGAATTTTATTTTGAACATATTATTTTATATTGTAACATACAGTCACAGATAAAGAAAAAAAATAATGAAAAAGTATTCTATATTGTGAGTGATGGTACAAAAAGTCAACATGAAACATTTTTTTCCATTTAATATTATTAAAGAAAGAATATTCTTATATGAATGGTTTGGATTTTATTAAAGATGAGCTTTCCAGGAAAAAAAAAAGATTCATTGAAAAGACAAATTCCATTTGTATTCAGTAACAATTGTGTAGAAGTCTAATTACTGGTGACCAATACTGTCATTGTATTACTTGACATTGGTCAGATAATTGTGTCCCACTGAGTGAAAATAGAGTTAAGATAAGGTACAGAAAACAGAAGACAAGCAATTTCATGTTCTTGTGTGGTACTCCCAGACTGCATCAACGAACGCGGTATGAAGGGCAAACGGGCTGGTTCTACTCCATCCTGAGGCTGCACACAGACACTGACTCCATGTTGTGATATTTCATGGCATGCCCTGGAATTGTCTGACTCTTGAAGAAAACACAGTGGAATCAGCCCTTCTTTGGGTCTGCCCTCAAATTCCTTCAAAAGCAGCGCTGCATGCAACACTGAAATCTGTCTGTGTTTCCAATAAATAAGGGCTAAAGCAAATAAATGCTGAGGTCAAAATATTGTTTAGGGAGAAATTTTCTCTGGGAAAGAAAAAAAAATACAGAAAAACAAACAAATAAAAAACCAAGTCATCCTGATATTTATCTGAAACAGCTCTTATGACTTCAGGTGAAATCTTCCTTCAGATCCAACACAAAAGCTCTTTGCCCTCTGTCTTTGCTGAGCTAACAGAGACACATTATCTATAAATTTCAGAATGTCCAAACCAATCACTCCTGAAACAAGGACTCTTGAAAAGCTCAATTTCTTTTCTAAATGCATCACTCGTGTAGATGATTTATGTTAAAATGCAATTAAATAAGAAACTAGACTTTTTTATTTCTAGGGAGTGAGATATTTAGGTTCTACAACAGTCTCACACTGATTTTCACATCCCAACACATTAGAAAAGCCTGAAAAAATGTCTTACTGATGGCTTGCTTCCCAAGCTTACCCAGAACTAGACTACTGAATAGTTAGAAATAAAAAAATTGTTAAGGATATGGGTGATGAAGAGATAAGCAAGATCTTCTTCAAGTTAGGATGTCCAAAAAGAATATGAATCAATTATGAAACACTACAGAGATTTCTGATTGTTTTAAAATTAGCTTATCAATGTATTAAACATTGAGTAGACAAGAATGAAATGTCAGCCTTCCTCATACAAGTTTTATGCACACCAGGCTTTCCAGTTCGACCTGTAAGTCCTTCAAAATTTGCACAAATGTGGCTTTGCTGTGGCCTGGGTTGAACAAGAGGCTCAGAAGGAATGCAAGTCTCAGTTTATCTTAGAGTATCACTCTGAAAATTGCTGGCAAAGGTCAGGTATCCATGAATCATTGAACAGAGCAGATTTTTTTTGTATTTTTTCCAACTCAAGCATTACAATCTTCAGTCAGGGTCCAACAAAGAGAAGCCATAATGAGCCCAACAGGTCTGAAATATTTTACTTTCATTGAGCTGTCTGGGCTGCTCTCCTGTGCTTTCTCTTGAATGGTCTTCTGTGGCAGTACAAATAGATAAAACCATGAAAGTTAAATTTTGCTGTATAGGCAGGACTGCTTTTAGGGAGAGAATATAAATCCAAAGTTAACAGCATATTTAATTTCTCAGCCTCCTTAATTTAACATTCATGATACCATTAACCATTTAGTCCATGAGTCATTCCCTACCCGCACAAGATTTGCTTTTCCACAGATATATCTTTCAATTCCAAAAGATCTTGCTCATTGTTAAAGAGAACAGTAACTGCCATCCTTTCCAAAAGGGAAAAAAAAAAAAAAATCTAGTTTATAATGAATCACCTATGATACTATGAGAACAAAGGGAGGAAAAAAAAAGAGCCCAAGGATAAGCTTTAACATATCATTTTTATGAAGAAGGAAAAAAAAAATCAAAATTCACACCAAGTAAAAAGGCTGCCAGCTCATTTAAACCTCCAACATCTTAGACCAGCTCTGCACAGGAATCACAGTAGAGTTGCAGGCTGCAATTTGCTCCATCTTCAAATGTTATTTAAAGCTGCCCATGACCAGAGCTCCAACTCTCAGAGATTTAAAAGAAGGAGCATGAAACAGCTGTTCATTCTTCCATTTCCAAGAAACACATTTCCGATGATCCATGCTTTCATTTAAAGTTGAAAGACCCAGAATAAATATGCCTTGTAGCCTAACAAAAAGTTAATTTGCTATCAGTTGCCAAGGCAGCCACTTGCCAATGGTCCCAGTTTTAGCAAAACATTGGGCAGAAACTGTAGCAAAAATAAGGGGGAAGTAGGATTCATGAATAGCATTACCTCAGAGAAAAGCACCATTTCTAAACTGACTTTGCTTCTAATCCATCAATAAGGAACTGAGTTCTAAAAACACCTTGGAATTACATTTATATGCAATTGTGTGGAACAAATCTAATTATATTCACAATTATAACACTTATTTATAGCAGAGACAAACTGCTAAAATGCATAATGTAAACCATAGCACAAAAAGTGAGAAATAAATTCAAAGACTACAGGGAAAACATTTTATCTGAAGTTAAAATGCAAGCAAGGAACAAAACAAAGAATTTCAAAATATCGTTTAGCAAGAGGTTTTTTTGGTGTTTTGTTTTTTGGTTTGGTTTTTTTTTTATGTTTTGTGAATTATTTTGTTTAGTGAAAACAAAACTTCTCTACATATTTGTATGGAGGGATTATATCACTGAAAGAAGCATTATACCACACAGCTGGATAAACAGACCACAAGAAATCGAGCAAGATCTGTCCAGTGTCTGGTCAGGATCACATGGCCAGGAGGCATCACAGAAAGGAGTTAACACAGACTTTGCCACACTGCAAGGACACACGCTGCTTTGTCTCAGAATATCAACCTAAAGGCTGATCTAAATTGGTGCTGCTGACTTTGTACTTAAGAGATGGAAAGAATGAAGTCTAAAGGCACCTTGCTTACTTTAGGCATCTGTTACAGGAGGCAATTATTATTTAAAAAATACTTCTGTAACCTCATTAAGGAATTTGCCCATGGAATTTGCTTACACTGAAAGCTTAAATTGTAAGTACCTATGAGAAATCAATTAAAATCTTATCCTTTGCATGCACTGAGGAGTCAATCTATTGCGAAATGAAGTTTCAGAACATGAGGCAGAACACCTGGCTGATCTCAACTTTAAGACATCTGGTAGAGTCCTTCCACAGACATGTTTAACTATACATATTTTCCTAAAATTACTTACCATCAGTACTTTTTACAGCAATATATCTGTAGTATTTTGGAAGGCTCTTAGGAAGGTCACAGGGGAGAAAAAATTAATTTCTTTATGACTTTGATAACATGGAAAATCCTGTTTTATGAGTAGTCCCTATGACCTGTCTAACCCTCCTAAACACTTGTGCACTGAGGGGAATGGGGGGAATTCTTGCTTGCCACAGCAAATAAACTTTTCATATCCTAACGACCAATGTACGCCTCAACACAAATCCCAAAACACAGGGAATTATCTCTGACAAAAGATCCTAATCCAGGAGTTCTTTCATCTATTGCAGAAAGCCACTTAAACCTGACAGGGTGCCTGCAGCACACCAAACAAGCATGGTTTACAATTAGTTGTTGACTTCCAGAGTGGTTTCCATAAAGCCATCATCTTAAGTGCTACCTAAGACAACCTCGGAGTCCCAGAGTAACCCCGCACACTGTGGCTGCTGGCAGTCCCTGAATGGGAGGGTGAAATCCATGTGTGTGCTGAACTCTAGATCACTTCCAAAGCACAACTTAGGAACAGATGCTCCCCATTAGCAACATTATTAACTCCTCAGTAGCCAAATGAGTGGTACCTTTGCCTAAACTTGCTGAGTGAGCAAATTCACACTGAGAGAGAAAAGCCTCTTGCTCTGCAAACTTGAGAAATTACCGTAACGCCTGATGTGATGTCACCTCTATCGCGTTCCAGTGTGGGGAACAGCACGGAATTCTTTTAAAAACGAGTAGTCAGAAGGGAATTAAGCCAAACGAGGCAAATGTTGTATCTGAGAACCATTTATTTGTAACGAAAACGAGAAGAAAAAGGGGTTGCCCAGACGAAAGAGGGCTAGAAGAGATAGGAAAGAAGAAAGGAAAAATGGAAAAGGACTGAGGAGAGGGGAGACAGAGAAAAGGCAGAGAAGAGAGGGGGTTACCACCAGCTAGTCAGGGAAGCACTGTCGGTGTCCAGGTGGCGGGGTGTGCGCGCTGCCTGCCTGTGCTCGGCCGGGCTCTGGCCGGGCCTGTCTGACTGGGCCTGTGCTCGGGCTGGGACTGTCTGACCGGGCCTGTGCTCGGGGCTGACTCTGACCGGGCCTGTGCTCGGGCTGGGACTGTCTGACCAGGCCTGTGCTCGGGCAGGCTCTGACCGGGCCTGTGCTCGGGCTGGGACTGTCTGACCGGGCCTGTGCTCAGGCCGGCTCTGACCGGGCCTGTGCTCGGGCGGGCTCTGACCGGGCCTGTGCTTGGGGCTGGCTCTGACCGGGCCTGTGCTCGGGCGGGCTCTGACCTGGCCTGTGCTCGGGGCCGGCTCTGACCGGGCCTATGCAGCTCTCGGAGAGGCGGCACTGCACAGGCGTGGCTCCCACGGCCACGGTGCCGGAGACGCGGTGAGGTGACGCAGTGAGCGGGTGCTTGGATGGCAGGTCCAGGAGCCTGGACAGAGTCACAGCGAGGGTCGCGGCCACTGGCTGTATTGGGGCGGCAGGGTGGAGCGGACCAACACAGCAGAGTCAAATGCGGGCACCCTGGGCAAGGACGCGGGGGAGAAATGGCAAGGCGGCGGTCAGGGACACAGGGAGGCAGGACAGGCGTGAGGGCGAGCAAGAGTCAGCAAGGGCAGGAGAGCCAGACGGCAGGCTGGGGCCAGGGCAAAGGAGGGAGCGACTCAGCCAAGGGCCAGCCCAAGCTGCGGCGAGGAGGCGCGCTGAGCTGTGATGCAGTTTGTTTTCTTACCCCCCAGGCCCTCCCAAAGTCTGCCTGTGGACAGGAGACCATTGGTTCGTCCGAATTTCCTTTGCGCTCATTAGTGGAGACCTTTTCACGCCCTGATTGGAGAAGCCCCTCCGCAGCGTGTCCAACTCACTGCCCCATGTGAGGTGTTGCCAGGCGAAGTCTCCCCAGGGACGAGGCTTCCCCCACTCCTGGCTTCCCCCTGCAAGTGGCACCTGTTCACACCCTCCCCTCTCATGTCTCTGACAACCAGGGTTGAGGCAAACTAAAATGGCTGAATCCAAACTAAATCGGTTCCTCACAACCTCTCCGAAACCAAGTTTATCTGACAGTACAGATCAGGACCAGAGACACCTGCACTAGCCTAGTGTGATGTATTGTGGTAATGTAATATCGTGTAGTGTAGATATTTTAATTTTTGTTTACACTGGCTGTTCAGTCCTTGCAAACTTTCTCATTTCCCTCATCCTCTTGGATTCACACAGAACATTTCATTTTTGACAAAGACACAGAAAAGACATCAAGAGTGTACTCTACAGTTTTTCTTTCATGATGTATGTTTTCAGGAATAAATATGCACTTTGCAACGCTGCTGAGACAACACTTGAACCACTGAGAGAAATAGGGTAGACCTAGCTGATTATTCATTGTAAATAAAGGTAGCACATCCTGAATCTGTACAAGTCTCTTTCAGACTAATAAACCACTTGCAGTAGAATTGACAGTAAAGAAAAAGAGATGGGATGTTTCATGGACAACTGAACTGTGGCTCGTGAGTATTTCGTGTGTAGCTTGACCAGGATGAGATGTCATAACCTGGTGGCAATAAAAGCACGAGGTTCTCTGGGTAAAAAGGAGGAAGCTGCAACAACACTGTTGAAGGCAAAAACAGTTGTCACCCCTTGCAGGCGATGGTGTATTCAGCTTCACAGGAACACAGCTAGATTACCTATTTCCTCCAAGACAATGACATCCTCCCTTTAGTGGAATGAAGTGTGTCATGGATCTTATAGAGATCTTGGTTTGTGACTGATTCTGGCAGGATGGCCGCCACTAACACAAAACACTGGCTCACACTGTTCTTGAAGTGAACCTGCAATAAGACTATATTGCTGAAGTTATGCCTGGCTCTTACTCCAGTTCTCCAGATGGTTTTAAGTCCATGAAATTGAAGCAGAAGTTGAATTTATAAAATAAAACTGAAAGGACAGCACCAAAATAGTAATTTGGAAGCAAACCCAAGATGGATATTGAGCATATTTTATACAGATTCTACTCAATTTCAAATGTTACAGCTTCTAAAAACCTATAATTGGGCAATTATGAAAGAGAGAAAAGAATGATAGTTTATGTGTAAATGTTACAGAACAACGATTGACCATTAATTGAAGTGCTAATTACCTTTCATAAGTGTTTTGTGAGCAGACAGCTTCAAACACAGTTTACGAGCAACGGTCAGGGCGTTATTTCCATCAAAGCTTTTAGGCTGAACTGCACCATTTTTATAGGTGCTCTATCTCCCTTCTAACAGCCTACACATTGAGATATTTGTTTCCATGGAGCAATCTCTCATTTTTATCTTGCATTTACTTCTTCACAATGGAGGAACTCTTTCCTGCCTCTGCTACTTATATTTTTTGGAATTTTACTCTGACTGTAGTGCTGCTGTGATGCAGAATTTTAACTGGGTGAGAAGAAGCTGTCCTAGCTGAGAATCTCACAAAAACGTGAAAAAACAAAAAGACTGAATTTACCCTCATAACTGTTTGCCAGGATTCCAGTGAGGTTCCAGGACTCATCCAATGAAGGCAAGATACCTGTGAAGGTAATTACAATTCTTCATGAGAATAAAGGTAGGAGACTCAAGGCTCTGAAATAAGTGTCTTCCTTGAAAATGAAAGAAAGTATGAATATGATTAATACTATTTAGAAAAACAAGTTCATCACAGAGAATTTTTTTGAAATCTCAGAGATTATTTTTTAATTCTGTACACTTCTTTATTGATAGAAATGAATAGTACATGTTTATTATAAATGAATTTACACTTCGCGCTGGTTCATTTTCTCTTCTTTTTGTCTCTGCTGCCACATGTTGTACTCTGTGAGACAAGGAGTTTTGGCAAGTGATGATCTTCTCCTACTATTACCTTTTTTGGTGGTCTTTGTCCCAGGGCCTTTGATTTGAATGCAGTTTTGGCTCATGCAAAATCAGTTTCTCAGAAACATAAAGATGGACAGATGCTTTGAACCCCTTATTTGCATATGAGGTTTTCTGTGCATATACATGCAAATTAGTGTGTTTATATGCATATGTTTGGTAGTGTGACTCTATTATGAAGTTCTATCATTCACTGGATTTGCATTTTAATTATTCTCAACAATTACTTGGTATCTGGAGTAATCATATAAAAGTATTGCTTATGTTTTAATGTGCTGACATTAGAGACTACAAATCTGGTGATGTGGGAAGCTTCGTGTCTTAAGGACTGGTCCAAGAAACTTAATTCTACAGAGGAATAGTTATCATAAGTTGGTTCCTGATAAATATCCAAGGACACACATAGGACAAATACTTATATTGGTGGATAGAAAGTGGTGGAGGAACTAGCAAGGGTATTGGTAACATCTAACTGAGGAAATAGCTGGGGGATTAATTCCTTCTTATCACAGAGTTTATTCTTTAAGTGGAGGTCACATGCACATCTCATAAAGAAGGCTCATTGTTTTTGGAGTTAAGAAGTGGCTTACTTCAAGAATGTTCATCATTAAGGTAATCCTGGGGAAAGTCCTGATATGTCCTATCATGGTGCCAGAAACAGCAGTGGTGTTTATCCAAAACCATCTGGAAGAGAACTGTGAGATAAAGATACCAGCATTATTTGCTTAGATTAAGTGAGTTGTCAATGCAGGTAAGAGACGCACACCATACACAGCCCATAAGTTATAATATGTTTTACAGGCTCAGTGCCAAGTGTTGAAGATTCCAGGACCCGCCTAACAAAATAAAGGACCTGAGGCTGACCTAGCAGTCAATATTTTTTTTTGTCTGCCTTGAACCTAATCTACTGATGAAGCAAGCCAGAATGAGAGAGTTTTAAAAACATGCAACAAGTAGGAAGGAAACAGAAGTCAAAAAGAAAGGAAGTGGAAAAGAAATCTCAAATTAGTATTGAAAATGACAAAATCCAACTGATGATGAGGGTCTCTTGCCTAAATTGTAGATTTGACTTTAGGAAAGAGAACAATCCAGAACAGGTTTTTCCTTATTTTAATTGGAATTATGAGGAAAAATCCCAACATGGTGGTTGTTTTTCCAGACTGGTGTATATATATTTCTTTTTTTTTTTTTTTTTTTTTTTTTTTTTTTTTTTTTATTTCTTTTGTTATAGATTTTTTTTTTTTTAATCACTGTAGCATTTGTGATAGAAATTGTTCTGTATTTATGATGTAGGCACTCACTTCCTGGCCAGGGTATTTAAGGTAAATCTAGGAATGGATCAAGCAGATTCTGATATATTGAATGATTTCCTAATGAGAGTGGGGTAGGGAAGGGAGGATAAATCAGCAAAATTAGAATTTTATCTTTGAAAAATGAGTTATCCATCATAGAATATTTCAAATGATCAGCCAGGCCCTGAAGGCGTTGCATACCCAGCAGTTATGCTTGGGTATTATTTGAGTGCAGCACAGATAACTGTGCCTGTCCCAGTGGGTTTAGCATTTATTCTCTAGGCCTTTATTAATCTGGCTAAAGAAGCAGAAAATCCAGGGATCCTGTCATTGACATCAGTGAGCTCTGACAATGCCCCAAGGTTGTCTGCTGTGAACTGGTTCACACAGGTTGATTCCTGTGTCTGCCTAGGGTTGCCAGTAAGCAAGGAGTGTATTCTATGCAGTCAGACTGCAGAAGAAAGGATCCCTTAGCCTGAATCCTCCAGTCAAAAAGACATCTGGACAGAACTCATGAGGGTCACCAATCCAGACATTGTTGAATCAAATACAACTGAAGTGCTGAACAATCTTCTGACACTGCAAGCCTGATCTACACAAATATCCCCAGAAAAGTAGTATATGTATAGGGTCACATTCCAGATTATGGCTCCACTCTCGCCAAAGAAATATTTTAATGGCCAAAGGCTCTGATGAGCTGGTGCTCACACATCAGGAGGGGAAAAAAAAAGGAGAGGAAAAACCACAATGAATCAAGCACCTCATCAGTATCAGGAGGCAGACAGAGCCAGCATATGACATATATCACAGTTCTGACTTTGCAAATTGTTTTGCTAATTAGTAGTCAAACTAAAATAACAGATTCTATGAGTTTTGCCATACTGCCCCTCCCTGCTTCCTCCTCTCATGGTGCAGTCTCTATTGTGTCTCTCCAGTCTCCTACTGAGATAAATGGGAAAAGCTGATCCTGCTGTACGAAATTAAAACACAGGAAAATGTTAGAGAAAAGGATTACAGCCAAATAATTCTGTGCTGTGTCAGGTTCCACAGACATATTTAACCATTCATATGGGAGAGGGAAATATGCAAGAGTGGGAGAGAATACAAGATTAAGACAGAAGAGAGTCATAGCTTCAGAGGCTAAAAACCCTTATGGTAATCATCCAGTCTGGCCCATGTGACACAGGTGATAAAATTTTACCCCATAGGTAACTCTCAAAGCAAACTGAAGAGCTTGCAGTTGACCTGCCAAAGATAGCTGGACAATCTTTTAGAGGTACAATCTGTCCTGAAAACTTTGGATGGAGGGCGAACTGCCCTCACCTCTGTGGTGGTGTGTGCTCCCCCTTCAGCTTCATCATAGCCACCAGCAGGGATTGTGGTGGCTGCATCTAGTTTACTCTGGGTTTTGGGGGACAGATAATTACATGGCAGCCAAGGGCTGTCTGGAATGGTGACCTGGGTGACTTGCAGGTGTCCAAATGTGACTTTATGACAATCATATTACATTCTAAACAGTGGACAGCCCAGGACTCAATGAGCTCCCCAGCAGGGCACCAGGCTGCACACCAGGACCTCCCCTTGAGTGGTGACGTCTCTCTGGGTTTCTCCTCAAGGCTGAGAGATTCCTTACTGCACCTGAACTCCTCTCAAGGAAAGAGTTCAGAAAGCAAGAGGATCCTTTTGGACTGCAGTGGGAGGGTCTCCCTGACAACCTCATCAGACCCCATCTTCTATGCAGTAAATAATCAAGCGTACCTTGACGTCAAAGCTTGTTAAACCAATGTGGCATTTACCATTGAATTTGTTAATTCACTGGTTTATATCAGTAAAGTGTATTGTTGCTTCTCTCTTATGAGTGAAGTGCATGACACCTTCTGTGACAACCTCATAATTAAAGAAAGGGAAGGCAGAAAAACAGAACAAGGAAGAGAAACAGCCATGCAGTGCAGGGGCATTGAGGAATCTCCACCAGAAATGGATTACTATGATCTGAAAAGAGTGCTTTGAAACCCAATTCCTCTCAGTGAAAGGATAACAGGCAATGGAAAGATTGAAATACAGTAAGTTATATAAGAAAACATAATGTTACTGTGAGGATGGTTGAACACTAGGGCTGTTCAGACAAGAGAGGTTGTGGAGCCTTACATCCTTTATATATTCAAAGCCAGACTGTACATTGTCACAAAAAACCCCTGTCTAATTGTCACTGCTTTGAACAGGGGATTAGAATGGAGAATCTCCAGAAGTCCCTTCTCAGTTTAATAATTTTATGATTCTTCGAATGAAAGTAATGATCTGTAAATGTATCTGATTATTGTTTATTCAACATAAAAGCAAAGAGATGGAGAAAAATAATGAATCACACCTAGACACAATAACTGACCCAGTCAGGAGGTAACAGGGTCTCAGACCACAGGTCGAAAGGCTTTACTGGTTTTATGTGACAAGGTTTTTGATAGTGTAGGGCTACACGTGTGGCTTTTGTGAGAAGACACCAGGAGCTGCCCCCAGTATGAGACAGAATCAGTTTCGGTCAGCTCTGACAGACCTGCTGCAGACCATCACCAATTAAATTAATCTTTCCTGAGTCTGTTTTGACCATGACAGTATTTGATTGGTGATTTCCTTGTCCTTATATTCACCCATAAGATTTTTTGGTCTTGTTTTGTCCCCCTGTCCTGCTGACAAGTGGGAATGAGGAAACAATTTGGGGAACACCTGGAAGTCAGCCGAGGTTATTGAGGGAACTTCCCAAGAAAAGAGAGGGTTCAACCAGAACACCATGGCTCTTAATGTCCACCAGATTGGTGTTCCCTTAGCAATAAGAATGTACTTCTAAATTTGGAATAGCTTCCTGAACATGTTGGTTTGACTGGTTCCTTGGTTGTCTTGTTTGAGCTACAGCTTATGCTCTGGCTTTTAAAAAGCCATGATATGAGTGCACTGCAGTCAAGCACAACAGTGGTAGGAGTATTGAACAAATGCAGCAAAGTCTTTTTTTAGAGCTCTTCAAAATATTTGCAAGTAAAGAACGTGTAACATTAAATTAACCCTTTTTGGGGGTATTCACCAGAGCACAACCTATTTTCTTTTAATCTAGGTTGGTAGCAGCACTTATGTAGCACAATGCTGAGCTACAAAGATATATTAAAACTAGCTCTGCAATATGGAAACTATGTTTTTATCCAAAACTCTTAACAATCACATTGATTCTAGGCTGACTCTGTTCAGTAAAAGAGGCTGCAACCCCTTCTGGATTTTTTGGTAAGAGATCTCTTCTTCTTGCCTCAGTGACTGTTTGCAATCACCCACACTGGCATCATATTGCCACATATTTAGTCTGCATACTATCCACCTTCATCTTTAATATTTTTAAGGAGGAAACCACATAAATATGTTATATTCCCCCACTCAAGGTCACTTGCTATTTATGAGGCTTGCAGAACAGAGCAGCCAGCAACAGCTTCTGTCCCTGCAGTGCAAAGAGAACAGCATAGATTTAGTATTGCATGTTCCTCCTGTATTCATTTTTTCCTTTCTTGTTGGACAGTTGGTACTGAAGGACATTTCTTTATGCAGTTTTTGTTTTTGAAAGACAGCTTACTTGTTCCTCTGCTTTGGGAAGATCCTACTTCATTGTGTATGGTTCTTCAGAACTACGGTTTTGTTATTCATCAAAACAGCAGACTAGTCTCCTACCAGAGTCCAAGTTACTAAATTCTTCTCTTTTTGACCTTCAGGTTGAAGTTCCTTTTTTCCATTCACTTTATAAATTTTATGCTTTTACCTACACTGAAAGAAGGTTATTTCAAGGCTGGCATTTCTTACCCTGGTGGTCAGAGTTGGACCCAATGGGTTGTTTATAATTCAGTTCTCCTGCTTTCTAAAGAACTGGTTCAGTCACTGTACTCTGAAGACAGGGATTTTTTTATTCTTTTTGTTCTCTGGATCTAACATGGTCTTTTTCAAAATTCGATTTGTGGAATTCCATGCCTGAGAGCCTTATAAACTGTAAGAGGTTGCAACCACTTTTAACAACTCTTTCATCAGCATATAAAAACAATGAGTTTTCCTCTGCCAAAACACATTTTTCTGGGACACATACCCACTGTCTAGACATCATGATGTTCTTTAACTTGAGCCGTGAAAATGACATTTTGAATAAGACAGAGGATATTGTACTGCTTAAAAGCTATGCAACGCCAGACTTTGATGCCTTACAGAAAGAGTTGCAGCTTTTAAAAACTTCAGTTGAGGCTCTAGAGCAACCACATCCCTTGTGAGTGTGGTTTCCCCTGCTTTCCAAGATGGTCTCAGAACTGAACTGGAATGGTTGCCTTCATTGCTTACATCTCAGGGAGAGCTTGTAAGATGAAAGTGATTTTACAAGATAAGATTATGTTTCATGCTTTTCAGATTGCAATTTGGTAATTTTACAAGAAAATATTTTCATTTCTAAGAAGAAGAAGACAAAAAACTTTTAAGACCAATCAGAGGCCAAGAGAAAGAATTACTTTGGTTCACACAGAAAAATCTTTATACTTGAGTTAATCTTTTATGAAATAAGACAGAGAGAGAAAGGAGAATTCACTTTTATGTTATGTCATGTTGACTACATTCTTCATTAGAGCTTCACCTACTAATGAGGATTAAATAGCATAAGGGATGTCTGTGCAAAGCATTTTTTTCACTCCAGCCATTTGTAGGCATGAAAAAGCATTGCCACCCTTCTCTGTCCTTACTTGACCTACTGGGTCTTGCACGGTGCCAAAACTGAAGTGTTTATTGGTCCTAATTAGCACAGTGTTTGAGCACCTAAAGAGACTTAATGGCTTCTGTCTCTAAAACAAGAATGAAACAGAACAGAGCCATTAACTGGAGATGGGGAGCAGAGCACAGCAGCTTGTCTCAGCATTGTATTGAAAGTCAGCACAAGAGCAGAGCCTGGAGCCAGACCCTCAGGCAGCCTTTTGGCTGATGTGTGGAAAGAAATTGAGCAGCATTTTTGAACGATAGCATCAAAACTCCCATCAGAATCTGTGACCATAGTTACACAGTCTAGGATTGAGTTTCTGATAACATTTAAAATTTTCTAGAAGGCTGGGAACCCCAGGAAAAAAAAACAAACAAACCAAACAAACCAAAACATCCCCCGCCCCCCCCCAAAAAAAAACCCAAAACCAACAAACTGATCATCTGTTGAAATAAAGCTTCTTAATTTATGACAATACAAGGCATTCATTTCGGTTCTCTATGCGTCTGTTGTACATGGACTGTGTATCAGGTCTAAAAAAGATACGTTCTGGATTTAAATTACTATCATTTAAGTCACCAAGAGTACAGTGAGTGTTTTATGTAGGATTCTTTAAGTGAATGTAATCGCTAAATGCATTAGGATATAATGGAATTACAACTCATTAAACAAAGCTGGGGGAGAGGGCATCCGTCCTAAAAAGCCTGAGAATGAAATTAAATGTTGCTTATTCAAGAATAACAGCACGTAGAGAGAAAGTCATGAGAACTAGGTCATTTGTAATAAAGTATCCCTGAAATGTTCATTAAGCCAACAACAATTTTACCCGTTCATTTATTTGCTTCCACTTCTAAATTGACCTGTTTTCCAAGGACAGGCAGGAGTCTTGTAAAGAATAAATTCACCAAAAAGTTACACTATTTTAGCAACTTTTTTATTCCATCTGCCCAAATCAGTTAAAATTCAACAGTATTCCTCAGAATGCCTAGATGTACATAAGAGAGTTTTGTATGCCGTTATGGAGCACAGTGTATGTATAAAAAAGGAGACATTTGCTGGACTGAATGAAGACTACACTTTTGTTTCTGAGGTGTTTCTCACAGCCAAGAAACTGGTAGAGATTTGTTGTTGTCTTTTCCTCATTTTGTTATCAGGATTTGGCCAGTTCCGGTTTCAGCTTTACTTTTTTCTCAGAACTCAAGAGGTCTCACTCTTGAGCTGGTAAGTCCAAAAGAGCTCTGACCAATAAACCTTTTTTTTTTTTTTCCCCATTGGAAAGAAACATGGACTACTATTTAATTTAGTTGGACTTAAATGGGAATGGAATTTGGAATAGTCTAATTTCATTTTAATCAGAAGCAGGACTTCTACTGAATTGGAAATCTTACTACTTCAACTACTTGCCCCTGGTAGCTTCAGAACTGGAAAATTCTGCAATTGCTGTTTTAATCAGAAATGACAGCAATATTAATGGACCTACTCAAGGAAATACAAAAGATCTGCAAAGTTGATGTTTTGTTTTTCATGAACTATAAATGCATATAAAATTACCATTTCTTTCTCTGTCAAAAAGATCTGAAACTGGTTGGTGTGACTACAGAATTTGACCCAACATTTGTAGTCTCAGTTGGATGCCTGAAATTTTACATCCATTTACTTCAAAATATTGATACACAAATAGAATTTTAAAAAATGGCAGTAAAGATGATAAAATAATGTGGCTTGTCTTTCCACTGGAAATTTTAGCTATTTTGTGGCTTTGTTTTCACTAATTACTTTGGCTTAGGGTTTGGGAGGAGAATCTAAAATACAACCCAAAAATACCTTTCCTTGCCCAGTTCTTTTTTATTTGAAATTATTTTATGTGAGATGAAGATTTTGCCCAGCTTTGTTATTACAAACAAAAATAAGGTTTTCAATGGCAAGTGGCCTGTAAAGGTAATTTTTACTGTAATTGAAGATGATTGTTTGATTTCAGGGAGCAGTGCATATGACTTTGTATTTTTTGAACACTGAATATTGTGGGGATGTGATCACAGTAAAGATAATGGCATTTAAGTGGTGAAAAGTCTTTTATCCCAACACAATGAATTTTCTTTCCTTAATCAATTAGTAAATTATGTACCTGCCTATCTGTATATCTAGGTGTTACAAACATAGGCATGTAGGAAAATCCTGGAAATTTGTCCTGGTGAAAAGGTTTTTTTTGCAAAAATGAGATAGGAAGTGTTATTCCTTTCCATTAAGGTTAGCTAATTATCTTTGTCATAACGTTACTGAAAAATAGTTTCATCCAGATATCACTTACATTCAAAGTCTATTTCATTGTCATTTTAGGTTTGTATCTGTTTTTTCATTTAAAAAAAAATGACCCAAACAAATTAAAACAATTAAGCTACTCAGGGAATAGTTTCTTATGAACTGAATCTCTCAATTTTTCTTCCTGTTCTTCTTTCTGCTTGTGTGTTGTTATTGTTGTTATAATTTGCTTTAGCTTTTTTCCCAGGACTATTTTTTCTTTCCCCAAAATTCTTTCAGGTTAGATGAGCTGGGTGTACTTTGATGGAAAGTCAGAATTTTTGATTGAAAGTCACATGACCAACAAAAACCCTATTCCTTAAAAGATGCAAAGTTTTATTGAAAAACAAAAACCCAACCTGATCTCTACTGAAAAATTCAAAATAGAATTAACCGGTCTGGGAAAGGTGATCATCTCTCTATCTCTTGGATGGACATAGCAATTAATAGTCACCTGCAAGTCCTCAGAGCCCTTGTCATTTCTTTCCTGAAATTCATGAGACGCGGCTCAGCCCTCTCTGATGTGTGTATTTTCTATAACTATAACCCTGAAAACACTGCTGACCCCTAAGGGCGTGAAAGGGTCCTTTTCCCCATCTGCTGTAGTGATTCCCCTACCACTTGCAGCCTAATTGAAATGTCAGACAGAAAACAAATCTGGGGAAGCAGAGAATGCACAAATGATAAAGCACAGAAAATCTTTGCATAGATGCTGTGAAGACTAAGTTTTGCACAGCTCTTATCTTTGTTTATAACACACAAAGAACTTGATCTAAATAACATACAGTCTGGTTTGGTGGAAGACATCTCTGTTCATGGCAGGGGGTTGGAACTGGAGAATTTTTAAGGTCCCTTCCAACCCAAGGCATTGTATGGTTCTCTGAACATCTAGGCACCAACTCAGGCTGAATAAAGCAATGAAAATTCAAGACTTCTACGGCACCATCAGCTCAAACCTGCTACCCAGAGCATTTCTGAAGGCACTTGGTTAAATGATTATGTAAAATATCTGATAACTTTCTGAAAATTAAAATACTATAAATTAGGAAAAGTTTTTTGTGTTATGGTTGGGTTTTGTTTGTTTATTTGTTTAAATTTTATATGTTCCTCTTCTTCCCAGCAGGATTCTTTTAAACCAGCTTGTTTGCTAGCAATACAATAAAGCAAACACCTGAGCCCATTCCAAGAGAATCCATGTTAACACGTTCAAAGAAACTAAGAGAAAATCACTCAGAACAAATAAAACTGGTTTTGGTTTTGTTTTTTCTTTCAATGTTACCAGCCTTTGTGATTCAGACTAATATCTTGTCTCACACACACCTCTCTTGCATGGGGTAAAGGCAAGTGATGATATTTGAAAAACAGCAGGGGAAAAAATGAGTGTGTAAGAGGTAAATATAAATCTGACTTAGAGGTAAGGATCAGACTGCATTTGCCTTCAAAGCCCCAGACAAAAATCTAATATGAGGGCTTTTCTAACGCTATCTTATCATATGCACAAGTTTCTGCTTTCACCTTTCAAAAAAATTTATAGTGTAGCTGTGCATCTTTCCATAGAGTTCATGAGTAGCATGCATTTCAAACCCACAAGTCAGCTGCTTTGAGAATTTTAGCTTGTACGTCTCCTTTTGATCAGAGCAGGTGTCTGTAGAAACAGCCCCCAGCTTTGCAGCTCAATTGCCTTAAATAAAGCTGATAAATACATAAGGAGGGCAGACTAAGTACTTATTTACCAATCTCTCTGCTGATTGAATTAACAGCAAGTCCAAGATGTCATAAACAACAGTAAGTTACTCTACATAGTGTTACAGTTTTGCAATAAGCAGAGCAGTGACATAATAAAATAGCAAAATAACATTTTACTGGCTTGGAATGCAGAGCAGTGACTTCCATACTGCTCTTCATACGAAATAAAATTTAAGAAAAAGAAAAAAAAAAGAAACACACTTTAAAATATTTCAGGAATATTCAAAGACATCAGAAAGTAAATAAATTCTCCTGAGCATTTGGTTTTATAGAACTCAATCATCTACAAGTACAACATACGTAAGATGTAAAGAAAAAATTAAGCTTTCTGATGTAGCATACCATTTCCCAAATGTTCCTTAAACATAACCATTCATGTTCCTCAGACATAACCACCAAACCCCCAGTTATCACATGGTTAGTATTTCACACGTTCCATGAACCTGCTTTCATTAGTGCTGGTCTTCCAGGAAGAGCCAACAAATTTTCTTTCACTGCTCACTACACCTGTTGAAAAACATTTCCCTAGGAAAGGACTTTGGTCTTTGAAAAATGTAGCCATTTATTTCTCTTTCATAGGTGGAAGAATCACCCATATTGAGTTTCACGTAAAATTGAGTGACTTGTCTCAATCACTTCCTGTTTTACTTTTCTGAAATGTGTTAAAGATTTAAATTCCTGCTTTACCCTATCCTCTTCCTATTTCCTGTCCTTATGATGATGAGCAAGCTGTGTTTAACCTGTACAGTAGGATAAAATTTGGGAATGCACATTCTCCAGGCTTTATAATAATTAGATGATGAGTCGGCTTGTGTACAAGACTTGTGCCATGCATTTGCTGGTGCATGGGAGGTAACTGCCCCAATGTTTGACTGAATATTACTGTGATAATCTTGAGAACTCCTTCGAAACAAACTGTAAACATTTAACTGAAACAAATTCACCTGGTAAGCTGAGAGAAATGTGCTTTCCAAATCCCTTCAAAAGATTTTCTCTGCATCAGATTGTTGTCATGTGTATCTCTTCTGACCATGGAGAGCAACCATCACCCACTACAAAACAAGGAGGGTTTTTTGCTTCTGCATTTAGCTTTCCCCGAGACTTTGTCATTCAGTTACATGTCTGACATGTTATAGTTCCTGACAGGGCCAGTAGTTATTTCTGGACTGAGATGATTACTTTCCAGTTCTATGTCTTTATATTAAGCTGATGACCAAGAATATCTTCTTGAAATTGTATTAATCTTTGCACTAATTATATAATTTCATTACTACCTTTTCCCCATAGGAGACAGCAATTCTTTAAAGGCAGCTTCTGTTTCCTGAATTAGAAAGGCCTTGGTTATTTAATGTAACCATCCCTAAAGTTTGCATTTATTTGGCAAATGGAATTTTGTTTCTGAAGCTGTTAGCTGTTCTGGGAAAGACATCAAATAGGGACACAGCAGTAACTTCCCCCTTAAATATTTTCCTCCACATAGGTAAATCCAGGTCATATAATCACATTTAAAATTAAATACAGCATCATTTATGTATTCTGGTTCCTCTCATCAATGAAGTGGATATTTTTGTCCTAAGTAGCTTTACCAGTAGTTTATGATATACAAGGAAGATTATTTTTCCCCTGAAGAGATACAAAAGAAATTTAATAAAATAAAAATGCCTAAGGACTTTTTTTCTATTCCATTCTGGTGAAGTAGTTTTATATCAGCTGCTGGTTCTTAAACCCACTTCATATATTGGGAGGTTAAAATCAAACTGGTTGACAATGCTGTATATAACTGGAATTAATTTTCCATCACATAGCCAAAAATAGTACAAACACCAAGATATTTGGCAGTGACCACACAAAGACTCTTTTTTTAGTGGCTTCATCTGTTCTATTTTCACATGATTCCCCAAATAAAAAATCTGATTATTTAAAAACAGGGAATTTAGGGTTTTAGGTATTTTATATAGACCTGTTGATAAGGAAAGTATATGGTGGCTTCTTTTTCCTTCCCAGAATGTTTGGTTTGGTTTGTTTTTTTTTTTCCCCATCATAGATGGAAATTACCCCACATCCTCTGTGGAAGAGTGTGAGTGTGAAGTAAATTGCTTTATATTGCAGTACAGTATTTCAGAGAACGGATGAGAGGCACAGCTGCTGCACAGTTAGTGCAGTTCATCCTCAAAAACCTTCCAGGAGTGATGCCAGGTAGCAAACTGAGGAAAAGAAAGTCCTTGAAACAAGTGATGCATAGCTTGCTTTTAAATTGTCACTACCTAGACTGGGGCAGATGAAAACTGCAGTGGGAGAAGAGCTGGAGCAGGATCTATTGTCCACAGCAGTCTACAGGGGATGGCAGAGATTGGTTCTGCACAACCTCCAGGAACTTATGCAGAGATGGGAAGATTGTTCTAAAAATGTCAAGAAACAGCACAACACTGGGATCCGTACCCACCTGCCAAGTAAACAGGTGCATCAGCACCCAAACTCCTTGGCTGTGATATGCAAGAACTGCTCAGTTTTGCCCACTGCAGCTTTTCTTTTTTTTCTTGTAGGTGGTGGGTAAATTTAATGTCCTGAAGGTGCTGGTAGTTAATTGAGGCTATGTGTGGGAGTGAGCAAGAGTAACCACCTTCCCACACTGTGGAGATCTCCTTTCCCTTTGGAATTGAGTTGAGAGGGTTGGGAGCACGCCTCTGCTAACAGGCATGACAGGCACGTTCCACTGGGGAAAAGTCCATATTTAGATAGTTCTTGCACCAGGAACTCCTGCAGATGATGAGATTCCCTGCTGGGAGAAAGAGAGAGAGAGAGAAAGAGAAAAAAGAGAGAAAGAGAAAAGAAGAAAGCTGAATATCATGCAAGAAGAGAGGAAGACAAGAAGGAAAGCTTTGCTTTGGAAATGATAAAAAGGACTTTACAAGAGCAGGGTGACTCCTTGCACAGGTGTGTACACAACCCTTACAACCTCACAGTTGACTAAAAGAGATCAGTGTTATCAGTCTTCCAGGTAAAAAAAAAAAAAATTAGAAGTTTAAGTTTGTACAGTCACAGAGTACTTCTTCCCCTGTAATAGTGATTTTCTTCTTATTTGGGGAATAGACAATATGAATAATTTTGTCAATTCAGTTTGGTGTTTGATAATCAAATATTCCATGCACACACCCTCAGCTGGCAGGAACCTTAAGAAATGTGCAAGACGCTCATCCAGACTAGGTGCCCTTTTGTCTTTTTCAAAGATTCTTGAAGAGAACAAAGTACTACTGCAGGTTATCATGGGAAACTTGAACCTATCACGTGCAAGATAATA
>WEKY01037981.1:0-21499 GCA_013390045.1 Picathartes gymnocephalus | reverse complement strand
AGAGAGAGAGAAAAAAAGATTTCCTGAAAAAAAAAATTGCTTTTTTTTTGGTTTATATAAAATTAAAAACAATGCAATTACAAAATTACAACGTCGTAACACACATCCATGTAACTACCTATATTTGTGATACAGGACAATAGGTACGTGCCACTGATTTTTGTAGGAGCCTGCAGACATCCATAAGCATGAATGGTCTTCCTACAGCCACTACCAGGCAGATTCCTGGGGGAGAGGATTTGCATCCAGCCAGGTATCAAGGCCATGGCTTTTCCAGTGGGAATGTCCCCGAGCCTGGCTGGGGCTGTGTCCCCCAGCTGTCCCTGTGTCCCTGGCTGTGCCTGTGGCCCTGGCTGTGCCCGTGGCTGTGTCCCTGGCTGGTCCAGTGCCCTCAGGCTGTGCCCACTCCGCAGGGCTTTGCCTGCCTGGAGTGCAGACTGGTGTCTGCCTTATCTCCCATCTCTCCGAGTATAAATGGATGTGCGCCGGGCTCTAAGACCACACAAATCACCCCGGGAGGAATAATAATTGTACTTGTAGCTGCAGCCAAGCTATTTCACGGACATGTGGGGTTGGCAGAAAAGTGAATCAATTTATAAAAGAGTGTGCAGCGTTAGATAAAGCCCAAGCCCTGACAGCTTTATCTGATCGGTTCAGTTTGTTTTTTTAGAAGTGAGTAGCCCTGAGGCCTTTTGCTGAGTTTTATCGAATAGTCACTTTATTTTAAGCAACAACAGAGGTTTAATAGGAAGGGGGAACATGCTGAAAGGTCACCTGTAGCCAGGTATTATCATCTGAGCAAATGCAAACTGTACATCATGGAAACCTCCTGACAAACTGACAATAAGCATTCATCTCCTAGGAGCTGTTTCATCCCTATGCTCACACTTAAAACACTACTGACGTTTCTTGGTTACTTAAATATGATTTTGAGATAACTGACATGGACACACTAAGAAAATATATTGTAATCAAAAAGAGAGAATAAAAGAAAGGGGAATTCAGTTCATTCAGTAAAGTTCTTTTATAGAGCAATACATTTTAAGATAATTTCTGGAGCAGCAAATTAAACAGACATGGAAACAAACTTCTATACATCTCGAAATTATTATGATCAGATAAAGTAATTACCACTAGATGCTAATTTCATATACTGCCAGAAAAACCTTAATTAAACATTGGAGATGGCAGAAAAGAAAATAAATGAGAAATGAAAGGAAATCTCAGAAGTTTTAGGGACTATTTTCCTCAGGATTTTTTATCCATGCAAATGGTGAGAAATTCAGAGTTAAAGCAAATGTATTTTGCATTTAGTTAATCAAACCACAGAAGCAGAGATCCTTAGTCCATTGAGCGAATCCACAAATTGTATGAGGAAAGCTTGCAAGACAAACCACTGCAAGGGCATTCAAAGACCCTTTCATTGCTGTTAATTTCAGTTACCAATTTCATTACAACAAATGTGAAAACACTACACAGAAAGAGTGGTATGCGGAAGATGTATTTCAAGAACAGGACCACGATTTTTCCAAATGCCATCAGAGCATTGCTCTATTACATGCAGAAATAAGTCAATTAATAATTGTAAGAAGATACTCAAAGACTAGGTGTTACCCAGTTTATGTTAGTAAATCCATCTTCTAGGCTCGAAAAAATTCCAAGCACACAACAAAAATATTCTGTAAATTATAGCTGAAGGCCAATGTTTAAAAACTTTTAAGATGCTGGGGCTTACATCTCAAACAATATTCACAAATCAACATTAACTTACTTTAAGAGACCACAAAAATTCTAAGCAACTAAACAAGCATTTCTAAATTTTAAGATTGGTGAAAAATAGTGATCAGTGTTTAGGAAACTACAGTTTTAGTGCTGGGTCCCAAGAATTGTTAAATTTGTTGCATTCTTCTTTAGAAAGTTTGAGGTTCCCATGGGTAAATATTCAACACTAGTAAGTTGCTTCTGTTGACTTGTGTTCAAGTCACTAGGAGCCCCAGAGACCAATCAGTGGCAAATCCCTCTGCTATGTTTCTTTACATATCCTTCTTTAAAAGCTGTGATTTTGCTGGAAGAGTCCAGATTTTTATTTGTCCAGGTAGCATCCAGATCTTGTCCATGTGAGGACCATATCTCCACGTCAGAGTTAGTAAAACTGCTAATAAGTATTGGCTCAGACCCTGCAAGAGCATAGGGACCCCGTCACTTAAGTAGACAATAAACACTCCAGATTTCTATTCAATTGAATCCAAAGATCTGAAAACATTTCAAAATGTTAAAGAGTTATGCTCTCTATTCCTCCCAAACAGTGTAACTCCATTTTACACATGCAGAAGCTAAGGGCAGATGGAGAGGATGTCAGCAGTGCTGGCAAAGCAGACAGAGTCCTGCTCTCCTTGTTCTAAAGATTCAATCTTTGCACCCCTGTCGCGGTTTGACGCTGGCCCAACGCCAGGTACCCACGAGAGTTGCTCGCTCACCCTCCCCTGCCACAGCTGAGCAGGAACACAGAAGGTAACGAAGGCTTCCTGAGTTGAGATAAGGACCGGGAGAAAACACTTTAAGGGCTAAACAGGCTCAACTTAAGTTGCAAAGTGAATTTATTACTAACAGGATCAGAGGAGAATAACGAGAAGTAAAATAAGCCCTTAAAACACCTTTTCTCCCCCAGCCCCTGCTTCCTTCCCACCGACAGCGCAGGGAGACCGCACATAGGAGTTTTGGTCACTTCACGGAGATTTTATTCCTCTGGTCTGGGAAAGGAGTCTTTCCCCTGTGAGGCCGTGGGGTCTCTCCCACGGGAGACAGTTCTCTGTGAACTTCTCTGGCGTGGGTCCCCTCTCATGAGCAGCAGCCCTACCNGTGAACTTCTCTGGCGTGGGTCCCCTCTCATGAGCAGCAGCCCTACCACACCTGCTGCAACGTGAGTCCCTCCCACGGGCAGACAGTCCTCCCAAAACTGCTGCAATACGGGTCCCTTTCCATGGGGTGCAGTCCTGCAAGGACAGGCTGCTCCAGCCTGGAAGCAGAGGCCCCCTCTCTCCTCCGGGTCTGCCACTGGATCACAGCCCTCTCCAGGCATCCACCCGCTCCGGCGTGGGTACCTCCCCCATGGGTTGCGGGGGGATCCCTGCATCCCCCCTGGATCCCCAGGGGCCGCGGGTGGATCTCTGCATCCCCCCTGGATCCCCAGGGGCCGCGGGTGGATCTCTGCATCCCCCCTGGATCCCCAGGGGCTGCAGGGGCACAGCTGCTTCACCATGGTCTCACCACGGCCTGCAGAGGAATCTCGGCCGCGGTGCCTGGAGCACCTCCTGCTCCTCCTTCTCCACTGACCTTGCTGTCGCCATGGTGTTTTCCCTCACATGTTCTCACCTCCTCCTCTTCTCTGACTAGAGGCAAAACCTCTGAGTTTGCTTTGATTTTCTTCTTAAATATGTCATCACAGAGGTGTTACCAACGTCTCTAATTGGGCCAGCAGCATGTCCATCTTCAGAGCCATCAGAGATTGGCTCTGCCGAACATGGTGGAAGCTTCCAAAAGCTTCGCACAGCAGCCAGGTCTGTGGCCCTCCTTGCTACCGAAACGCAGGCCGTGCAAAAGCAATACAACCACAAATTCCGGGAAACTTGAAATTTGAGTCTTTCAAGTATTCCTTGTGCTGAAGAATTTTGAGCTGTGCTGTCAGCAAAGACACAGGATTTGTGCAACAGACATGTGCAAAGAGCAGCAGAGTTCTTAGTCTCGTTTGTCATTCACAATACGGTGAGCTTGGAATATTTTGTTTACTTTGTATCATTGTGCACTGGATTATATTTTTTTTACAAAATAACAGTTGTGTTTTATTTTATTCAAAGGCAACTATACATTTATTTTTAGATATCTTAATAGATATTCAAAGTATTACGTTCATGTTGATTACTATACTCAAGAACCTAAGAGGATTGGGAAGGTTGAATTTTTAAAATCTGTTTTAATACATCATTTATTCAGAAGAATTTATTTAAATATTCATATAAACTCTTTATCTTTAAAAATCAAATTTCTAATTGAGTGTAGGGTGTGGGCATAGAACAGAGGGAAACACAAGTCTCAAAAAGTCAAAATCCAATTTGTCAATATTTTTATTTTTTCACAACAAATATGTCAAGCCCCATAAATTATTTAGGTTATAGTCTTTGGCCCCCACCTCACAGTTTCTCTCAGTTGCATATGTTGGTTATTCATTAGCTGTGAAACACTGCAGCACTTATCTCTCTCCAGGACCTGCCAGCTACCTCCATCTGGAACCAAGCCCCCCAGAGGAAGGGACTGTATTGGTGCCCTGCCTGGGCCTTGCATTCAAACAACCCCCAGTATGAGCTCTTTCTTTTTGTAGTATTTAGGTATTGCTGTCTGCCATGGCAGGGTTCTGTGCCTCAACACAACTGATGCACAAACTGAGTGTCACTGTGTGTCCTGTCATACAGCTGAAAAAGGCAGGAGGTGCTGGTACACAAGAGGGGATCCGTGAGTGTGAGTGTGTGTGCTTTCACCAGCGACCTTCTGTCTCAGCTGAAAAGGGGGAAGGAGCCCTGACTGGCTGTGTTTGTGTGTTGTGTGAGTCCTACACACAGGAGCTGTGGAAAGCCACCCCTGGTCCATGGCACAGTCAGTGCACACCTTGTCAGCATGCCCTGTGTGCTGTGCCCCTGTCTCCAGGGTGCTCTGCGATGCTCAGCTGTGCTGCTGGTTGAACAGGCACACAGCAAAGTGGCAGCAGCATCCCTTAGCCGGGATTCCAGGTCCCCAGGCAGGAGAGAGTCCCGAGCTGGAGCAGGCAGACATGCTCTAACTTCACTTCACACGAGCTACAGTCATGATCCAGCGACAGTCTGAGAAATTCTCTGTTCATTTACATTTATCAATTTACATTGATATGGATTCCATATCAATGCTGGTGCTGTAAAGCAAATATCCAGTATGAACGAGGTCATCAAATTTGTGTCAAAACACGTTTGATCCATTAATTGCCCAGATCTAGCTCACTAAGTTGTCTGCATTATATATGTATCTAGATGACTAAATACATTTGGAGTAGAGCACTGGATTTTGTGATATGCTAGTGCACTAGAGTGGAAAATAAACAACATCCTCAACTGCTGAATAATTAATTCTTTTACTGAATTAAATATGAAAATAGTACAGGTCATTTAGAATTTCTTATGCTTTTTAATAATAGTCTCTTCAAAACCTGTCACATTACTCAACTTCATATCAACATCTATTTTATTTACTCTCCATTTTTAGTATGCAGCATGCTGCAGTATTTTGTACAAACAGCCATACAACAGCATCAGATGCTGTCAAGTGGGAAGTGAAGGTTTTGATACTACTGGAATCTTGGCTCACAGGCAGCTTGGTATTGTGGGTTAGGCTTCATAGCTCAATTTCCAAAAGTGAAGGTAGCAAAATAATTAATAAGAATATTTATGTAGTTAAAGGGGGTTTCCTGGGAAAAAATTTGTTTGCATATGCATGAAAGTGCATCCATCTGCCATGCTTCTCAGCACTAACCTCACAACACCCCTCATCACAACCAGAGCCAGACAAATGCTGATTTTCTTTTTTTTTTTTTTAAGGAAAAGGTAAGCTTATTTAAGTCTGAGGCTCCTACACATATCGTCATTAGTCTCACAGCACAAAAATCACTTTCCTTGAATGATAAACTCTATCTGCCCTTTCTCCCTAAGCTTTGCTATGGGAAGATCTTCCTCATCCATGAATGTGGCAGCTTTACCAATGATGGGAAGTCTACTTCTCTAAGCACAGCATGCTCTGACACAGAGCTAGCAGGACCCACAGAAAGTTATTTGCTACAAGGCATCCTAGAAATCTGGGCCTGTACCTGCCCCCCTCTCTCATTTTACATTTTTTGCCAATATTTGGATTTTTACAGGATAAACTGAGCACCACATCACCCCACAACTGCACTCATCCAGGACCACAGGGAGTGTGCTGGAGAGAAGATTTAGTTAACACAAGTCTTCGTCAGAAAATCCAAGATGAGATAAAATTCATCTCTCATTCCTGGAAATATTAAGGAGGGTAATGCCAAAAAATAACAAAAATGCTGAGATTTGATAATGCAACATGGCCAGCTATAGCCATGCAAGTGCCAGTTTAAGATTTGAACAATATCCTGTTTTTATTTGTGAGAAACAATTATTCAATATTTGCATTGGGGCAAAGATATAAAACATCTAGACAGAATCCGTTACAGGCAGGAGGGGGAAAGTGCTTGCCTAGAACTTAAAACCTATATTCTTTATGAAAACTTGAACTCTGCAACTTGCTATAAACTGTCTTTGAGCACTTTCTATTTTCTTCCAGTTCATCTACTCATATTTTCATTGTGAGTTTTGAGCTTTTGATGATGGTCAATTAAACAACTATTATAATATAGTTGTTTATGCAAATAACAGACACCAGAACAGCATGTATTTGATGGAATTCCTATTATTTTCTCTTATGATCAAAATCCCTTTGTCCTTAAAAACAAGCAAAATATCTGGAAAACAAAACAGATGATGTTCAAGTGATCTTTAAAGGGTGAAGGCCATACTTTAACAAAAAAACTAACAATCCAACCAACCCTTCTACAGTTTTTACCATTAAACTGAAAGCAACAAAAATGTTAGCAATGCAATCAATTCAGGCTCTCTCTGCTTGAAGTTGAGAATCTGCCAATTCATATAAAAAATTTGCATTTCAAAATGGAACAAAATCCTTCTTTACCTGTTTGAAATGAACAGAAATCCCAGTGGAGCTTGCAAAATATATGGCCATTGTTTAATGACCTTCTAATATCAGTGAAAGAATATCCAAGAATGTTGCAGATAATTCTGGTCTAATCAGGTTAATGATGGAAGCCAAGGCCAGGACTACAGCAAGCTGTTCGTTAGCATTTGATATTTCTGGCAAATAAACTCACTGCTGTTCATCCATTAAGTTCACATCCAACAAATGGTAGCAACTGCTCCTGACATTCAGTACAGAATATTCTGCTCCCATATCGCATCCTGCTGCTCTAAAGAAGCCACTACTGACATGAAAGAGGAGGCTGAACTTCTTCCAATGGCTTCTGTTAAACCAGCACAACAATAAAGTTCCAGCTGAACAGGGCAAAAAGTGATCATAATTTTTTACTTTTTCTCAGTGTGTGAGGAAGTGTCTGGGGAAATTTTGTTCTTTACTGAGATGCAGGACAGGGAAAATAAAACAGAATCACATATTATTATGTTCTCAGCTTTCATACTGAGATCATGGTTCAGTGATCACGTACTAAACACATGATATTTTTCATAAGTACTGTTCAATCTACCATGTGCAAGATTCCAGATTTCTGCTGACCTTTAAATCCCAGTTTTATGTGTCTCTCACAATCAGTATTCACTGGTGAGCTACATGAACATAATCAAGCTTGCTCCAGCTGATTACTGACCAGCTTTAAAAGGCCCGGATGAGCTGTTTTCTCCAGCTGGAATGTTGATTACAGCCATCTCAGCAAACATGGGAATATATGAGCACTCAATTTCCAGCCATTCACCTGGAGACTATCAGAAATGCAATATTTGTTGAGGTCAGGCTGAGATGTGTATAAAACTGATAACTTCCTTGGCCAGAAGGCATCATTTCCCTGTTCACTAAAGGGGTTCCTGCTCAGATGGCCAGCAGTCCTCATTTCAGTTTGGAGCTGTGAAATGCCTCAGATTAAGACCCCCAAATCCTTCTGCAGCCAATAGAATCCTGAAAGACATTAGTCACCAGCCACTTTGAGGAGTTGCTCGAGTAACTCCTAATTCCTCAGGAAGGGATGGACTCTTCCCCTTTCATGGGGAGCTCAAGAGGAAATGGAACAAATCTCTGAAATACGTCTGAGGACACCACTGTGCCACTGCCTCAAGAAGCTCTGAACTTCCTTTCCACCCGCACTGTAACAGTCATCCTACTGACCTGTTCTCATGTATTTTTCTGCTATCCTGAAAAATGTACTGGAGGTAAGCACATACACATATTCAGAAATTCAGACAAAGGAAAGTTTCTAAAGAGAATCTTAAATATTACTCAAGAGTCTGCTTGATTTTTCAGAAGAACCTGGATTCCTACTGAAAGTCAAGCAATAGCTGAAGTTCAGTGGAAGTTAACAAGACTCACAGAAAAGGTCAAGACTTTCAGGTCAGCTAAACCATAATCAAAAGGTATAAAAACTTATGAAAGAAAACCATCAGCCAACAATAGATATCAAAAAGCAACAGTTCCTGTGGTAAGAAAGGAATCCATTTCCTCACAGTTGGTTTCTTCCCAAAGATCTCTATCTGAAACTTCAATTTTCCAGGAATGAGCATTTACTAGAAGGTGGGGTACAATGTTCTCGTTCTGTTAAATCTCATCTATTTCCAAATCACTGAAATGTTCTGTGTCTTGCAGTTGCCTTGCAACTTGGCTGGCAAATATTAACTCAAGCTGGTCTACCAAAGCAGGTGATCAACTTTTTGCTTTTCCATTTCAGTGATCCAAATAAAGTCTGGGTACAACACAGACTATGTCAGCACTGTGCAGGGAAGCACTTTGAGGAGATCCACTAGATTCCCATGGAGGACTAGACTGAAACTTCTTTGGGATCCAAGCTGTCACCTCCTTGGCACCAAATGCAACCTACTTTTTCAATTACATGACATAATTTTGGCTAGTTAAAAAGACACATTCACTTTTTTCACTGACAGTTGAGTGTCTGTACAGTCTTACAATTTCCTTTGAGGACTCCTGACTACTCTTTATTACACACTTTGAATGGTTACAAATATGAACTCTAAAACTGCAGTGGTTACGCAGCCAACACATCAGAGGCACATAATAGAGGCAGGTGAAAAATGGGAAATCTAGCAGAAGATAAAACACCACAGCAGCTCTGACTTTCTCCATGACAGCTGTAAAAAGATTAGGAATTATTTCACATCTACTTATACCATGCTTAGAGATACATGCTTAGATAAACTGCAAAGGTCAGCTGATATTTACAACTCCAGCTCTCAGTGAGAGCAACCTGGCTGCTCTGAATTCAACAGTCTGGCTTTGATCCTCAGGAAAATATGGTCTACTCATCTCCTGCTTCTACTCCAAAATTACTGATGTACTTCCTAGCAGTTGCTGAAGAAGAGATATGAAAAAAATTACCAATCTGTTTAGAAGAGCCCATCAAGGGGTCTTTTATGTGTAAACATTTCCTGATTTGATGACAACATATAGGATAAATTATTTGTCTCACTATGTTTTTAATTACTCAGTCTAGACAAGATTAATTGCAATTTATTTCAGTTGAGGTAAGCAAGAGTATCAACATCTCCTATTGAGCACACATCTCCTATAGAGATAAGTCTATATCCTCCTTGTCTTCTCTCCAAACTCAATGGAGATAAATTGTCTCCTGCTCAAGGTGCTCCTTGCTTATCATCCCCAACAGCTTCTTCTAACCAAGTCCCATCAGGGTTCTAAAAGCCCTGAGGCCTAAAGAGCTCAGTCCCTGTGGGGCACTTTTTCCACTGTTTCCAGGTTTGCCACCACGTCTTCACTTCAATGAGGGAGGCACCTCAAAACCTGGGGAAGGGAAACAGCCTGTAGCTCTGAAAGACTGCTCCAGTTACCCATGCCAAGGTAGTGACAGTGCAGGCAGAAAGGGAACAGCACAGAGGCAGAAAGCAGAAATGATGGAGCTGGCACTGAAATCAGGTGAGAGTAGCGAAACACAAGATCACATGCCATTGCCATTTTCGAATGAGAGGTAGGAATCATGACTGGATTGTAAAATTAACTGATAGCAGTAAATAAAATAAGGTAGAAAAAGCAGATGGCAGTAGCAACATACTTGGGTGCATTATAAGATATTCATTACAGGACCGCCTGCAGCAGAGGCTGAAACCTCATTAGTCATATGTACTTCTCTGCACCAAATGTGTGATATTTACAGTTATGATTAGTTTATAGACTAGTTGAAGTTTGGACCAAAGCCTGTTCTTTCAGAAGCACTTGAACTATCTTCAGGGTAAACAGATATAACTGAGAAAAAATATATAATATAGAGTGGCTAAGCAGGAGCTCACAGAACAAAGACAAAAATAACTGGATATAAAGATAGAAAAACAGTATGAAAATAAGAGATGAATGTGGGTGGATGGCAAACACTGCAGGTGTATGGTACTCATTCATATCCAGTCAGGCAGTTAATGAAATAACCTATAGGAATGGGACTGTCTTTTAAAAACAAAAATTACTGCCTGATATCAGCTCAATGATTCGTCCTCCAATTTGCTGGAGAATTAAGCAGAACTGCAGCGTACACAAACAATAAGTCTCTTTCTCTTACTGTTGATTTTATGGATTATCATGAAGAAACTGGGAAATAGCAGGTCACATTGAACCCTAATCAGATTTTAGTATTAGGGGAAAAAAACCCCTTGATTTTTAAAAATATTTTCTTAATGTAATTCAAAACATTTGCTCAGTGAAGAATGGTTCCAGATGATAGTTGCAAGTAGAGTTTTAGAATGCTGCTCTCCCCAAACAATATATGCACCAACTGGCAAGGGATTCTTAGTTGCAAATGGAAAAAAGAATCAAGGTTGTAACTGCGGCAGGGAGAGAGTGCAAAGAAAGGAGCATTGGAAAGGCGGAATAGAAGGGGTCAAAAAGCATCATCTGGCTTCTCAGGGGAGGAATGAGACAAACATACAAAGAGTGAAGAGTGATGGGTTGTGAGCAGGATGAGTATTGGTCTCTCTGTCTCTCTCTCCTTCCCTGCCTATCCCAGCTTGTCTCCCTTGACTACCCAGGGTACAAACCGACACTTGAAAACTGCTACATCAGGGCTCCTGCTTTACTTCTCTCCTTCAGCCCTCTCTACTCATCTCTGCCTCACTGTGGAAGAAGGGACCAAGTAGGCAGCCAGTTCCTGCCGTAGCAGTGCAAAAGGCAAACACACCAAAACTAGAGGCAGGGATGAGCAGCTGAAGGTCTCAGAGAAGGGCTTTCTATTCCTTGAAAGGAAGCTGAAGCAGTCTGTTGCTGCTGGAAGAACGTGACCCTGGGAGTACAATTAATCATTTTTTCACTGCTAATGTTGTGCATTGAAGAATCTCATTGTGAGGCCACATGAGTGCCAGAGTGGCACTGTAAAAGGGACCATGATCAAGATCAAGTCCAACTACCCCTCAGCAGCACTGAGTTGCTGGATCAGCTCATATTGAGTCAAATGCTGTCTACCTTCACCTTAAATTTGCCTGCTGCTCCCTTTCCAAAGCTGATAAAAATGCAGATTTGATCATAGAAAGCTAAAACTGGTTATGTGAGATCTGTCTGTGGTGAAAATCAGCTCTTTTGACTTTCTGATTCAATGAGTTCAGCCCTTTGGATTACTACTTTCAGGAGCAATTGTCCCGAAGATTATTAACTAGAACTTCTTGTAAGTCTCAGAGAGGAGTTAATTAGTTTCTATCTAGAAAAATGAGTGTCATATTGCTAGAATCTTGCCAACCCAACATAGAGTTCCGTGCATCCTATGAGAACAACCATCAATTCAGCAGGTTTTGAAAAAGATGCTCTGTATTACTCCAGGTTATCTGAGTAGAATTTTATTTTTTCCAGATTTATGGCTGACCGTTATTCCCATGCATTGTTTTATATCAGCATGTGGCAAAAATTGATAGGTTTTTGCTTTCTCTCTCTTATATTTTCCTTGGAATGCTTCATACAACAAATCTAATAAGGTGTTTAGAAATTCAGCTGATGTATGAAGATATTAACAATCTGAGGAATATCAAATTGCTTGGAGACTGGAGAGCAAAACAAAAAGAGGAAAATTTTCCTGGGAAGAGATAAGTACAGAAGAAAATATATAATTTGCAGAGCTCTACAACAAATTACTTCAGCACATGTGTGCATATTTATGTTATTTCCAACAGAAAATGTCAAAGGAATTTTCCACAGCTCTGCTAAATGAACACAGACTTTTCTACAGGTGAATACTTCTTAAGAGTTTGGGAGTCTTAAGTAATTATGTACCCTGTTAAAGCAGATGACATGTTCCATGCAATCCTGGCAGCCCTTCAGAGAACCATTAAAAAGTTTATATTATCTTTTTTAGGTTGTATTTGGTTCATTTGTATTGGATATAGTCTGTATTTATTCTCTTTAGCAGTGAAGACACAGGGGGTCTACATGATACAGAAATAAACCAAATAAATCCAAAAGGTTTGAGCAAAAGTAAATCGGTGTTTTCTGTGTTTATAACAACAACTGGACACCTGAAAGGATTGATGGAGATGCTGAAAACAGAATGGAATGGCAAAGTCTACTACAAGAAGCTACTGAAGACAACTTGAGATTCAAAACTATTACAAACATATACATGGATAGCAGATTATTATCTACAATTGCTATAACTGAGAACAGTCTATATATTTTGGAAGAAAGATTGCAACTGGATTAAGTCCTGAAGCAAGATCTGGTGAGATAGGATTTAGACATGGATGAAGATGTGCCATAGGCTGTCTGCCTGTTATAGGCCCTTCTAAAGAATCTGGGTTGGGTCACTTCCAGGATAGGATATTGGATTGCCTGCTTTTCTACAGCATGAAATGTCTGTGTTCCTATGAATTTCTAAACTAAATCATAACTTTTGCTTGAGGACAATATTTTTGAAATTATTTACTCCACTCTCTTTATGTTACTGTTTAAACACTACTTAAACAATTGGGACATGCTTATTTTTACAGAAAGCTATTTATAAACTCAGCTAAATGTGATTAATGCCAAATATTTCTCCTTTTATTAGTTGGATTCAATGGGTTTCAACTACACAGATGCCTCAAGCAGAATTATAGTCTGCAGCTCTTCAAAAATTTCTGATGGTTGTTAATGCAATTAACAAAAAATGGCTATACTTTCCTTATTTTATATTTTCTATAGTCTTGCATATTTTTCTCCTGAAATTCATGTGTAAATTAGGTGTATATGCTTCTGTCTTCTTGTAAGACAGATCAGCAAACAATGATGTGATCTTAGAGATGTACCCTAAAACACATATGCTAGGTGTTAAAGAAACCAACCAGTCAAACAAACAACACACACACGAAAACACACAGAAAAAAACCCCAAACAAACAGAAAGAAAATTAAAAAATAACTAATCTGAAACCCAGTCATGCTTGGTTTAGGACAGTCTATTTTTTCAAATCCTGATCCTGAGCAACTGTACGTGCTGTAATACCGTGAAAGCCAACCTGTTCTTTCCACTTACATTTGATAATTTCCCCAAACCTCAGTTTCAGTCATCCCAAAAAAAATAAAAATGACTTAATATCTTCTGACATCAATTCTAGGTCAACCACTGCTACCTGTGCCCTGCTTCACATGGTCCCTTCCAGTGTAATTATTCCATCAGTTCACTAATGAACAATGCCTCTCACTGTGGAGCACAGAATTTCAAATTACTTTAAGAAGGTCTTGCATCAAACTTTTCTTTGCCTATTTTTTATTTAAATTAAAATCATGACACTGACACAATTAGCAGGAAGAGCAGTTTGATTGACATTATGATCAGGTTGTCTTTTTTGAGCCAGAGTAAAAGAAGGAGACCAGAGCAGTACAGCACAGATATCACAACATCCCACTGTCATGCAAAACCTGACAAAGTGTGGGCTTTGAAGGAAAAAAACCCTAAAACATCACTCTGTGGAATGCCCAGTATTTCACTGATTTTTCTTATAATCATATAATAGCTGTATTATAATAATGCAAGAACACTACTGAATATATTCTGTATTATTCTAGTGCCCAGACACATTTCCAAGCGATGTTCAAGCTCAAAACAGAAACTAATCCTTACTTCCAAAAATTTTACAAGCCTGGTTTAATGTTGGTGGTTTAGTGAATACAGAGTCATCCACTATCTGGCATTAGGCTCCAGGGCTAGAGAGAAAACCATTCAGATTAATATCAGCCAGTGCTCTCACCTTACTGGAAGTTTAATATTTCTATGTTAACATTTCTGAGGGGAGATGGATGTTTAAAGAATGGTTTGCAGCAGTTTTTGGGGAGAACTCCCAAGTATTAGGTCCCGATGAGACAAAGCCAAAACACACTTTAAATTTTCAATCATATTGACAAAGAAAGAATGAACAGATTCAAAAATAAAATAGTTTGGTGTGAACAAATGAGGATAAGTTGAGTGGGGTGACATTCTTGAAAGTAAGGACAGGTAACTTCTCTTTGATGCAATAGAAAAATCAGTGGAGAGATGCAAATCCTGAATGATGAGCTAGAAAAATGAATTTATACAGATATGCAGAAAGCAAGATTGCATTTCTCCAGGCAAGAGAAAGGGGGTTTACAGCAACCAAGATGTGACCTGATGAATCTAGACAGCAATTTTAGCTGTGTGAACTGACTGCAAAGGTACGGACTTAGAGCTGTAGGGCAGAATGAGGCAGCGTGACCAAGGCCTAGGGAGGATCTGCAGAAATACGTAGAGATGGTGGCTGTGGTTTTCTGAACTACAGAAACTGAGAGTCCTGCTTTAAACTGAATGAATCTTGAACAGAACAAAACATAGTAAGGAGGAAACTGAAGAAGGGTAGTACACTATAAAAGATACGAGATGTCAAATGGAATTCTGTGGTTCTCTCTTGGGACAGACAATGCCAACTTGATTTTCAGTCTACTAATGGAAACATCTTTCTTAATCCTTAAAAAATGGATGCAAGAATATTTGATATAAACAAATTATTTTTTAAAAGACTAAATCATATTTAGTATGTGCTGATGACTTGCTGCCTTTTATATACATATGTTTTTGCTATGACTAGACCATATTTTTCAATTAATTTGACAGTGTGATTCAATGTAATCCAATAGAGGTATATAAGGAGAGCTGTGTATAATCAGAAAAGTACTAAAACAGAACTCTTCTGAAAAGGCATTTGGTGTGATGGTGAAACTTCAGGAAACTGAATCAGAAATCTGAAGCAGGAAACAGAAATCTAAAACAGTGCTACAAATCCCAGTGGGACAGCTATTTGTAGATGTGAAGTATTCCCACCACAAATCTTGGTATTTGTGCGTTACATAAAAGTAAGTGTTCTTCTGGGAACAAATAGAGAGAAAAGAGCCTTAGATTGTCCTGAAACACTGGAGCATTACTGTTCATTCCTATGTAGTTTAAAATTTCAGAGCATTTCTGTTTTGGACCTTTATTTTTAGGGATCCTACCATCAGGCTTTATTTACTATGCAGGTTTAGTTGCAATTTGGAATGCAAGGTATAAGCCCAGAAACGAAATTATTTTAGTTAATTGAAGGGGAGAATGTAATCAGTCAGATTATTTTTCTAATTAAAAACTGCAAAAAAATAATTAATTCCAAATGCTTTCTTGCACAAAATAGCTCCAAATCAGATAGGGATTTAGGATGCATAATTCAAGCTTGAATACAAGGTTGAAATCCTCTCCAGAAATTTCCAGGGTATTTGCAGCCAGATCCTGGACTGGGAGCAGTTTCTGTTCAGACATTTAAATAGATGTAAAACAAGATGGCTATATAAACTATACATACTATACATATGTTCTGAGCCCTTTAGAGAATTTGAAATTACAGTCTGAGTAAGAGACCCAGGGGCTTAGTTTGGATTTGAAAGACCCACGAAATTACAAACATATCAATGTGTAAGTACTTCGTCCACATAACAGAAATACAGAGCATAGCTGCAAGCAGAACTTTGAGAGGTTAAACAATTTAGTCAAATTCTCCATAACATTTTTCACTAGGAAGCTTTCCTTGGTCTTACTTAAAGCTTCCTTACTATATTTTAAGATCATGTTTGTTTATTTTACCCATCCTAGACAGGAAGAATAAGTTCCCTATGTCTCTGAATACTACAGTGGAAAACATTTTCACATCACCCCTGGATGCTGAACATTCCTATTTCCTTTATTCCTTTAGTCTGTGAAAATTATGCTGAGTTCCTTTTCAGTTTGTTCAAACAATTTCTATTTCTCTGCAGTGGAGTGCCCAGACCTGGACACAGTAGAGTCTTTCCAATGCTAAGTACAATGGAGAACCATTTCATGGCTTTCCTGGGCTGCAAAATATAGCGTGGCTCTGGGCACTGCATACATGACATCATTGTGATATACTGTGGGGATACTTATTCCCTTGTGACAATATGATATTTGTCACTTGTGATTTAGGTGTGATTTCTTATAATTGTCAGGTCATCTTCTGAAGGATTTCCAATTTTACCCCTTTTGGTGAATGAACAGCTTATTCTTATGAAAATATAGTACACTGGCTTTCAGTGAACACAAACACAATGTATTTTTAATCAAGATTTTGACTTTGCCATTTTGAGCTCAAAAATAGACTAATGCTTTCAGTGCTTTTACAGAAATTGAAGTTAAGCCAATTCCTTTATAATTTTCCTCACCTCTCCCATTTTTTTTTTTTAACTTACAAATCTTTCCTAAACTTCCCCTCTATAACCTATGTTCTACACATTCTCCAGATTAGGTGTTCACTTAAAAAGTTCCGTTTGTCTGAGTTATTAAAAAAAACCCAAAAACAAACAGACAAACAAACATAAAAAAAGCCCAAACAAAACCAAATAAATCCAGTGAATGGCCTGTGGAGGTATTTTGTTAGAGGTACTACAGGATTAGCTTGTTCTTCCCAATCTGCTTATAGCAGTTGGTTGTGATCTCTTAAGCTAATTTTCTTCCAGCTTATTATTGGTTCAGAAGTGACATTACAGGCAAAAAGTCAGAGGTACTGGAATAATTAAATCGGGAGTAGATTTTTAATCACCTTTTGGTGTTATTGTACTTACCAGCATGGTGGATGAGAGATCAGTATTCATCCCTCTAGAAATTTCCTGGTTGTGTATCCCTGAAGGAAGCAGGACATTGTTTACAATTACTTGTTTTATGGCAGATTTTAAATGTCTGTTGTACCAATAGACGTGCATTGTGCTGCACTGCCATACTTTGAGGCAAGTTACAACAGACATTCTTTGTAGGTTTTTTTTTTAATTGTCTTAAAAGATGATGGGTAATATGATTTTGTTTCAACAAAATTATAGTTTGACACATTCTTTACATATCTTTCAACTGACATTTGCTTTCACCATTATTTTCAGCTCTACTAGTCTGTGAAGTTGCCTACAATGCTTCCACAAGTATGCACACTAAGATTTTTATTTTCATTACTCCAGTACATTTAAGGGTTCCCATTTCAGAGTTAGCACTGTCACCTGAAAATCTGTCCAAATGATAATGTTTCTGTATAACTGAAGCACTGCTCGGAGCCCTGTTTTTGAGGCAGCCATGAAATAGTATTGGTAAACAAGTAAATGCATTGACAACCTTAGGTCAATGCACCAAGTCAGCTGCTTATGTACCTACAGCACTCTCCAATTGCTTTACTCCTTCAGATTAGATTTGATGGTATCATATTCACACTCATTCCCTAGATAATCCCAAATCTGCACAAAGAATACTGACTGAATATGACCCAGCAATGATTGAAAGGAGTTCTAACAAAAAGCCCTGGTTGGCATTCTCCATGTTACCTCAGAGAGGGAAGCACTGGGTAGGGGCCATCCTGGGGAGCCTATTAATTCACTAAGGATCTAGGTACAGACCTCCAGCAGGAAGAAAATCTGACAATCCCAGACTACAAGAAACATTGAATGAAAAGCACCCAATGCTGAAGGTCCAAGCATTGAATATTTGAATTCTGAACAAAGTCCAGCAAAGGGATGTACAAATGACCAGTTACTATTTCAAACACAATCTTTGGAAGCATCTGCTGAGATGAAGGAATTTCCTTGCTTTGAACACTCTGCTGAATAAGGAATATGCGATTTAGCATCAGAGGATCCCTTTGATACAGCCATGAACAGCAGTGTTCAAGTGGAATGTGCACCACTCTGGAAAATTACATCCATGCCTAAATCAACTGCTAGGGAAGAGGAATAGTGAGAGATCAGTTTCTGAATTAGTGTGATATGCTTGAGTGTGGAGTTTCTTCCTGCTTTTCAAAGTAACAATTTATCTGATGCTTTACTTTTAAACCTATTTGAAGTTCGAACTCTTAAGCAGTTTGTGACTAAGTAGGTGTATCTTCTTGATAGAATAAATTGTTTTCTCACTATTGAAAATTAATTGTAGGGTTATCACAGACTGAGAAATTTGGTCATTTGAGACCAGGGAGAAGGAGAAGAACATGGTTCGAGTTGGCTTTCAGTTAAATCCTACATTGATATATTAGGTAAATTCAGTACTGTGCTAACTTAAAAATACCTGCAGGGCTTTCCTAAAACTCTGATGTACTTGTAGCTGAGGCAGAGGATTTAATTCTATTTTCAGTTCTAGAAGACTCAGGCACAATTTACATTTGCTCAAGATTTTAAAGGTAAATAATATAACATCCCTGACAGGTTATAATTAATGGTTGTTTAAGGTACATACACACTATCAGATGATAACACTGTAATGACAGAAGTGCAAGGCAGGATATCTTTTAAACAGATAGATTGAGAATGAATATTAGCATAGGATATTTTTTTCCAGTACAGGCAATAGTCCTGTACACTTTGAAATCAGAGATTTTATAAATGGTAGCCCTTTGTGCCTTCCTAGGAGGTCCTTTTCAGGTTTGCACATCACCTTGACTACTAGAATTAAAAAAAAAAAAATTAAAATTATCAGTTCTACAATTTGCATGAAAATCTTATGTCCTCACAGTTGCCATGTTGTAAGATTAAAATATTGTTCAGTACTCATGTAGCTAATTCTTTAGGCGTATCAGGGAGAAAAAGTATAGGAATCACCACAGTGACTGTGAGGTCAGGGTTTGGTTCAGTCCCACATCAAGAGGCATCTGGAGGCAGTTTGAATAAAATTGCCAAGCTTATGCAGTAGGTATCTTTCTGTGTTCAGAGAACAGAGGTGTGTTCTGAGGAGCTGGGAGAGGCTCTTACATGTGCTGGACCGAGCCCCCATCCCACAAAGCCTGGTCTGGAAGATGAAATGCACCCTCGAGCTGTTTGAGGAGGGACCTCAGCAGCTCCTGTGCACAGGATGAGCCCAGGCCCTCCTTTCGTTTGACCTTCTGTTCTTACATTTCTTGGCAGAAGAAGCTTGTTAGAACAGAAACATTCACCACATGGGATAAAGCAAAGCAAGGGTTTTCTTTTTCTTCACTCCACCCTTCCTTTTCTATTTTTTTTCCTCCCTCCAAAGGGAGATATTATTTAGCTTTGTAACTGAAAATCACACTGGTAATAAGCATACATTGCCTAATTATATTGTAGTTATTGTATGAAGAATTCTGTGCTTTTGTTCAATTTTATCTTTTTTCTTCTCTTGCCTATGAAGAATATATATGAATTATGCATGCAAGCATAATTAAGAATAACAATTGGTGAGTTTTACCCTAGTGACATTGCTCTGTCTTTCAGTCTCCCACACAACTGTAAGTGAATTGAGTTTATGCAAGTGGCAAAGGTTCTCTGCTAAAATCAGAAGTACTGTGTCTAAAGTTTCTTTTTGTGCCAACAGTACTAAATGTGGGAGAGTAGTTATGTTATCTGGTTCCTGCTTATTTCTAAGTGATTAAAAGACTGTCCTCTGGACCAGAGAAACATTGACCAGGTATATAACTGAATTAAATTCTAGTAGGGGTGCTGAAAGTGAGTGTCAGGAAAAAAAAGTGCTTCTTAGGTTATAAATATTTGATCAATATACTATTAGCCTGAATTAGGAACTTTTCAAACATGAAGTTAATTATTCACAGTCATTCTATTTGATATATGGAAGCTAGCTGCATTTTGAGATTCTGAATACAGAGTATTTGTCTTTTGTCCTCTTTTGAATGGAATTTCTGTACTCACACACAGCCTAACAAAAGAATTTTACCTACAGCTGACCTGAGATCAGCCCCCTGAAGTTTATCAGAAATTATTCTGAAAATGACAGATCTGAATTAGTCTTCCAATAACTCTTACAGGTCAGCTGCATCAGAACTATAGTTTTATTCAAGTCCTTTTATTATTGGAAGGTTGACAAATTTCAAAGAAATCACTTCAAACAAAGGCTATGAACACTCTCAGTTAACAAGCATGTATAATTCAAGAATAAAAGACTTACCACCTATGCAAGATAGGCCACTAGGAGACCTAGATAGTTTTTCCACTCTATGTATGAAGGAGTTCTAATATCTTTTCCTAATATTTTAATATAAACTTGTTTTACACTATATAAAAATACAAAAGGTTATTTTAGGCACTATAGAAAATAGATTTATTTGCTTGTAATGAATGGGATAGACAAAACCTGAAAATAAGCTGTAAGTGCATGAACAGGTTGCTTACACCATGAATAAAATGCAGATTTTAATTCTGAAAATGGGCCTGCATAAGTGCCCTCCTCATGTCTCTGGGTGTAACAGCTCAGGGCAGGACTGGAACCTTATTTAGGACATAACAGGAAACACTGACCCAAACAAGGCTGGGTTGAGAAATCTTTAGAAAAATACAATCTTGAAAATAATTCAAGACATTCAAATACAGAGTCTTCAATGATGTGTTAATACAGGGACTCTGCAGTGATCAGATCTGTATAAATCACAAGTTACCTTAAATCAATACAGAAATTGCAAATTGACAGAGTTTGGTGGCTAAAGTGGTATTTTGTTTCATCATTGCGTTAATCCGGCACCTCATTACTTGTGTTTTTTTTGCCTTACTCATTCAAGCTCAACTCTTTTGACTGTAGGTTTGAGTCAGGCTTTCAATAGAAATACAGAATGTCTACCACACACCATAAAATACGTATATATTCTTTATATTGCCATTGCACTGATCAGTAGTGGTTCTGTAGTGAAAGAGAAGATACAAGGCTATTAATTAAGAGTCTAGATTAGACTTCCTCCCCTATTTCCTTTATGGTCTTCACAATTTCATGATGTCTCACAGATCTGTTTTCCTGAGCAAGTTCTGCTCTCTACTAGGAATCTACTTTAAGAGATGGTTTAAGAATTCACAGAAGCATAGGAGAAAAGTGATTAGCCTGAATTCTGGGTATAAATACACGGCTAGAATGTATTAGAGCTGTGCTGTAAGCAGCCTATTGCTTCCAAATGCAAAGCAGTCTATTCCAATTGACCAAACATTTATGAAAACATCTCCCAATTTATTAAATTTTTGAAACAGTTTTCAACAAAAAACTCAGCATAAGGTTTAAGAGATCACTTCAGAAGCCCTGAATGGAAATAGGCTTTGTTGAAGTAATTTTCAATGTCGTTTATTCTGCTATGTTGATTTGACTAGATAACTCACTTTTTATTACATGTATGCCTCTTTTTTCTTTGTTTCCTTTTTTATCCTCTTCACACTAGTTTTTTGTTTGTTTGTTT
>WEKY01037978.1:181715-218433 GCA_013390045.1 Picathartes gymnocephalus | reverse complement strand
GTTTTTAAGCACACATAGGCATGAGCCTGTGGAGCTGCACGTGTTTGCCAGCAGTGACATGAGAGCATCCCCTCAAAAAGTAGACAAATTCGTGCCTCCTGCCTTTAAGGTAGGCATTGTTGCATTTAGTTTTGGTATTTTTCCTAAATGATTAATAAAAAAAAAAAAAAAGGAAGAAGAAAAAGAAGATTCAATCATTTATTCTCTCCAGGAGTAAGGGAGAAAACCCCTGAGTAATAAGTAAACACAAGTTGGAAATGAAAGAGAGAAGAGATTCATATTTATTTGCCAGCAAATAGTACAAGCTGTAGCCACATGCCAAAGGTCAGACCTACAGCAGAATAAATAAAAAAAATGGAGAGAAAGCAGTGCCTAATCTCGAGTGGCTTTGAAGACTTCATGGGTGAAAAAGAAGTCCCTGGATCTTTTATGTTTTCCCTTTTACAAAGACAAAAACACAACATGGGAGCCTGCGACTGTGAAACAACAATTAAAAACGCAATAGGATTAAAGTGATCAGTCGGAAGGACAGCTCAGTGACAGAATCCCGGCGTGGCAGGGATGTGATGTGCAGAGGACTCTCCCCTGTGGCATAAATCTGCCACTGCACAGGGATTGCTTTGTACCACCGCAAAGCCGTTATTGCCGGGGACAGAGGAGAGAATCGGTGGAAATGAAACTCCATGTAATCCTCTTTTCCTGTTAACTATTCCATATCCTACATGGGTTTCCATATAAAAGTCACTTTTGAAAGGTGAGAAGCAAAAAAAAAAACAAAAACCAAAAACCAAAAAACCCGACAATAACAACAACAAAAACCAATAAAACCAATAAACCAAGAGGAAAAAGAATAATCTTTGCTGTGACTATAGTCCAAGCTGTAGCACACAGGAGGCAGCATTTCTAAGCACAAATGCTTGGTCATATAAATGGAAAAATTCTCTACAAGTAGCATATTTAGTTAAGTCCTATCCAAAGAGACCTGGCACAGGAAGAAGCTCTGTGTCCATCGTGGAGGGTGCCCTGTGCCAAGCTGCTTCCTTGGCCCCACACTATGTCCATGCTGGTCACACACAGACACAAATCTTTGCCAGAAACAGGGGGGAAGTGCTGAACTCGTGACTTCCCACCACAAAGCCACAGTTCCAACACTTCCTTCCTGAGGGCCAGCACTGAGCCACCGCAGGCACAGCACTCTCTGCTGTTCCCTTTCTGCTGTGCTACAGGTGAACTGCTCCCCAGCAACCCCAGGGCATTATTTTATTGCAACTTTTCTCATTTGTATTCTACTAGCACAAAACTTTTGTTTTTTCTAGTATAAAATTGCTGTATCATATTTTTATAGCCCTTCCAGACCTGCTGGAAGCACAGCTCCTTGTGCCATCCCACTTGGGCTGGGCTTTGGTAGAAGCTGCTTCTGTTCCCCTCTTTGAGACCCAAAAATTGCTTGCTGCTGCCGCAGAGATCTCTGTTTAGATATATTTTTTTCCCTGGAAGTGTCCAAGGTCAGGTTGGATAGGGCTTGGAGCAACCTGGTCTTGTGGAAGTTGTCCCTGCCAATGGCAGAGGGGTTGAACAAGGTGATCTTTAAGGTCCCTTCCAAGCCAAACCATTCCTTGATTCTGTGATTTCCATCACACAGCAGCAGTGTGGTGCTGCAGGGAGTGTCCACCACACTGAGCCCAAGTCCACCTGAGGCTCAGGATTGGATGTGGCCACCTGAAAGTCCAAATTGGTGTTGAGTCATGAGTCCAGAGCTTGTATGTCCAAGGCCAGCTGCTCCCTCTCAACAGGGACACCTCAGGAGCCCTTGGCTATTCGGGTGCTGCAGCATTAGGGGTTGCTAAGTGGTCCCTGGGTGATGGACATATTCCCTATGGAAAAGTCAACATCAAACCATGCTTTTGCAGCTGGCAGACATCTTCCAGGGAGTTGTTGACAGTGGAAATTAGGTAATAAAGACTTTTAAATCCATGCATTTTGTCAGACTGGTAGCGGGGAGCAGGAATGAGGTGAAGGGAAGAGCCACAGGGGTTGTGTTTGTTGCAGTGTGCAGGATGTGGCCCTTGTGCCCTTCCCTTGTCACCCAGATGTTGGCAGGTTCTGGACCACCAGGGCCCATCATTTCAGCCCAAAACCGCTGGGGTGGTCGGGAGAAGGGGCATTTCCCAGTTTGTGGAGGCTGCAGTGGGGGTCTGGGGCAGCCCCAGGCCTGGCTCAGTGGCGGGGCACGGCGCAGAGCTGGAAGGGTTTGGGGCAGCGCGTGAGGCTGAGCGTGAAGGCGAAGGAGAGCGTGGCCTCTGCTGGGGCCTGGAAGGTGAACTTCTGCAGCAGGGCTACGAAGAAGATGAAGAGCTCAGTCCTGGCGAGCTGCTCCCCGGGACAAGCCCTCTTGCCTGGAAAAATAACCCGAAAGAGTCCTGAGAGAGCTCCAGCCACCTCCGAGCCTCCTCTGGGCTGTGCTGCCTTGCACAGGCTGCAGCAGCTTTTCTTCCTGGAAAGGTTAGGTGGCAATGTTCACCCACACAATCTGCTCAAACCTTCCCCTGAAGTTTACTGCCGAGCAAACTGCGCCTGTTCGGGGAGGCGAAGAGCGGAAACAGTCTGAACAACCCAGTTATGCAACTTGTGCAAGAAGAAAAAAACCTTATTTTTTTATGCTGCAGTAATGAATTGATTTCCTTCCCACTCTGAGCAGCCTCTATTAACTGTGACTGGGATTTTCACTGTGGAGATGGGTTGGAAGCTGGACAGGAGCAGTACCCCCTGCTCTATAAGCAGGAAAAATAAAAGCTTTGCAAAAAAGGAAAGCCACCTCTCCATCCATCATCCTACCTGCAGAGAAGGGCAGAAAAGCCTCCTGCCTCCTGTACTGGCCGTTTTCCAGGAAATGTTCGGGATTAAAGGTGTCTGGAGTCTCCCACACGTTTTTGTCGAACATTATCGAAGTCAGGCTGGTCATCAGGGTGGTGCCCTGCGTGAGGTGGAGAAAAGGAGCAATTACGCAGCAGAGAGGAGCCAGAGTGTTGTCAGACTGGGTTATTATTAGCTCTGAAAACTACACTGTTTTAAGGGCAAAATGTTTGGGGTTTTCCCCCCCAAGCTACGCAATTAAATGAGGGTGAAAGCCTGCAGGATTGTTCACTTGTGTGTGCTTTTACATGTCACCGAGTGTTGATCTGCACCCTGAGCTGCAGTAACAGGTGATGTTAATGCAAACCAACTTTAAATTGGTAGCACTGCATTCCCATAGGAACTTGAAGCTGTTTAATCAAGTAATTTTCAATCGATTTGTTTAAATCTACTTTAAAAAAAAACAAAAACCAACTGCTCTGGTTTATCTCCACATTCTCCATCAGCAACAGAAATATTTTAATCAATGTAGAGGAAAATGCCTGGATTTTTTAATTTGCCTCATTGCAACCAGTCATATAGAGGGAAGAGACCAGTTATATATAAATCCCATATTTGCTTTTGCAATTGCAGAACAGTGTGTGTGAAACAATACGCATTACTTGCCTTTCATCAAGTGCTACTTTTAATAGATGATTTTTAATATTTTGGAGAATTAACAAACACAAACTGTTTGCTTTCCTATGTTTCTTAGCCCTCTATTCCCATAATGTGTGAAGGGTGTCTTTTATAAAATTTAAAGCATAAACCTTACGGCCAGCACCAAAAGGATCTCAATATTATCCTCTCTAAGGAGGTGAGACCCATAACAGTCCCACAGAATCCATCAAGAGGGCTTGTATTTTCTGTATAAGTGTGATATTTTTATAAGATTCTGCTGGTTGGTTCCCCTCCAGGTGAGATATGAGGCTTGGGCTGTGAAGACACTGCTTTGGTGGGACACAGGCTGGTGGGGTGAAGGCTGGTGGGATGAAGGCTGGTGGGGTGAAGGCTGGTGGGATGAAGGGCTGAGGTCCCCACGCACTTTGGGCAGGTGGAAGCCAGCCAGGGTGGTGTCGCTGGTGGCCATGCGGGGCACCCCCAGTGGCACCACGTTGCCCATGCGCAGGACCTCGCTCAGCACGGCGCTGGTGTAGGGCATCTTCTCCTTGTCGGCCATCGAGGGCTGCCGGCACTGCCCGACCACAGCGTCGATCTCCTGCTGCGCTTTCTCTACGGGGAGCAAAAAAGAAAATTCAAAATACCCCTCTTCATGGAATCTTTAAGGTTGTAGGAGCCCTCTAAAATAATCGAGTCCAACCATTAAACCAGCACTGCCAGGCCACCACAAAACTGTGTCCCCAAGTGTCACATCCACACTCCTTTTGAACACTTCCAGGGTGATTGCACCACTCACTCCCCTGCGCAGCCTGTTCCAAGGCTGGACAAACTTTTCAGTGAAGAAATTTTCCCTAATATCCAACCTAAACTTCTCCTGGCATGAGGCCATTTCCCCTTGTCCTATCACTTGTTCCTTGGGAGAAGAGCCTGACCCCCACCTGGCTGCAGCCTCCTTTCAGGGAGTTGTAAAGCACGAGAAGGTCCCCCCTGAGCCTCCTTTTTTCTGGGCACAACACTCCCAGTTCCCTCAACCACTCCTCCTAAAACTTGTCTGCAAAAGGTTCCCAATAAGACACCTGGGACACAGGCACATCCAAGATGTGGCAGAGCTGGGATACCTCTGTTCCCTGAGCTTCCCTTACCTAACTTTGGGCTAAGCAAAGGAGCCCTCAGTGGCCCTACCCTGAATGTGGGGGTACGCGGCCATGTAGAGCAGAGCCCAGCGGATGGCGGTCGCCGTTGTCTCAGTCCCAGTTAAGAACAGGTCCAAGGTGGAGCACAGCAGGTTTTCCTCGTGGAAATAGGAGCTGTTGTCACCCTTAAACTTGGAGGAAAAACATGAGGCAATGAAAATTCTTACTGTGGAGGGGATGCTTTCAAAAACCCAATCCAAAATCACCTGTGTATAACTGAAGTGCTGCTGCTCCTTTATTATCTACCCCTGGAACTGGAATTTCCTAGCCTTTACTTTCACTGGATTTCAAGCCCTATGGACGGTTTTGAAAGACACCCTGGTTGCTGTAGGCTGGCTCTTAAAGCAGGTAGCATTTTTAAATGTCAAGTTTCACAATAGCAAACACAGGCCTGTGAGCACTCATAGAAACATGAACATGTTCCCTGAGAGTCCTCCTACGCCGTGTGACAGAACGAAAAAGGGAAGAAGACAAAGTGTAAATCCTTTCAAATGGAAAAAAAAAAAAGAAATCTGTGTGTTTTCAAAGTGATCAGGCTTCTGCTGCTGCAAAAGTTTATGTGGCAGAGGTGGGGAGGGGAAGGCAATGCGTGAGGCAAGAGCTCCTCTGACAAAACAGCCTTGAGTCTTCTCTGCTCATTCTATGGGTTAATCTTTAGGTGGTTTTAGTTATTTCCCCTCCTACCTTTTCTATTTCCTTCAGGTAACAGTCAATATAATCTCCTGCCTCGGACTGGTCCAAATCCTCCTTGTGCTTTGCAATCACACCTCTCACAAAATACTGAAGTTTCTCCCAGTGCCTGAAGATTTTCCTGAAGGGTCCTGGCAACCATCTCATGATCAAAGGAAAAGCATTATAAAGCTGGTGAGAAATCAAACAGAGCAAAAGAGCATTTCTTGAGTTAGAAAAGAGCAGGTATCATAGTTGGGATGATGAGACAATTTATTAACTCCTCTTGCTACCAGGAAAGAAAATCAGTTTTGCTATAAAAGTCCAATTTCTACAAATTTACTTACACAGATGTAAACAAGTGCAAACAAAATAAGACTTAGATAGACTTTTTCTGCTGATAAAGTTCTCAAATACTGAGTGGCCAAAGCTGCCCCCTAATGTGAGGTGGCCACAGGTGAGGTAGGTGCAGAGGAGCCCCTTAGTGTGTCCTCATGGAGGGGGCAGTGATGAGACTTGACCCATGGGATGTGGCCATGTAGAAAATACATCACCAAATCCGCCTGTTTTGTTCCTAAACATGGAATCTCAATTTTTTTCATAAATAGAAGTTATTTAAGAAACTGGTTGGAATATGGGTGTGGGAAAAGATAGGAATTTTCACAGAGTATTACTAAATCTTCTTTTTGTAGACACAGATACTTTTAAGATTTCCCTGTTGTTCTTTGGTTATGTCAGGCATCATACTGATTTCACAATTCTGAAGTGGTTTTTATTCCTCCATGTGCCCCAATAATTTTAACTTATTTCCTTGCTTTCCTGATAGACTTTGCATATAAATCCAGACTAATGTAAAACAATTCTCATGGTCATTTGCCTTTAAACATGACTTTTTTTTCTACAGGAAAAGGCAGATTACATGAGTACCTTAGAAACCCCAGTTCCTGAGCTCTTACATGCAGCTGAAGCTGGAAAAACATCCAAGTGGCTTTACCTGGCCCCAGAAACTTCCAATGAGCAGCAGCGTTTCAGCCAGGGAGTGCAGCAGCTCCTGGAAACGGTTGTCATGGTAGTCAAAGCGGTTCCCAAAAGTTATGGAACAGATGATGTTGGAAACAGCACTATTAATTTTGTAGTGGGGGTCAAAGGGTTGCCCTGAAGGAAAAAAAAAAGGGAAAGGAAACTGCCTGAAAGGAGGTTGTGACCAGGTGGGGGGTTGGTCTTTTCTCTCAAGAAACAAGGGACAGGACAAGAGGAAGCAGCCTCAAGTTATGCCAGAGGAGATTTTGATTGGATATGAGGGAAAATGTCTTCATTTGAAAGGATGACAGGCTTTGGAAGGGGCTGCCCAGGGCAGTGGAGGAGTCACCATTCCTGGAAGTGTTTGAAAGACAAGTGGATGTGGCACTTGGGGCCATGGTTTAGTGGTGGACATGGCGGTGCTGGGTTAATGTTTGGACTCAATGAACTTAAGGATCTTTTCCAACATAAATCTCTCCATGATTCTATGATTCATAAGACAGCTTTTATTCTTTTTTCCTGTACAGTCTCAGTCAAAACCACATTGTCTTATCAGATCCACAGTTGTAAGTCAGAGTGAAACCTCACCTGCTTCTCACCCATGGTGGTGCTCAGGTTTCACCCCGTGTCCTGGGGTACCCACCACCCCCATCACCTCCAGCATCCCGCTGGAAGTCTGGGCACTGTGAGCCAGGACATCCCATCCTGTGCCCAGCCCAGGCTGCTGGCAGGCAGTGACATTAGCACTGAGCTGCCCAAGCAGGGTCTGAAGCATTTTCCAGGGAAAACAACCAGCAGCCTGCCACGCTATGGCTGTCGACTTTGCCTGCTCCAACATGTGTTTGGTGCCAATTTTAAACACCAGGAGAGGATCCCTCAAAGCTTTGCCCGGGGCAGGGAGCCCAGGATTAACCACACTGCAAAAATACCATTGCCCTGGGCTTTAGTTGTCCACCATGAAGAAATCAAGGGAGCTGCAGGAGAGAGGGGAGAGGGTTGCAGATCTCTGTGCCCACCTGTGGACCCCAGCAATGGCTCATATGGCCCACAGAGCACATTTATAAAGTGATGTGTGATGTGATCTTGTCACATCTGTATTCCCTGGGCAGAGACCTTCATCTCCTCAGGCACATTTCAGCAGCCTGGAGAGCCACTTGCTGTGACAGGAGACTGATCTGTGACAAGCCCAGTTCAGCCCTGAGCTGCTGTTGAGCATCACTTTGAAATGCAAGGCACTCCTCGCAGGACTGCTGATCTCTCCACTCTTCAAGAAAGTAATTAAACCAGGCTGGTGCTCAGATATTAGAGTGATGGACATGATCACTATTTGTCATTACTAATGGGAAGAAAGGCCCATACCAGCAGCTTAATTAGTTTATTGATTAGGACTATAGAAGACTATAATCAATTGGCAACATGGAGTATTTGGCCTGTTCAGCGCAACAGCAATTAAAATGGAGCAAGTTTAGTATATAATTTCACAATTCCTTTTTAGATCTTTCTTGTTTACTATATATAGCTCCATAGAATTAGCTCAACCCCATCTGCTTCTATTTAAAGCTGAAGTGCAACATCACCCATGTACCAACATACAAATTATTCTTACTAATATCCCTCTGGCAGTTTTTAAAAGCTGGACTATAAAAGAGCAAGGCACACGCTTCATCTGTGTGTGATACAAAAGGAAAGCCTGACTAAACAAGTTTTAAAATACTTTGCAAAACCAAGGACAAGCAGAGGTTAACTAAGCCTCTGAGTGGAAGTGGCTGATAGCAGGAGAGCTGCATTAATTCCTTTGCAGAATGCATGAGACACTTCCTTAGCCATATAAACACTCATGTTTTAATAACCACCTAGTATATATTTACTTAATATTAATAAGGAACAACTGAAATAGGAGGCCTGAGGTCTAAAATAAGTGCTAAAGGCACAGTCTGGAAGTGTAAGATAGAGATTTGGGCTACTGAAGAAATGTTTTATGCCCTTGGAGCTGTGTTGGGGTAAGAGTTTTACTTCTCATCATTCATTTAGCTGGAAGCTCTGAGCGCAGTGCTGTGCATTAACCCCCCACCTTTCTCTTCCTCAATCGTCTCCACGAGGTACCGACTCTCCTCTTGCACTTTTTCCTCAAAATTTACAGCAAGGCTTTTCAGTGTTGCTAAAGCAAACTTTCTCTGCTGCCTCCATATGTGCCCGTTTGATGATATGAGCCCTGTAGGTGGAAAAAAACAGGTGAACAATCCTCTCTCTGGGTCATTTGTGAGTGTTAGGATTCAGAAACAGCCATTCACTGTGGACAAAAACCCCAAACCAAGGCAAACAAAGCTCGTGGACGTAGAAAAGGCTGTGGCTTTGCCTGGGAATTAAAATTCAAGAGTAATTGGCTTATGCTAAAGATCTAGCTTTATGGATTTGCTTTAATCTGCTACTTTGTCACTTTGCGTGGGAAAAAAAGGTGTAAGCCAAAATACTCTGAGTACTATCACACTGTTGGCAGAGCTGCAGGCAGGAGCACCCCGTCTCTGGAGCTGTGTGCAACCCAGGCAGGAAAAGTAATGGAGAAATGAGAACCAAGGGGAAACTCTGCAAGTGTATCGATATCTAGGCAGCTTGCATTTATTTCTCCTCTTCCATTAAAATCTGGTTTTGAGCCCATCCTCACCCCTAAATATCAGAGAGATTAAAACATACCCCTGTGAGATTATTAGTCTGAGCCCAATTCTTGCTTTCCCCTGTGCAAGGTTTTACAGGTGCAGTTCACAAGGGTTGAATTCAACCTGTTTCTTTCACTCTAACTGTTAACATTCCAAAGAGATGGAAGCTTTGCCCCAAAGTCCCAGTAGCTGTGCTTACCAAAGCCTCTAAATATTTCTTGGAGCAGTGGAATATTTGGCCGATCAGCAAATATTTCAGCCTGATGGACAAGAGCTTCTCTCACCATCTGGTACCCGTTGACCACCACGAATGTCAGACTTCCAAACTGCACACTGAAGATGTTCCCATACCGGCCTGTAAGCTGAAAGAGAGTCCATTGTCCTCTGACAACAAGATGGGGATTTTCAAAACTCCCCCGGACAAGACCTTGAACAGGGAAATCTGACTTTGAAGTTAACCCTGCTTGAAGCAAAGGGACTTTAGAGAAACCCAAACCCACGCATGCAGGTCCCATCCAATCTAAACTACTCCACGAAGGCGGAAGAAGGCATAAAAAGGGCTGGAGAGCTGTAGTGTGGGAGAGATGGTTTGCTTGTATTTGTTATCTGGTGTGACCTGGGTTTTACCAGGTGTTTACATCAGTTTGGCTTGTAACAAGGATGTAACTTGCTTTGGAACTGATGGGCATCTGCTCTGTCCCTTTCTGTCCCCCCACCTGGGTCACCACACTCAGGCTCTTCCTGCTGAGGGCAAAGCATGACAAATTATCCCTTTCATCATCGTTGTGTCTAAAGTAGTGTGGTTTCTTCTCCAGCTCTCCCATTTAGACAGGAACTCTAACTGCTTATGGCTCAAAACGTACTTCTAATTTTAAGCCTGACTGCATTTATGGCCACATTGCAGCCATTTTCCTTGCATGGACTTTGCTGGCATTAGTGTCTCCTCTGAGATGTTTAAGAGTAAAGGGGGATCATATCTTCTCTCTGTCAAGGAGCTCATCCTCTTCTTAGCATGAATCTACATGAAGGGACACACAGAGTCACCCCAAACTGCTGTGGCGACTCGTGAAACCAGCTTGGGAACAAATGGGTGTCTCACTCATTGTGTGCTTGTAAATGAATGGGATTAATTTTCTTAATAACTGTGTGTATTGACAAAATATCCTGAACTCGCTGCCTCAGCCTTCCCTGAGGATTCCCTTAGGGAACACCCGTGCTGTGGCCTGAGAACACCCAGGGTAGACAGGCTGGTGTCAGCCTGCTAAGCAAAACCAAGAGACAAATAATCACCAGAAAGGATTTTTGCAGCCAGCATGTCAGAACTTCTTCCACCTGTTCAGAGAGGAATACTCAGCATGTATAAAATCTCCCTCGTTTTGGCTCTGGTGGGAGTCAAAGCTGTGGAAACCTTTCCAGAGAGATCATTGCCTCTTTCTGCAACACAGAAGAAGCCATAGGATATAACTCAGGATTTTAAATGTTTCTTTCAGATGTGATGGAGTGAATCATTGGCTTCTGAGCAAAGACAATGACAGGACAATTTCCAGAGGTGATCTTCACAGTCCAAACAGTTCATCTCTCACACAGCACGTTTCACCTGTCCCCCAGCCTGGCCCAGCTCTTCAGAGCCCTTCCTGGGCTCTGGAAGGAAACGGTCACAGTCAGAGGGGAAGAAAAAGGAGGGACATATAGGTCTTCCTCCGTTATGGATTCCTTTCCCATTGGACCATCCTACTCCCCTGGAAGAGGAGGTGGTAGTGAGATAAAACCAAGAAGGGTCATCTATCTTATGTGGTTGTTATATACCCAGTTCTGCAGAGGCTGCCCTTGCTGCTTCACAGTGTGGTGAGTTATGGAAAGGTAAGATATTGTTAGTAGGGAAAATGTCCACGGAGCTCTTACCTTCTGCAGTGCAAGATGGAGGGGCTGCTTAAAGTCCACAAAGGTTCCCACGAGAGGAAAGAGCTGCGGCCCTGGAGGGAAATTCCTGGGTCGTCTCTTTTTCACAAGGTCAATAATCAAAAGAGACATGACCAGAACCACCAAGAGCATCTGACCATTCAGCTTTTCCAAGAGAGAAACCAAATCAGACCAAAACTGAAGCTCCATCTTGGCTGATGAACTCACAGCTTTTCATCCCAGGAAGGGACTTGATTCTGGTGTTACATTTGCTAAAACAGGAGTAAGCAAGGACTGGAGAAGAAACAAAAAAAGCTAAAATGCTGATAGCTGAGCAGGGACAGAAGCTGCTTTTCCATATACAGCTGCTGCCAGACCACCTGCTGAATAACTAACTTTAAACACCAGGATCTCCAAAAACAACCCCAAAAACCTCACAACATTTGGCCAAACAAAAGCAATCTTGCAAACCTTTAGCTTTACATCTCTGTCAACTCCCTAATTTTCTTATGGAAGAGCATTCCTCCCTTTTGCCCTGAGCAAGGGGCTCCTTTATACAGACACCCCGCTGGGATTATGGGCACGGCAAACTTTCGAGGTGAGGTGAAAGCAGCTTACAGGGCTGATCACATGTGGTGGGCACCGTGTAGTTTCAGGGATGGTGAGGCATCTGAGGTGATGGGCACCACACAAGTGGCTGAGGGGCTGATCCTGTTAAGTGCTAAGCACCATCTGCAAAGGGCTGGGTGCCTTCAGCGCCCACAAAAGCCTTCCCGGCTTTGCCGGAGCCGTCAGGGGAGGTTCAAACAAGGGAAGAACTGCAGAGGCCCAGGGTTCTCCCAGCCACACAAATGAGAGTTAAAGGAGCTTAATTTTGAGAGTGAGAACACAGGCTCATGTGCTTGCCATGGGATTGGAACTTACACATTTAAATCTCCTGGGTTTTCTGAAAATCTCCTTTGAATAAAGCTTCATGCTGTCCTGGGGGAAGGCTGCAGTGGACTGACAGTGACCTTTGTGATTCTGAATCAATCTCATGTCACCTGCTGATATTTAGCTACAGCTTGGTTGCAGCTCTCTTTTTTCTTTCTTTCTTTCTTTCTTTCTTTCTTTTTTTTTTTTATCTTTTAAGAAATTTACTTTGTAAGCAATCCAAATTATACCAAAGCAAAATTGTAAATAATGAATTTTCAAATTACTTGCCTAGAATTTACTGTGAGAAATTCTGAAGGATGTTCAGTTTTCAGTTTTTACTGCCATAGAATCCTATGCTGGTTTGGGTTGAAAGGGAACTTAAGGATCGTCTGGTTCCAACCTCTTGCCATGGGCAGGGATGCTGTGTCTTCAGCTTTAAAGAAAGCTTTAATTTTTCAGGAAAATAAGTGCAGATTTTCATAGGAAACCATAACTGGGAAAAAAATCTGGTATTCTCTAGTCTTTCGCCATTTTAAAAAGCTTTGCTGTCCATGTCTTTCATTATTGTAGAAGCACACACAGGCTGTGTGATAGACCTGCACCTCGGCTATGGCAGGAGTCTCTTTTAGGGGCAAGAGTTACCTGCAACCCAACCCTTCTTGTTTCGAAATATTATTTACAAATTCCTAGATGAGATAAGGCAGCAAACGGGGAGCTGCAATGGAAGAAACATCTCACATCCCTTGTGTCTAAAGCACATTTTACATGTCCCCAGAGCACAGCTGTGAGCAGCAGCGGTTGGACGTGCTTTGCTTCTCCTGATGCCGGCGCACCCACTGCACCATTTGCATCCACGCACCTCTTCCAGCCTTCCTGGTGTGGCAAGCCAAGCCTGGCTTACCAGGGGCTAAATCAGGATAGCAGGCTCGTGCTCCTCATCCTGGCACTGGGGAGATGACTCGGTTGGTGGAGGTGTCAGCCTACAGCACGCTCAGAGGGACTGTGATGATAAGGCGTCAACTTCTGCTAGCCCAGTTTCACTCCTCTGTTCCTCGCTGTGCCATATGATTTGTCAGCATGCACAGAGTGCAGATCCCTCTACCACTTGTGGCTGCTGTGAATCGGGCTACGTGCAAAGCCAAGGTGTTAATGTGTTCTTCTGGGTGGTGTTGTGGGGGTGGGTGCATCGTGGTTGACAGGAGAAATGTTATTTTTAGCAAGAGGAGCACATTTTGCATGTACTCACATGTGTCTTGTCAGTCAGAAACCTCAAGTCTATTCCTTTGCCTTGAAGCTTCACATGTCCAAGTGCATCCCCTCGCAAAGTTCTTAACACGCCAGATTTACTAAGAATTAGGGAAGAGCCTTGCAGTATTACCAGGGCTCTCCTAACCTTGGCAGACAATAACACCAGCATGTTATCAAACTGTGGTGATGCTATTTCCGGCTTTAGTCAACCCAGTTCTCAGCAAGTGTTGATGTGCAAATCCCCAAAGCACTGAGAAGGTCACGTCACTGTGGCCCATGGGCAGTCCAAAGGATGCTGGACAGCTCCAATCTCTGCAGTGTTGACAAGATCCTTATCTGTAAGATCCTGGTCACCTGCAGGATGAATCTGTTCCTCTGGTCGACACCATGAATGCTGGAACACTGGTTTTCTGCAGATCAGATAACCCGAATTTGAATTAGTAAGAGGATGTGCACTCACACATCGAGTAGGGAACAGGATGCAGATCCACTTTCCTCCGATTTCTCCCTGAATACCTCCCCTGACCCCAGTACACAGCTTTTGACCACCTCACCTGAGCTCGAGGATGCCATGTAGATAAATTGTGCCATATTGCATGGACACACACACATCACTGCCTGAATATTAAGGCATCTTGAACAGCCAAGAGACAGAAATTGGCCCATATGCTTTGTACCTTCTTCCCTGGCTAGATGTCTAACTGTGTGCAGAAGGTTTTAAAACACAAAGAGAAACATTCTGTTAAAAATGCAATTACCATTTGTTTTTCAAGATATAGTATCCCATTATTTTTTCCAGAGAAGTGTAATTCAATAAGGTTACAACAGAATGTAGTCCAACAGTTACCGTACTTTCAGAGCATTATTTAAGCTACAGAATTTCTTAATGATTAGAAACATATGTAGGAAAGTCACATGCAAAATGAGAATGACTGGAGATAATTTTTCCCCAAAACACTTTTTTCCAAGCAAGTAACAGCTCATCCACCACTGTTGTTCCATCCATCAGGTTGGAGGTGCGAGACTCCCATCCACCCACGGAGCCGCGTGCTCAGGTCACGTCAACTAACAGGCTCCAGCGAAGTCCAAGGACCCATCCTGATTTCCAGCAAGGAATATTTTGCTGTTTCTCTCCTCTTTATGTCAGACCCAAGGAAATGAGGCCATTTTCACCACAGGCAAGCTCTTGAACAGCAGCGACCACCCCGATATCTGTCCCAGAGGCCACGTCCCAGAAGGTTTCCATGCAGGTGCAGCTGCTGTTTCATGGTCCAGCCCAGGTGAGTCTTCATGAACCTGGAGTCAATGACAGATTTGGACACTCATTTCCTTTCAGGATTTACTTTACTGGATCAAATGAAATCTACAGGGGATTTGTAATTTCAGAAAGCCAGGAATGGAGAGTGCTGGGGCACCCAAACCTCCTGGAGTAAGCTCAGGAAAGACATGGTTGAACTCACTTCTTGGGCTGAAGTTCCCCAGCTGGGGTGATATCACTGGGACATAGGGGGTCCCATCTATCCAAGACTTTGACTTCAATGCCCAGAATCAGGAAGCCAAGTCCATATTTACTGCTCTGTGTGTGTGGTGAATATGAAGTGCCTCCAATTTTGCATCTTCTCTCTCGCCTCCCTCACCCAGACTAGGTGCAAATAATCTCTACATTTTCCTAGGACCACCGACCCCTCACCTGTAACCTCCTGGACACATGATTTGTCCATGATTCCTGGACACAACATTTCCAGCTCTTATGAGAGCTCTAAGTCAGGGAGCTGTCACCAGGAATGGGCAAACTGAGGCATTATGAGCCTAAACCAAGTGGAGTGAGCAGACCTACAGTGTCGGGCTGTGCCATCTGGGAAGGACCCAGAAGAAGGACCCAGGAAGATGGGACGCTCATTCCCCTTCTGTAACAGTCCAAAATGTCCCTTTTCTGCTGTAGAAGCCACTTGTGAAGGGATTGCATTCAAACTCGTCAGCCAGATAATCAAATGCAGGTAGCAGAAAGCTCTGCAGGAAGCCCTCCCTGTGCCCCCGGACACCGCATCCCCCCTGACTTTTCGGTCCGAGATTTTATTCCCTTCTCAGCCAGGAGCTGCGCCGCCGCTGCCAGCGCCGCCCCGCAGGCACATCCCGTCCGCATGCAGCGAGTCAGATTTGGGGGTGCCAGGTGCTTCCCCCCGAGGGGCCGCGCCCGCGGCAGCGCCAGAGGCAGCGCCCACCCTCCCCTGGCACGGCTCTCCCTCCGTCTGCCGCAACCCCGGCTGCTCCGCATCCTCCGGCTCCCCGTAAACCTCCGCGATGCTCTCCCGTCTAAGGCGCACCTTTTCAGTATTCACAGAGAAGAGTACAGTCACATATTCCTCTCAAAGCCACAAGGACTTGACTAGAGCTAAAATGTCATTTATGTACATATCACAAGCGTTTTTCTAGGCACAGATGTCTTTCTGGTGCCAATATGCTGTTTATGTACTTATCTGTCACAAGCACATGTCTACATACATATGCCCTGCTGGCAGAGGCACAGAGCATTTTGAAACTCTTATTAGACTGCTAATGAATAATACGCATACAAAGGAGAAAACAGAAGGTGGGTCTATCAGGAACAGCCTCTTTCTTAACTACCTTTTAATTGTAGGAGAGAAAGAAAAGAGATGAATTTTGATATGTTGGCATCTGTGAAGGCCTGCTTAGCAGCATCCAACGCCATCATTTTAAAAGTGGATTTTTCACAGGTTTGGATATTTTGGGGGGGAGGGGAGGATTTTTTTTTCCCCTCTTGAAAAAACCCACAAAATTTTGACACTGAGAGTATTGCAAATCCTGGTGCCAATGATGTATGATAGTGTGATTGTCACCATGGAATGCTGAAAAGCTCGAGCAGCTGTTTGGCATATTGACAGTGCGAATTCAGAGCGTTTTAAATGCAAATGACAGTATTCAATTGATCGCAGGAAAACAATGGGTCATAGCCTTACCTTTCCTTGGCTATGCTCTGAATAATCAGGCTGCAAATCCATGCACAATAGGGATATTGTACACGTTCTGGGGATTTTGTTCCCCGCGTTCATGGGGGTCGATATGATGCTTCTTCTGGGCAGAGCTGAAATAGAGGTGCCACTGAACCATCCCAGGCACCTCGCAGGGGTGAGGTGGGGAAAAGGGCATAATTTGCTCCGAATCCACCACGTCCTAAGTGTCAGGCTGTTTTTCTTCAATTCTATCCTTTTCTGCTTGCTCTTTAATCATTCCCAAGGGTGGCTGGCTTTCTGCCTGACTTGTCTCCATTATACCCTGCTGCAATCAATATGGCAAGCAGAAATCAGCAGGAGAAGGCATGTTCTGCTCCCAGTGAGAGCCGGTGGGAGGGAAGGAGATCAGGCCAGCCAGCTGCAACCCCAGCCCGGCAGGCGAGCCGAAATCCAGCCCAAAAAAGCTGCCGCCAGACGGCTGGGTCCTGTTTCCTTGGCGGTGCCCCCTGCCCGGCAGCGAGCAGCAGGTAAAGGTCTTCCTCCTTCCCCCAGCCCTGGGAGGGCAGGCAGACAAAACTTGGCCCTGGTAAAATTACACTGAAAGCCGCTTTTTTTCCCCTTTTTTTTTGGCAGTGGTGGAAAGAAAAAGAAGGGTCTTTCCAAAACAGAAAATTCCAGGAATGGGGGGGCCACACTTGAACCTGAGCAGGTCTGTTAGCTGTGGATGCTGCTGAGTGGTTCACGTGGGTTCAGCCTGGCTCAGGTCTTCAAGGCTGTCCATGTTAGACTGAAGGCAGCCACTGTCACTCTTGAGTACCTCGAGCCATAGATTTTTGGTTTTAAGACCCACATTTCTTTGAAAACAAGTTAAAAACACATGCAGGAGAGTTGTGGATGAGGACATCACCCAGACAGTGCTCTCTGCCCATGGCTTTACCTTACCATGTACATAAATGACAGTTCCCTCCAAGAATTTTAACTTGGTGAATTTCTTCCCTTTCCTTAATTTGTAAGCCTGAAAGAGCTATTCAGGATCCATCCCCTTATTGCAATCCCCTGATTTCATCCAAATTGTACCAGTGAGCAGGGCTTTTCTGTCTCTTGTGCTCCCATACACCCTTCTGGTGTTTCAGTCTTCAACAGTTTGGGTCAAGCACTGATTTTTGGATCTCCTTGATCCATGGGTTTTGTGCTCTGAGATATTTCTGAGTGTTTCTGCAATATAACCACTGTACAATCAGCATCACAGTTGCCAGAGCAGTTGCTGAGATGTCTCCAAGATAACCATGACCAGATTTGCACCTGGGATCAGGAGGGTAAATGGAACATCACAAGTGGCTGATGCTCTTGTGCTGCCTGCATGTGGGATCCATGGTGTGGGCTCCTTGTACCAGAAATTGGCTTCTGCAGGGAATTTGAAAATTACAAAAAGTTCTATTTTATAAAGGGGAGGTTCATGAGGAGCTGGGGTTGGAGACCACACGGTTAATATCATCCATTTATGGAGTCTTGTTAGAAGGCTCCACAAGTTTTTCAGGCTTCCCCAATCTTGCCCAGCAGTCCCAGGTGCCCATTCTGCCTAGGTACGAAAACCAAGGGACTGTACAGCTAAATGACACCTATTTAAGCATCCAGCCTTCCAGTCTCTGATGGAAAGCAATGAATAAAAAAACCCCAGCATCATTATTACCTATGCCTTCCTAAGATAAATCTGTTTACCTGTAAAACAGATGCATTAAAAACCAATCAGCCAATAGAAATAATTAGTTACAGCGCTGGCGTGTGATTTGCTCAGCCTCTGGAACGGGGTAATGTCTTGCTTAGCTTGAACTCCTTGCTGATGGATGCTTGGTGAAAGGTCTTGGAGACTCTGTACTCAGCTAAACGCTGGGGAGACAGAAAATGATTACTACAGAGAGACATTGCTCAAGTCAGCTCTGCGAGAAATTCATCACCAGCAGCATTGGCACCACACATGAGCAGCAGCGTATGGAAACTGAACTGTAAAAAGTAACAAAATCAGCGAACTAAGAGAATATTGCATACCGTGAACGTGAGGGAATGCATCGTTTCCCTGAGGGAGAAACGTTCCTATTTAGCAGGCTTTTGTTTTGTTACAGGAAACGCTTGGATGGGGGGATTTAGCTGTGAACACAGAGCCTTTGTTTTCTGGGAACAAAGGGAACCAAACCGACACAGGTTGGTAATGGATAAACTTTCTATGCCGAGCTGGTAGGTAAAGCCTTGGGTTTGCTATAAAACACTCAGGACTGGCTTCTTGTGCCTAAAATCCCGTGGCCCGAACAGCTGCCCTTGGAGGTAAATTTTCAGCTCATTTCTGCTTAGTGGCACAAGACCACTCTAAAACAAAGACACCACCAAGACCAAGAGGAGAGGATGCTGCAAAAGGCTGCTCCCCCCTCCCCAACACGTCTTAGCAAGATGCTCTTGATAAAACCTTTAAAAGATGTCACTGTTGTCTTTAGTCTGGAAGGCCAGTGCTGAGATTCCTCCTGGGAAAATCCTCCTGCATGGAAACTGGGAATCGGGGTCTCCTCTGCCCCGAAGGCTTCCTGTGAGCCCTTTTACCTGAAAGGTGGAGCACAGCAGTCTTCAAATGCTCACAAACACCAGAAAATATGACAAAAGCCCTCGTTGTGTTCAAGCAGCTTAGCACATCTGGAACGAGAGAGAAGATGCCTTGTCTTCAGCTAAATGAAGGGACAGATCTCATCCTACCAGAAGAAGGGTAACAATAAAACAATTCCACAGGCGTCCCTTGCGATGACAGGACCAGTAGAATTTTTCCAATCCTGCTGGCAAACAGTAGAAGGCAAAAGTCATGTGGAGACAGAAGGAATAAAAACAAAATGTCTTGCAGGAGCCTAGAAAACTTTCCCAAAGCATTTTTCTTTAAACTTAACCACATGATTTACAAGCTTATTATTAGTTCCCCCCTTCCTTACATAAAAAGAGAAATTAAAAAAGTGTAGATTAACACATTTTTGGATATCTTCCAAACTCTCAATTCCTCTGCTTAAAGGATTATTTTGACAAATCAAAAATCACTTTTTGGGTGGCCTGGAGAGACTCAAATTTGCTCTGCAGAAATGATCCCTTGTCAGAGGGTGCTTACTTGTGTCTCTCAGACAAATACAGAGAGAAATCCAGCCCAACTCCGGATCTAACTGCGATACAATATTGGCTGCTGATTCCAGGGACCTTTTTCCATCTTGGTAAGGCTGAGGACTGTGTTAGGTACCTTAATCTCTACCTAGACACTACTCAGGAGATACTAGAGGTTCCTCAGTGAAAGCAGAGCCTTGGCAAGTGCTACAAGAGCATCTTCACCTGCGTCCTGAGAGCAGAAAGTGCTCCTGAGCAGGTGCTGACTGACGTGGTGTTGGAGAGTTGGGCTGTCTGCTTGAACTCCCCAGTGTCACCCACCTTGGTGTACCCAGCTGGACACCAGAATGCCAGATCCATGGGAAGTGCTGGCTTTCTCACTGGGATGTGCCTGCAGCTCGCGGTCTGGTCCTGCCACAGTGATCACCCTGCATCTGGCAAAGATTCCTGGTGGCCTCAAAGCACAACAAGAACACCAAAGGATGACAATGCATATTGGAAAGGTAAATGGATTAGCTAAAAAATGTGCCCAGGAAAATTCAGAGAGGCAGTTTAAGAAGAAACCAAACCACTGTGAAAGGAACAATTGTCCTGGAATAGAAAAAAGAGTAATATATATATATATATATGTATATATATATACATATTCACTTAAAGGCAATCTTCGTAAACAGGTTGAACAAGACTATGAGGCTGGAGGAACAGATGGGAAAATGGAACAAACAGATGGAAAAACTCTATTTCTGAAAAAAAAATTAATCCGTTTGTAAAGCTATAGCTCCTTTGAATGAATGTTTCAAGGTTAGGAAGCTGAGGCATCAGAAAATTTATTACAACAAGGCCATAAATTCATCCATCTGACATCAGTAGGATGGCAGGTCTTTTAGACAGGTGAATAAGGTGCTTCCCAAACAGCCATGTACATTATTTATCCATACTTAATGCCACCGTCCTCAGGGATACTTTGCTCCCCTTTAAAGCTGTATCCTACTCACTCCACAGTTAAAAATTACCTTTCAGCTTTTCATTAACCATAGCTGGCTAATATATTAAAAGAAAAGGAGCAAGTTCACCTTGCTTTCTGCCATCTAATCACAGAGAAAAAATGGGCCTGAGCTCACCAGCACTGTTAGAAAAGTCCTGCAGACAAGAAGGGGAGAAGGAGTGAGCACCATGACTCAGTTCTCCAACTTGATAGGAAAGTAAAGGCATCTTCATTAAATGCCTCCCACCCATCCAGCTGTTCTTGGGCAGCTCTTTGAGTACTTTTAGAGGGAATGATCAAGAGAAAAAGAGGGAGGAAAGGTTTGATGTTACACTGACTCCAGTGGGAAACCTCTCTTGCAGCAAACAATCTGCAATACTTGGGATGAGACCCAGCCTTGCAGAAAAATGTGGGTCTTGTGTTTTAGTCAAAGAACCATCACTTGCAGAGACAAATCCAGCCCAAGTTTCACATGGTGTTCCTTGGTGAAGAAGGGTGAGATACTTGCAGAAAAAAATTTCCAGCCATGGGCCAGGTGTCCAGAAACTCTCTCTGGAATAAATGAGTTCAGCAACCTCCAAGCAGTGCTGGGATAAGCAACAAAAACTGCATTACAAAAAATGCTAAGTTGTTCCAAGGACTGAGGAAATGCTGATTTGGGCTGGACAGTGTTAATAGGTGCTGGTTTATGGTGTTGGCTGCAATCCCTCTGAATCACAGCTTCACAGCTGCGAGAAGGGACAGTAGAAGTGCTCCAGCTCGCGGGGAGATGCAAAGATTGAATTTTTAACTGAGTGCATTCAGCAGCGTGGAGGTAAAAAAGGATGTTGGCTTTCAGCACGGGGTCTGGGATGGGGATAGAGTGGGGGGGACTCCACTGCCAAGAGTGTTTTGTTGTCTCCCTTATTTCAGGTCATTTCTTTTAAGTCGGCACAGGGCTTTTAAGGACTGTGTCCCATATCTGGCTCTTAGCAGATTTGCCCACATGTTTTCCTGTGTGTGTCTCTGGGACTCATGAAAGCGTCTTTAGTGCTCAAGTAAGTTCCCCTCTGAGAAGGGACTGTCAAAGACAGGCACTAATGTCATTAGGAGGTTACAAGGGGGAAACAAGAGAGAATTTGCTGCAGATCCTCATTTCCATAATCTTGCCTCAGCTTCCTCGTTTGTCAGTTCTTAACCTCAATTCCTTAACCTCCAAATCTGTGGAGTTGTTGACCTTGGGGATTTGTCTTCAAACTGATTTTGAGTTTTAGGCAATCTAAATTAGGCTTCCCGTGACAGAAGACAAAACTTGGTCTTTGCTCCCAAATGTGAAAGACAGGCCCAGAGTGCAAGTGAAATCTTGCAATCGTTTTTTCAAACCATCTGCCCATCTGCAGTCCCAGAACAATATCAGTTCGGTGCTGCCTTCCCTCTCTCTCTCTCAGGAATAAAGAAATTACCATAAACAAAGCAGATCAAGGGTCTTTTTAAGCCAAATGCAGCCAAGACACATTGCTTCAGAAAGGAGCAGGAGAACAAAAAAGCTGCAGGGGAAGTTTCTTCCTAATTCTCATTAACTCCAGTTTGGCCAGTGATGCCGGACACTGCAGAGTAATTTGGAGTGGATGGTGCTGTGTCCCTCTCCATGGGCACTCCATTCCCAAGGGATTTCTGTGGCAAACAAAACTGATCACCACAGAAAAAAAAAAAAAAGAGGAAAAACAGACTGCAGAACTGCTCCTTAAAACTGCTCCCTAACTGTGCAGAGGAGGGGGAATACAAGAAAACAGGGAAATTAGTCTGGACACAAAGAGCCTTTTGGTCTCTCAGACCATTCCTGCGTTGCTCATGGCAGTCAAACCCCTGGCTGAATCACGCTCTTTATTTCAGGGAGCGAAGCCATTGTGAGAAGATGCATTTATTTCCAAGAGTGTGCTCTGAGTGAGAGAGGCTGCGGCAAACTGGCAGGAGAGCTTGGCACGAGCATTTTCTGGAGCAGCAGGTAGAGATGAACAACGGGAGCTGGACCAGTCCCTGCATGACGGGGAAACGGGAGGCAGAGAGATTAAATAATTCAGTGTGTGTTGACGTGATGCATGGAAAAATACCGCCAGAAGTCACGAAGCTAAATGCCTGGGTACCTCTCCAATGGATCAGAGAGCAGGTTTGAGGGGTAAAGAGAGGGAACCAGGCACATCCGTGCTGGGGAGCAGCTTGTGCAGTGGTGGCTGCAGAGAGGCTGCCCCCGAGGTGCCGAGAGGGGGAAGGAGATCTGCGGGAGCCTCAGCCTCATTATTTTCATGTTCAGCTGCCTAATTACTACGTGTCAGCTGTCTGTTGGAAGGAACGATGTACTGCAGCCTCTCGTTTGGGAATTTATAGTGATTAATGGGCCTGGAGGGAATGACTAACGAGGAAATGTTAGAATTAGTAAATATGCATCACCGTGCAATGAGTAAAGCGAGGGACATGACAAATGAGCCCAAGTATGTGAAAGATGTAAATGTTGCACAGGGACAACCTTTGGGAGGCCCCAGGGACCCGCAGAAACCGAGAGGAACAGGAGAGTGGGAGCAACACAGGTGGGATCCCATGGGGTGACAACAAACCAAGTAAGAAGGGTCCTCCAAAGCCTTCCAAACGGTCCTAGGCAGACTTGGAGGCACAAACTCGCTCTGGCAGGGCGTTGCAGTAGCATGGAAAGCTGTTTCCCTGCCTGTTGTGTCCTGTGGAGCACAGCAAGGAGCAGCGGTGTCACAGCAGCGTGTTGGGCCATCACCACCATCTGTCCTGCAGCAGGACCTGGGGCTTTGAAGATATTTAGGTACTGCAAGACCCAAACCACTCAAATTTATCCATTTCATGGGCAGAAATTGCTTTCAGCTCGACTCTTTCAGAAGAATTTGTTTACCAAATAACAGCTTTGCTGCGTGCCAGGGACCTCTGGCTGGTCCAACATCCATGCAAAGTAACACCTGCAGGCTCAGCCTTACAGGCAAGGACAGCACAGAGCAGCATCATGGAGGGGCCTGGGTTTTGGGGCTACTTTCTTTATATTCCTATGTAAGAGAGATATACAAACCCCCAGAATTACAGCTTGCAGGTGTTTTTGAGTGGCTGGCATTTTAAAACTGTGACTATAGGAAAAATTCTACCGATTTCAGTAAATATATTAAAACCTGAGAAGTGAACAGGATTAAGGAAGAAAAGCAGCTGTCCTAATTTCTTGATCTAACATCTCACAGAGATCATCTGGCAATCACTACTCTGCTACACCTGTCCACTGCCAGCATCTGCTGGTGAGAACATTCCTTGAGCAGTGTAAGGTAAACACTTTGTACCAGTGTTGCAGTCTTTATATAAAACTAGAACCCAGATTTAAAAGTTCCTGAGTTTTGGGTCATGGAAAAATCTAGAACTAGATCTGCTGCAGAAAACTGAAATTTGGTCTCATTTGCACCTACCAGATCAAACCCCTCTCTCCATGTGGCTTTTCCATTTTATTTCCAGCCGAGCAACATTATTCAAATTTCACTCAATTGAAAGATGCAGCTGTTTCTATTTTTGGTGCACCCCTGTTAGAGAATAGGAATCAAACAACAATTCTGCACTGTTTGGTGATCAGCAATATTCTGTCTGTATGATAATTTTCACTCATTGGAAACAGAAGTCAGGGGAGCAATAGCTTAGGTGCTTATGCCCTTTAAATACTGCAAAACAGCTGTAACGTTATGTTTTCTCTATAATAGACATCTCTGAAAGCTGAGGCAATTTTCAGAGGACATAACTAGATCACAGACAAGCCTGTAGCTATGGAATAGATCATTTTCCTTTTCCAGCATGCCTAGATGAAAAAAGAAAATTATTTATAGGGGAAAAAAAAAATCACCAAAACAAACACTCCCTCCTCCAAACCAAACAACTAATCTCCTTTGTGAAAATTAAATTATATCAATAACTCCAGCCTTGGAGGATAACTGTGAACTCCTACAGGTAGAAGCAGGATCACTGTGTGTTTCAAAGTGCTTTAGGGCTCTGAAAGCAAAGCAGAATCACCACTGCTGTCCTCCAGTTGCTGACTGGACAGCAATAATTTCTATAATTACATTTTAAAAGAACAAGTACTTCCCTTGCTTTTTTTGTAGAGATCAATATAAACTGAGACCAGCCACGCACCAAACAACTTCTTCAGCAACAGCCTGACTCCATGCCTTCCACTGACAGTGGAAGTCATCCAAAGTCACTTCTTTAGTCCCTTCTAAAGCAGAAAATGACAATTCCCCCCCTGCAATCCATCCCCTCCACAAAAACTATTTTGGCACGTAAAACAAACATAGACATAACACAAAAAAGGCTATTTTGGCAAACCAAAGAACTCCTCCAGTGTTCCCACAGGCAAAGGGAAGTACCTCATGGACCCAAACCTTCAGGAGCAGCCCAGCACTGCCTCTTTCTCTGGCAGCAATGATGTAAAACATCAAATCCAACTCTCTAAATCAAGACTTCTTCCTTTCCCATAGGTCTGTGGCCTCAGCCAGACACCACTTTGATCACTCCTAACGGTGCAATGAACACTGCACCCCATGTGAAGGGAGAGTTGATCTCCCTTGAGAAAGTTCAGGACTCAACAAGGGCTCCCATTTTCCTTGATTTCACCACTGGCGAGAGCAGTTCAACTCTTGGTTGAAATGATGAAAAAGAAAATACTTAGCTGAAACATTATATATACTCTAATTACAATCAATCCATCCCCAAACGAAATATTTGATTTCAATTTTCCCAAAGATGGCTTTATTTGGGAGCTGTGCATCCAGGGGGAAAGGATTTCTATTTTTCAACAGCGAAACATGATGTTTTCGAATGTACTTTTTCAGTTGGAAAATGACAGGATGGAAAATCCACAGCTATCTCTACTTATAACACATCATGGTTAGGTGTGTGTGCATAGCACTTAGCACAGCATAAAACATAACATAGCACATAACACATCCAGGTGGGTGTGCATATGGCATGGGCACAAAAAGTAAGTTTTAGAGACAAAGTTTGAGAACACAGAAACTATTGGAAAAGGAGGGTTAAATAGCAGTCAGATCAGATGGTACAAAGCAAGCTGTGCTTTCTTCATCTCAAGAAAAGTTAAAATACAAAAAACCTGTTTGCAGGTGACACGGAAAACACTTTGGAGGTCCCTCCATTTATTGTTGGGTGCAGGGAGACCTGGTGCAAGAAACACTTGAAATACAAATTCATTTTTACAGGGGAAACAATACCCAGCCCTCGGCAGAGATAAAGTCAAAACCCAGCTGATGTTTCTGAGTCAGAAGAAAGTGCAACTGGTCAGACGTGCCACACACTTCCCCCGCTCCAGCTGAAAATAACACTGCTTCCAAATTTTCTGGGAGCATGAAGATTTCAACAACAACAGCCTCGGCAGAGCTGCCCTGTGCTGTGTTGTGTACACTTCAGGGAAATTGCTGACTGCTTCTCATTTTGCCACATGTGAGACAAAACAATGCACTGCCCTTTTATTCAATAAAATTGTTTAATATTCCAAGTTTCTCACGTGATTCAGAAGGGAAGCGTTTCCTAGTGCCAACCTCTCCTGCTGGGGTGCAGAAAGCGCCTGCTCCTGGCTTGCTTTAGCAGCAGGATGGCAGCAGATTGGCCTTTCTAAAGCAGAGTGCCTTGGGCAGTCACGGGAAGATGTGCCCAACCCTCAGCCAAAAATATCGCCCAAACCCAGGGGAAGAAACATTTTTCATAGCTCACCTCAAGAGGCAAAAATTATTTCCCAGAGTTTCCGGCAGTATCACGGTTAACACAGACATTTCTCCTGGTAAACAGGGGGAATTGCCTGGATTGCCTGCAAGGGGTCAGCTATCACCCTGAGAACTGCTGGCCAAGTCTGACCTCTCCACCTCACACCTGGGTGCAATTTCCAGCAGCCCAGGCACTGCTTGCAGTGAAATCAAAGCCGATGCAGCCGTCGACTTCTAAGATCTCCAATAGGGAGATCTCAGCTGTGGTTACCAGCTGGGCTGCGCAAGTGTCATTTTCCAAAAAACCCATCTGCCACACTGAGGCTTCAGCAGCCAAGAATCTGCTACTTACTACCACAAAACTGCTCCAGATTTTCACAGGGGTAACTACTAGCATTTACATTTTGGGAGGGACAGAGAAGGTGGATTTTAGAAACTGTTACTGTCAGTGTTGAAAGGAAATTTGTCTCTTCCTGCGCTGGTCCAAGCCTGCCTATTTCTCTGCTGCTTTCTTGTTTTGCTGCTTCATTTTCAGATGGGTGCCCTTGGCCTCCCAGGACCATGGGCCATCTCATGGTTTTTATCTTTCCTGACGTTTTGCATCTGTTTTAAGTCTTTAACTGCCTTTGCTTTCAGCCTGGCTTCCCTTTTCTCCATATTCAAGCTTAGAGGCAGAGGCAGCCCAGCTGAGATTCACATCTCCAGGGATGTTAGATGTCTCCAGGGTTGATGTCTACTTTGGAGCTGGTGCTTTAGATTCCCTTTAGCATCAATGGAGGGAAATGAGTGACTAAACCATGATTTATCTGAGCTACTTGAGGCATCTGAACTTAGTGGGGGGTAATTTCTGCCTCACAAGCATCTATTTTGCTCAATTAGCAACCAATGGAGAAGTCAATGTCAGGAGGCACAACTCCTATCCTGTATCAGAAAAATGAAATTTAAAAGTGCTCTGAATGTGCCTTTCCTTTGGGAAAATCCTGTCCCTTCACAGGTGCCTTTCTATGCCCCTTGGCTCCAAGGATTCACAGGCACCTGCCTTCCCAGGTGATGCCACCAAGGTTCATGTACCTGGTCACGGATTTCTGCAAGGTCTGGCACATCCACCCTCTACTTATTGCCAGGGTGTCTGGTGTGAGTTTTCTCCAAGAGGCCACGTGGAACCTAAAATACCATCAACAACCCTATTTGAAGAGTATGGTCATTTACACACAGGGAGGCAGGCTACAGAATGAAGGTTTGTTGGTAGAAAAGGGGATTTATCATGATGGATGAAGGGCATTTTTAGCTCGAGAGGCAGCTGGTTTCCCTGCAACCAGATGGCCACAGGGTCCAGGCCAAACTTTGCATCCTGACCATGCTCCAGTGTGATGATTACGACTGACTAAACTCGGAGTTTGGCCACAGTGTGAATATTAAACGCTCCAGAATGATTTCTAAATATTATTAGATTAGTGTAGCACCCAGGTCAACCTCTCACCACTGAGCTCATGCAAAAATGAGAGGCTGAAATCAACAGTTTTAATTTATGGGCATGAGCAAAAAGCTCTCTCTAAGAACGAGACACTAAACCATTAAAACTGGGCCAGGATGGAGATGCTGGAGCCCTCCTAACATACAAGGAAATTGAAATATGCACCAAATCTGAGCTCAGAACTGGGTCCTGATTTTACAAACGTCAATAAAAACACTGGCCACAAATATCTCAACACCTTCTGGTTGTCAAAATTTGGCCTAGGAAGAAAATGAGGCACCTCTACTACTCCTTCGTAGAGATGGCATATGATTATCCAGAATTATTCAGATTACACACTGAACCACAGCCATAAAATCCAGCTTGAGTTGCCCTTATGCTAAATGACTCCAACACAGATGTGCGAAAACCTGCTAATAGTAAACTTTAGGTAACTTTAGTAAAACAACTGAGTGTGGTGGCATCTTGGGAACTTGCTGTTAAGTAAATTCCTGCTTTGGGGAGCAGCAGGAGCAAGAGGGAAAGGGTCTGGTACCTATCTGCTCTGGTCATCTGGAATTAATCTGCAGCCAGGTGTCTGTCAAAGCTCCCAATTCTTTGGGTATCCTAGAGACAGCTGAGGGAGATAATGCATGCAAAGCAAGTCCACTCTGGAAATTGATTCTGTGGCCTGAGCACCCAAAACCTGCACCAACAGAAACCACTCATGTTCCCGCAAAAAGACAGATTTTATGCCCAAGTATAGTGTATATTTTAAGATTTAAACACAGGGACCTGATGAACCATTTAGCAAAGAAAAAATGAGTCAATAGGAAGATAAATAAAAGTAGAACTACAGTCTCTACGATGCCTGCAAGTGGCTTCTGTGAATTGCATGCCATAGCTCCTCGGTGCATCCCAACCCAGGGTTTATCCATGGAGGGAGGATCTTCCCCAGTGCATCTGCACTTCATTAGGAGTTTGTAGACTGCTAAATGAGCAACAGACCCCAGCATGAATGCACATTGTCTGAGCTGGGCTGATCACACTGTGTGATACAAGGGAGTGTTAAAAAAAAACTGCTGTTCTTCAGTAAACATTGGAAGAGAAGGCTGAAGATTAATTCAAACAGCTTGGAAAACTGAAACAAGAGAAATGAGCTGAGTATTTCCAAATATGGGCTACCTTACTTCAGTATCAAGCCAGGAGAACCTTGGGGCATGCGAGCCAACCAAGCTGCAACTCCCTGGATAACAAGGCCTTAATTAAAAGTTAAATTGCACATACATAAAAAACCCCACAGGGCTCGCTTCAGCCACAGAGGTCATGAAATCACAGGCAATCATATGACAAACATTAATCCAAAAGTCCAGGGAACAACTGCTCTGCACACACTCACTCAACACAAGCCACAGAAACACTTGCAAAAATGCCATAACGAGCTTAAGGCTTTTAGTACAAATAAATAAAGCCACAAATAGTAACACCAAAGGAAGAGAGAAAAGGAACCACCAAGGGCTCTGGTCTTCTGTAGCGGGGAGTTATTCAGTGAAAATGCCAAATTAACTCCAAGAGAGAGATTCTATCCAGTGCTCCCCCAACTCTCTGCTTCCCTGCTTCACTCCCCCAATAACTCCTGCTAACCTGATCTGGAGGAAAAAGTCTTTCCCGCTCCAAATCTGGCACTCATTTTACCCTCACACACAATCAAAACATGCCAACCAGCACTTGAGATGTTTTTCTTTAATACCATTAGGAGCAATAACACACCATGTTCAACATCCCATCTCCAGCTGCTTTGGAGAAAAGCAAAAAACCCCAGCTCAGACACGAAACTATGCACGGGGGGCTCAGGGACAGGAATAATTAGCTGATTTATGTAATTCCCACATCCAGCCCTGGGTTTTATTCAGCGCCCTGAGTTGGATGGTCCCGACTCCCATCACCTCAAGCTGCAGATCTCCCCACACACGCCGTGGCACCAGGGATGAGCACAGATGGTCCCACCCTGAGCATCCAGGAGGTCAGTGCAGGGTGATTTATCTCTCAGAGCACAGCAGACCCTGGGACTCAGCTGCTGTAATTTGGGGGCGACCCAGCTACTGCCATGGACATCTGCTGAGGATCTGCTCCTCTCTGTTTCAGCGCTTTTTTTGCCATTAAAGACCAGCAGCTTGCAAGAAAAGCAGCAAGAAAACCTGTAAAAGAAGGGAGATTTATATAGGGCAAACCAGGTGCATTGTCCCTGTTGGCAGTGCTGACCCACCAACAGCACATCATGAGGTACAACCTACCCTTGCCGACCCTATATAATTAATTTTGACTCAATTCACCATTTAATGAACTTTCTTTTCATTTTTCATTTCAACTGGAGGCTTCCAAGACCATTTCCTTTGAAGACACACCAACTCCAAGCTCAGGGTGGTGTTTGGGGATGGTGGGGTTGCCCACAGCAGACTCCTGTACCTGTAGGTCTTTCCCCAAGCCTTCCCTCACTGCACCTCCCAGGTGTGACATGGAGTCACAAGCCTTTGTCCCATGGGACAGACAAACAGGAAATTTCCTGGGAACTAATAATAAGAATAATAAGAATAATAAGAATAATAATATCCAGCTCCACTGGTGGAAGATGAATACCTTGCCAAGAGCAGGAAACGAGCATGTGGATGTACTCTGGAAACAAACAATGTCCTCTCAAATAGGCCACAAAACAAGACAATTAAACACAGTCTGCCAGCAGAAATACACTTGGGACAATGCTTCCCAAGCCTTCCCTCTGCACCCTCCACCACGAGCACGTTGTGGATGTGGGTTTTGCTGCCCTGACTGAGATAGGAGGAGAGCAGCCCCGGCAGCATCGCTCCTAGGGCTGGAGCCAGAGGCAGCCCAGAGCTGGATCTTCCTCTGAGGGTCCAGCCGGTGGGGATGCTCTACACAGCTGTAAGGGAAGGAGCTGTAGCTATAAATGAGTGTTGTTCTGCATCTCCTGACGTCAAGGGAAGCTTTTCTGGCGAGGCCTGCCAAGCTCCAAGCTCCAGAGAAGCTCTCCCACCCCACGCAGCCCCCACGTGAGATCTCAGCCGTCTCCCTCCCAGCCGGGTGCTGGCACCGCCTCCACCCCCGGCCCCGAGCTGCCGGGATGGGGGGACGTGCTGCCAAAAGCTGCTTGCCCAAAAAACCCCTTTCCATCAGCAGCACCTCCTGCTGGACCCCAAATTGATGGAGGAGATGGTGGTTTGTATCCAGGAGAGCCCGGGTTGGGAGTGTTGTGAGTCCCTGGATTTATGGCAGTGGGATGGAGAGAAACCATCTCACCAGCAGCTTTATCCTCTAGTGCTTCTCAATCAATACCTGGGCTGGAGCTGGTGCTCTTTACTTTCATTACTGACAGGGGATATCTCCTTGCATTGCTCCCTTTATAGGGAGAGAGAAGAGATCTTTGTGCCTCTACTAGAAAAGAGAAATAAATAAAATCATACAGCCATTTCCTTCTGCAAATAGTCAGGGCTGAGCTGGGGAACAGGTGAGGCCAGGAGCAGGTAACCCCTCATAGCTGGTGCAGGATTAAAACAACATTCCCAGCATATCCTTAAACAAACCCATGAGAGAAGCCAAAGCCACCCCAAACTTTCCCGTTCAGCCTGTAATTTTCAGACAACAAACCAATACTTTCACTTTTCTAAAGGAGTGAAGAGAGAGGCAGAGAACTGGAAAAACCCTTTATAGAAATATCAGCTGTTCCTCCTCATTCCCACCCCCAGTTCTGTTTTTTGACAAGTTAAAGTGAGGCCATAACTTATTCTGCTTTGTTCGACAGGGCTAATCACACGTGACTCTAATCACTCATGATGTTTTATTGATTTTAAGCACATTTAATCAGAAATTGGCTCAGAGTTAGATTTCTGCTAATTACTGAGAAGCAGCATTCTGAATGACTTCACAATTGGACTGCAGATTAGAATGGACAATATGTACTAAAATAATGATTCATGCATTCAGCTCCCTGGATTTATTTTGTTTATATTGGATTTTTTAATCTTTAAAGGCATAATTCTGCATATGGGCAAGCAGCATTTAAAACCCTTAACGAAATGGGTTTAAGTTAACAGGCCAGGCTTGCACCAGAGGTGGGATATGTGGGGAACAGTTTATCCCCAGTTTATAACGCAGTTCTTTCTCTGAAGGTCACTGCAGGTGCCTTGCCCAGGGTGACGCTGCACACAGGTGGTGGTGGTGGTGGTGGCACTGCCAGGGGTGGGGAGGCCACTGCTGGGGGCTCCTGTAGCATCCCCACCAAATCCTTCAGTTCTGCTCTGAAGTCAAAGCATGTTTTCCTCATTCACTCCCTGCACTGTCCCTGTTTCCAACCCCAAACCCCAAATGCAAATGGCTCATTAGAGACCCAGCTCCGAGAGGTGCCTGTGGTGAGCTGAGTTCTGCTACCAACTCACCCCTCCTGCTCCTCAGATCTTTCCACACAGGGTTAAACAGTTTATATTTCCTTATTTCTCGACCTAAAAACCACCTTCTCATAGAAAATCAGATTGTTGCTGATCACAGCCTGGAAACAGATTTTTATTTTTCAACAGCCGCAGGTGTCTCATCTCCATCAGTGTCCAGGAGATCCCTGGCAACGTGGCTGCAAAGGCTCCAGTGACATTGTCCATGCTCAGAAAGAGCTGTGGCCAAGCACAGACCTTTCTCAGCTCTGCAAAGCTTCCTCTGCCTCCTGGCAAGCACTGATCCATGAGCAACAGGGAAGCTGGAGGCTGGCAGAGAGGCTAGACTAGATGCTACTAGCTATTTGAACTGGTAGGAAAGGAAAATTTCCTTCTGATTGAAAACAGAAACTTTCCACTTCCATCTCTGCTGTTTTATTTTTGTTGGAAAACAAGAAGTCACACTGGGGAAGGCTCTCACAATGTGCAGCTGAAATTTTCAAGTTTTGAATTATAAAGTCAAAAATTTCCATTAAGGAAAGGAATCTTTTTGCCCCAACACAACTCTACTGGGAATACTTACAGCAGTCTTGCCTGCCAATTGGTTTCATACAGAAGCAAGCCTAAATTCAGAATGGTGCACAGAATACTCTGCAATAACCTGTGTCTAAGAAGCAACAGCTCCAAAGTCTCCTGTTCTGCTCCCACTCCCTTCCACAGGTCTGTGACACCCCAATTCAGTGGGTGGAACTTTTTCATGAACGATATGAAACCTCAGTTTGAAAGAAAGCTGGGAAATTCACCCAGAATCACCACTGGCCTCCCAAGGAACCAGCCTGCAAATCTGTGCTAATTCATCCTACATGGAGAAGTGGTGGGATTTTCACTCTTGAAGTGCTGTTACACTCTGTAATATGGCAAGGCTCCAGCCTTCATGTAGGAATCAAACTGCTGTAAGTCCAGAGTGTAACTCTATCTCCTGCATCCTTCCCTTCATCCTCACAAGCCTCCCCATTCCCCACTGTGCTGTTTTATTGTCCCTTCAGAACAGGATTTAGAGGCAAAGGGAACTCTCACCCTGGTGTAACTTCACAAGTTATAAAAAGGAAATATCTATTTGAGTTGGACTCCTTTAATATTTTTTTCTTCTTTTTTTTTTTTCCTTTCATTTCTTCATTTCTTTATTCATTCTTTTTTCTCTTCTTTCAGTTGTCCTTCATTCTTTCTTTCCTTTTTACTTTTCCAGGAGTTGGACTGCTGGAATCCTGGGAGTCCCTTCCAATCAGGATATTCTAGAACTCTAAAACTCACTGCATCCAGCACTGCTGGGTGTAGGTGTTCACAGCCCCAAGGAGTGTTGCTTTAGTAGTTTTCTGAATGGACATGAGTGACAAAACAGCAAATCTGTGTTCTTCCACTCACTGGTTGACTCCAACTTCAGAGTCTTCAGTGAGAAGTACAGGCTTGAAATTATTCTGAAGTTACAGCACCTACAAGAATTTTACCAGATGGAAACCTGAAAAAAGATTGCTGATTACTTCTCAGATGCATTGCTCATTTGTTCAGAGTAATTACTAGATGCAAACCCCAAAATAGACCCTTCTCCTTTGATCCTCTCCAGTTGGATTCTGCACATGACAACCCAGAGCACGTATCTGGATATTCTGTGCTGAAGCTGCCACAGTTTTCATTCAAAACCCAACCAGTGTTTCTCATCTCACCTATGAAAATGCAAATGAAGATAAAACCTGTCAAAGGACACTGGCAAACATCAACCTGTCCCAGCTCCTCACAGTTTACATCCTCCTGAGGGGGAAGAAATCTCATGCAGGCTCACTTACAGAATTTGGAGAGTCTCAGTGATGAGACCGTGCTGTTCTCCTCTGGTTATTTAATCATTTGTTAAAAAATCCCTGAAGCTGGCAGCTAAGGTCCAGCTTTGGGATTAGCCCTTTATATATAGCCTAGGGCAAAGAGTGAGGAAGAAGAGTGGTTTCCAGGAGGTGCAGACGAAGAGCAGAACAGATGGGGCCAGGGCAGATCTTGGCATCCCCGTGTGTGTGTGAGAGCCAAGGGAGTGCTGGCAGCAGGAGCTGGGGGGTGCTGGGGATGCTCAGGAATACTCAGTGCTACCAGAGTGACCCAGGAGCCACGGGCCAGTTGGTTGCTCTAAAAAAGGAGGCGATCCTCTTACAGCGCAAAGCTGGCTGAGCACACACGTGCCGGCCGTCCTGCTCCAACATTCCCGAGCTGGAGCTGCCTCACTCCCCTCTGAGCAGCTCCAGCACCTTGACATGGGCACCTGGGAGGGGCTGGGAGGGGGTAGCCAGTGCCTGAAGTTTTCTCTGCAGGTTTTCTGGCAGGGCTATATTAAAGGAAGATTATATGGATCTGTTGCTCATCAACACCCGGAGAGACTTCTGCTCCTTGGATGGCTTTGGTAATGTGGCACCGAGGGCTGGACTGGCTACGTGGCCAGGAGTGAAATGGAGGGTGGAGAAGTTGGGACTCACACTGCTGTAGAATTCTTTTGGCTTGTAGCAAAGCTTCAGCACAATAATACATTCCCAAATTCAACCACCAGCAAATGATTCCTCTCCTGCAGCAGCAGCACTGAGGGTGCTCAGGGAACGGCACCAGACTGGTGGGATCGTGGTCAAGTTTCCAGCTGTGCATTCAACAAACCTCATTCTTTATGCTGAGCATTAGCACTGATATCCTGCATTAGAGATTAGGGCAATACTGTACATTATTTCCAGCCAGGGATTAATTAAATCTCAACATTTCTGAGAGGAGTCTGGTATAAAGGAAGCCATTCATTTCAGCAAGGTCCAAATGAACAAGCTCCTCATTTGTTTCTAGGCTTCCTCCACGGCAGAGTGAAAAGTAAGCTGGGAACTACCTCCTGCAAATACCTTTAAATGGCAGATAATAACGTAGATGAGGGACCTCCAGAGGTTCCACGTGCCAACCACTGCTCCTTCCTCTTCAAGTCCCAAAACAGCCTTTGCTCTGCCCTAGGAGTAGGTCCCAAATGTGGCTGCAATGTCCCTTTCAGTACAGTGCCCAAATGAGCTCTGCAGTGCTTTGTTCCTGACATTCCTTGGGCTGGAGGGAAGCAGCACAGAGCCAGTGGCACCCTGCTGGAAAAGAAGGAAAACCCTGTTTGTGTGTTAACATGGTGAGGGGAGGCAAGGGGGGAGAGGACTGTGTGTTTTGCTCCAGCTGGCTGCAAACGGGGGGTGAAGGAGACCCAGCAGGGATGAAGGTGGGGCAGCAGAGCCGATGTGCCCTGGAGATGTGAAGTGGGAGGCCACCAGCCAACGTCTTCAGGGGGATTTTTCCCAGGAAAACTGGAAATCTGCCATCAAAAAGCCCCAAAGCTGAGTAAAACACTGACTTCACTGAAACTCTTCACTGGCAAAACTGCTCACAGATTTACTCATTGTCCTCCCTTGCCCATGGGGCTCATGCCCACATACACATGGCTTTGGAGAGACCTGGGGATGTCTGTGCCATTCACCACGACAGGGAATTTTCTATGGTTTCTTGGCTTTCTCTGGGGCAGGGAAACAGCTGAGGCTGCCCACAGCTGCTCACTTTGCTTTCTCAGAATCTGCTGTTACTTGTTTGGGTTTATTTAAACTTGCTTTCTTCCTGTTCACTTTTATTCTGCTTTTTTTAATCAAAGTCCTGCTTGGACTGAGGAGGGATTTTGAGACCTGGAGGGTTTCCACAGGTCTGGCTTGTATTAGAGGGGGGCAATTTCCCAACCACCGGCAGAGTTTCAACATTCCCTCTCTCCTTGCCTTGCTGAGGAAAACCAGGGGCACACATGCAAAGGCTCCTTTTCCAGCAGGATGAAATCAAGGTGAGAGAATTTTGACAAGAGCAACAGAGTGGGCTGGACTGGAGAGCTGCTGCTGGCATGCTTGGAGCTGGGGTTTTTCAGACTGATGTTAATTTCTGCAGCTCTTCCTCCATTCTCCTCCCTGCCTGCAATCACAACCCCATGATCACAGCAATCCCCATTTGCAATCTGCACAGGGGGCTCCTGCACACGTTTAAGTGACATTCCCAAACCAGTGCCCTGATAATAACATAAAAACCATCATAAATCTGGGATTTGCCCTTCATTGTTTCCGTGCAGCTCAAATTAGTCAACGAAGTGACATGTTGTAAAAATCAACGAAATTTAAAAAACAATAAAAATTTCATAAACATAAGATACTGCACCCCTGGAAACATTTATGGTCAGGTTGGATGAGTGTCTGAGCAAACTGGTTTAGTTGAAAATGTCCCTGTTCACTGCAGGAGGGCTGGACTGGATGACCTTTGAAAAGTCCCTTCCAAACCAAACTTTCTATGATAAGCATGCCTGATACTCCACTCTAAACAACAGCTTTAATGTCTTTCATCATTTGGAGGAGAATTTCCTCTTGGTCCTTCTCATGGATTAGGATCCATCCCATACCAACCAAAAAACCCCCAAACGTACTGGGCTATGATCTCTGTGTAATACAGAACAGGGAGTCCCTGAGTGCTGGGATTGAAGCCCCCCATTTCCCCCTCCCAGCTCCCCCCTTGCAGGCTCAGTTACACAAGATTAATTGCAGTTCCCCGTGTTTCTCATGTCCCCTGGATTTTGCCTTTTAAGAGGTGCCTCGGTGCAGTTCGGCACCAGCAACGCGAGGAGATGTTGCGCAGAGCCAGCAGTTTTTGCAGGGAGCCACGAGATGGCGATGGAATAGAAATTTCCATCCAGAGGAAAAGCAGTTCTGGGTTACGGAGAAAGAACTGAACCCCCTGCATGCTGAGCCCTCTGCCAGAAAGTAAAAAGCAAGGAGGTGTTGAAATTTTACATTATTTTCCATCTTTTTTTTTTTTTTTT
>WEKY01037978.1:83273-181637 GCA_013390045.1 Picathartes gymnocephalus | reverse complement strand
TCAAATATCTGAAGCATAGCCCAGTTTTTTTTTTTTTTTAAACATTAGTATATGCTTTAAAATCTCCTAGATTAGAGCAGAAACTTAATCCTGTTATGACCAAGCAAGTCAGCACGAAGGAGCAGTAAATTGCAGCCTTTTAGAGTTTGCTGCATAAGAGTCATTTAAAAAAGGTTTCTTTCCTTCCTCTAGTTCCATTTCCCAAGAGATGTGTCCATCACTGATCACCCCAGTGGAGGGAATTTTGACACAAAGTGAAAAATTAATTAATTAAGATTTTTAATTAAAACACAGGCATGGGAAACGGGGAGCAGGTAGTTGCAATCCCTTTACCCTCTGAGCTCACCCCTTCCCCCAGGATGGTGTGACTGGGATTTGGAAGGTGGGATAAATAAGTGTGCCTGGAGCTTACAGTCTGGAGGTTAAGAAGGCTCTGAATATTGCTACTTAAACCCCTCCCTACTTTATCTTTTTTTTTTTTTTGCTTATAGTCTCTCCCCCCTACTGGAAATGTATCCACATGCAAAGGTGCAGTCCTTTTTATTTAATAAACGAATATTCATAGAAGGGTTTGGGTTGGGAGGGACCTTAAAGCTAGTCCATTTCCACCCCCTGCCATGGGCAGGGACACCTTCCACTGTCCCACATTTCTCCAAGCCCTGTCCAACCTGTCCTTGGGCACTTCCAGGAATCCAGGGGCAGCCACAGCTTTTCTGGGCAATCTTTCCTGGTCTTTGACCACCCTCACAAGGCTCCGTGGTCATTCCTGTGATTATTCTCAGCACCAAGCAGTAATGCTGACAGTTTTATTCAAGGCAAACCAAATCAACAAAAATTGAACTGTTTTCAAATGCTTGCAAAGCAGGAAAAAAAAAAAAAAATCCATGTCCAGCATCTCCATTCTCCCTCTAAAAACGCTCAGCAAATGAGTACTTAAATCCTAAAACCATTAAACTCTTCTTATTTTTTTAACGTTATTTTAGAGGTAATCCTATAAAAAAATTGTGGTGCCTCTTCTCTGTGTCTCTGTCCCCCCAGCTGCCACAGTGCAGGGCATGGGAGCAGCACCCACTTCCCACCAAGCCCTTTGGCACCATACAGGGAGAGGGTGGCACTTTTCACCTTCTTTCTCCAGAGTAACAATATTTCTACTGCCAACCCCAAATCTGGGGACCCATTAAGCTAAATGAGGATAAAGGTTCAAATTTTGAGCCCATAATTCAATTAGGACTTGCACAAATGCAGCTTCAAAGGGCTCTCATGAAGATTTGCCCCGCAAATTAAAGCTTCCCTTTGCAAATCTGCCCTTTAGGTTCCTGCTTGAGAAGGAGATGAGAGACAGCTTGAGGAGATTCATTTTTCCTCTAGTTTATATATAACTTGCTAAGCTTTTTATTTTTCAAATGAGCTTACTATGTCCAATTTAAGTCAAAATTTAATGATCCCTGCAGTAATTCATTTAAGGATACAGCTTCCATAAATGGCGTAGCATAAGTCAGGGAATAACTGTCCTTGTCCACAGCACAATCATTAATCAACTTTATTAAAATCAGGATTGGCTGAGGAGGTTTGCATAATAAAAGAAGACTCAGAGCCTTTTCCAGGACTAAAATGGACCTGAGACAGAACTCTGGGTATTTCCTCCCCACTTCCCCAGGACTTTGCTCCATGTAACTTGGGAGCATCAAGGTCCAGAGTTCATGGTTGGACTCACGTGTGGAGTTGGATGGTGTGATAGTGATCTTAAAAAGGGTTAAAAGAGACCAGCAGTCCCTAACACAGACAGACCTGTTGCTTTGCACTTAGGGCAAGAAAGAAATGTGGGAAACATCCCATTTCTGGCAATTTTAGCGGTGTTTCTCAATGCTTTGGTGCAGGGATGCTTTCTGCATGAGGCATTAGCCTCAGAGCAAGCACCTGGAGTTATTTTATATTATTTTATGTTATTTTATGCTATTTTATATTATTATATGTTACTTTACATTTTCATCTCCCCCTCAAGCTGGGCAAGGCCCTGAGCGCCTGCTGTGCTCAGTGAGCGACCTGGTGCTCTGAGTGGCTGAGCCCCTTGGCAGCCCAGGGGAGGCAGGAGCAGCCCAGGGGAGGCAGGAGCAGCCCAGGGTGCCACCATGAGGGACCAGTTAGATCTCTGGACACAATTAGCAGCAGCTGTGATTTGTGTGCATCCCTCTGTACATATGGCTACGCTGAACTTTCCCTCTGTTTCAAATGTCCTCGTGGAGCGCGAGTGAAACAAGAGGAAGGAACATTTGTCTGGGGTTTTTTTCAAAGTCTTTATCGTGATGGACGAGGAACCCTTTACATTATTCTCCAACTTGCAAACAAATTAGGTACCTTCATCACCTCCCCCTGATGGAGGAGCTGGCAAGAAATGGCCCGATGAGCTGCTGGAGAGAGGGTAACGGTGTGCAAGTGTTTCGCTGGACATCATCAACCAAGTTTGCTGGAAATAAAATATAAGTGAAGTCAGATGCTGAGGGCTTAAGTGTCCATGCATTAACCAAGAGATGGTTTCCATCTCGTGGAGCAATTTGGGCTCTGGCCATTTAGGGCAGGACAGGAATTGTTATTCATTTTAATGGATGCTGGGCATCCAAATCCCTTTGGTGGAATTGAAACATCTCATCCCTAATTTCTATGTGTTCCAGTCTCTCACATGCAGCCAACTCCTGCAGGGCACTCCAGGAAGCCTGATGAAAGTGTTACTGGTATTACCCATAATGATCTTCAGTTTCATTGAAGAGATCAGAGAAAGAAGAAGAGAAGGAAAGGTCCAGATCTGTTGACAAAATGTCAGGGAGATGAATAGAGCTGGTTCCTTCTTCCCCATCAGTGGTTTCAGCCCAGAAAGAGAAGATCCCATCACCTGCAGCCCACCAGCAGCCCTGAGCTCAGGGTTTCACAGGCAGTGAGGCAGCAGCAGGGCTGGCAGCAGAAGGGGACGATGCAGGCCAGGGCAGGCCCTGCTGCTAATGATCCTGGTGAGGGATGCTGCCAGCACTGGGGAGCGAGGCTGTCATGGATAAATGGCTGGAAGCTCTGCAGCAGAGACCAGGGGGTCAAGTCTGCCCCTCTCTCCTCCATCCAGGGGGATTTTAATGGCAGGATGTTCTTCCTGGCAGGAGGTGCTGATAATGGAGGGGATCACAAGCTCCAGCCCAAAAGGAGGACATAAAACCACTTTAGAGGATGCTTTAAAAAAATAGTCATCTAGCTGGAAAGTCTCTGTTAAAAAACAAGGCAGTGTTGGAGAAGAAACCCCTGCAGACATTCATAGCCTTCACAGAATTGTTTAGGGTAGAGTAACAGGAAACAAGGCCCCAGATTATTTTATTTCTCAGTAAACAAGTCGGTGTCTCATTGCTGGCAATACTTGGAAATCACAGAGTCCTTTAGGTTAGTAACGACCTCTGAGATCACCGAGTCCAACTGTGTTTGTTACCAGAGCTTGTCCTCAAGTACCACATCCACTGATGTGAACACTTCCAGGGATAGTGATTCCTTCCCTGTGCAGCCTGTTCCAAAGGCTGATCACCCTTTTAGAGAAGAAATTCCTCCTAAATGAGCCCTTTTACACAGCAGCCAGCTGGCAGTCTGCTCCTAGAGATGAGCGTGGGGAGAGGTTGGAAGTAAGTTAGGGGAACAGCAAAGGAGCTGAAGGTTGCATGCCATCACTTCAGGTCAGAGTGTCTGAAAACCCAAAATAGTTTCTCCCTACTTGGCTGAAAAGCGAAGGGGGCAGTTCCCCATCCCTTCTCTTACATGTGGTTCAATTTGTCTTTCCTTGGTGGGGAGCAGGTAAAGTTGGGCAACGTTATCTGTAGAGGGAAAGGATAAAGTGGGTGATGTTTTCCATGGAAGTGGAAAATCCAGCAGAATTAAATTTGATCCTTGGAAAAAGAAAAACATGCCTAAATGCCCAGCCCAAATGCTGAAGTCACCATAGCTGACCCACAGAGAGGAAGAATGGTTTTGTGGTTAAGGCATTTCACTGTGACCTGAAAAATCTGGGTTTAATTCCGTTAGCCACAACCTCCACATATGCTCACAGACAAATCACTTCCTATCTTTTTGCCCAGCTCACTATATGTAAAATGAAAGTGTTAACTCTTCTTTTCTTTACAGATAGTCCTGGCCATGAAGAGTTTGCAGCCATGGTGAAGTCCACACATTGTGGATTGAAGCAACAAGTTTCAGGAACACATCTCCTTGATAATTTTATTTATTCTCCTTCATGCAAGGAGCTGAATTCCCCTCTTGAAATCAGAGCATCATAGCCACAATCCACTTCTATTCATGGGTCAGGATTTGAAACCAATTCTTGTATTAAAAAAGATGAATCACAGCACAAAAATGACTTAATTAGCTGTGTAGACAGCCAGTGTGAGCACAGAATACCCCGAGAGAGGGTCCTCTCCAGCCAAACATTGTCCTTTAGGGAACTTGGCATTCCTTCCAGGCTGTGTGTCAAGGAGACTGAGCAACTTTACATCAACACAACATGGATTTTCCTTCTACCAAACTACTCTGCAATCTGTAATTTTTAACCTCACAAGTTTGAGATTGTACCTTAACATTTGCAGGAAGCAGATGGCTTCTGCATACTGCCAACCTGTTGTTACAAAAGCATCTTCCAAGAATTGTTTTCTACCCACAGTCGCTAACCATAATTAACCTTTCATATGATTTAATAAACAGCAAAAAATATTTGCTATCTCATATTAATAAAGAGAGCTTTTCAGGACATTTCCCCCCCGCCCCTTCAAGAATGTAGAAGCTGCAGTAATTTTTGCATGTGCTTGTTTTTATTGCCTTTCAAATTATTTAGGGGTGCAGCTTACCTATGCTGATTAAAGCTGAGAAGGACAAGAGAAGAGTGGATGAGCAGAGCATCTTCTGGCATGGCACAAAGTGACCTTTTATTTCAGGAAAAAAAGGAAGTTTGGGTGAGAAGCACAACTGCTAAGTGTGGGGCAGAGAGGGAGAGCAGAACCCACTGACAGTCACGGTGATATCAAATTGTGTTTCCCAGCTTTCCCACACTCAGGATTTTAATGCTTCATGAAGTTTTAAGTGGTAATAATAGAGTCCTGTAGTACTTTGACTTTTTTTATATTGAGAAACTTCACTGAGTGGTCATTTTTGGGCAGAGGGCTCTCTCTCTCTATATATATAGATATAGATATATATACACACACATACCATAGTGACAAACACCTCCAAAGTGCCTGGGTGACAGCTAAGCACAAAGTGGGATATTATCATGATTTCATTAATGAATGAAAATGAAGATGTTGGCTAAGACTTACCCCCATATTACAGGGGAAATGAAATGGCAGACATAAGTAAAAAGCTGGCATGGGGGACCAAAGTACATCTCTCTCTTTCTGATGGGCAGTTGCTTTGGCTTAGGACGTCAAAAGCTTTCTGAAGAGCTGAAACTATAAAGGAAATATTCTCTTGGTTTAACCAATTTCCATAATAGGGATTAGGGAACACTCTCCCTGCTAGGACAGGAGAACTTCTTTAATTAATATTTCTTGTGACTCTTGAGTGCTCATCATCCATTAGTATGATAATGCAGCTTTGAAATTGCAAATACAATTACGATGATAACTGCTTGGCTATAAAAAAAAAATAAAATAAAATCATATACATACGAAGCTGCAGCCCAGGAACTGATTCCAGGAGATGGCCCCAGGTCTGCTGCTTTCTCCCTGGTTTTGCTGGTAGATTGGAATTTGCCAAATGGTGTTTGGTTCCTGTTTATTATCAATGTGCTGCCAAGATTGAAATGCATCAGCTTCAATTAAGATGGATGCACATCAAATTAATGCAAGCCCAAGGAGACCGACTTTGTAGCTGAAAATAAAATACGGCAAAATAATTTTTTAAAAATTGCTTTCTGGATCTAGAAATTAGACAAGAGAAACCAAAAATCTCAAAGAGAAAACAATCTTTTTAAAAATCAAGGATGAAACTTCTGTTTTTATAAATATAATATGCACCTGAAACCAACCAAACTGTTACAATGTTGCCTCTGCATCACATCTCAGATGTTGACTCACATATTTTCTTGCCTGGAATACAACAGAAAACCACCATTTTGTTAAAGATGCCATTTCTTTAATTATTTCTGGTAGCCTTTTCTAGTAATTAATGCTTTGGTTATGCCAGACTGTGGGTACACTGCTTATTCTGCTCCCTTTTGTGATAATTTTTTCCTAGTCTTGCTCTAGAGACTTTTTAAAGCATTTTTAGATTTTATCTCGTTTAGAACAACTTTAAAAAAATTATTCCCATTAAAAAATCGTTATTTTCCTGTGGAGACTGCAAACACAAAACATGCATCATGATATTCATACAAGTTGGAAATATGCAAATACAGTTTCTACTTTTGTAGAGCTCAGTGACATATAGGACAGAAGAAATACAGAATCAGTAATCTTTTATAGTATCCTTTTTCTCTTTGCCTGGTACCTCAAGGTGCCCTCTGTGACTCTGAAAATTCAGTTTGGCGCTGCTGTTGTCCTTGGAAACTTTTTAAAAAGCCCAGTTTACAAGGTCTAACCAACTGAATTTAATTTTCTTTCCTTTCCAATTCAGTTTAAAATTCAGGTGGACGTTTAGCCTTTGATCTTGTGAAATTTTTTTTCCTGCCCAATGTCCCATTATTATTATTATTATTATTATTATTATTATTATTATTATTATTATTATCACTACTATTATTTAGTGTTAGTGTTATTATTTTAATATAAAGGTGTTTTCTTGCTGTGTTTCTTGTTTTGATTTTTTTTGTTTATTTAACCTGTTGGTTTTCTTTTTCTCTTTTTGCCTACAGGACGGGTTAAACAGTCACTCCTAGCACTTTTTGGATTCATTGGATCCAGCTCAAATCCACGGGACAAATATTTTTTTGCCACAAGAGCCCCGAGGATCTATAATCTGCAGTTCCTTTCAGTCCCCTGGCAGCCGTTTCCAGCCAGGACGTGTTTGATGGGTTTTTTTGGAAGAACACGTTTTCATTCAAGAGATGTTACAGCAAAATTCGAGCAAGGTCTGCAGTGGTCTGTGTCCGAAGGCAACAAAGCCAGCTTTCTCCTCGGGTTTGGGTTTCTTTTCAGCACTTACCAACTTTGTCTCACAACACCCTTGAGGAGGCAAAAGCGCTTTTTGTTCCTTTATTAACAGGCAAGGGAAGCGGGACATTAAAATCCCGGTGGTGCAGCAGGAGGCAGCCCTGGGGATGCCTTGGCGGGGCATAGGGAGGGTTTGGGGTGATGCTTTGGGTACCCCCCAGCCCCTGCTCACCTTACCCACCCTAACGTCCTCTCACAAATTTATTCCCTCAAAATTCAGAGCCACAAAGCTCTGGGAGAGCTGCTTCAGCGGGAGGGCAGAGGATTTATTTGCCGCTAACCTCTTTGGGGAGCGATTTTTTGTCCCTCTCCAGCCTGCACATGGCCCTGCCATTGCTGCTGCCCCTCGCCAGTTTTAAGGCATTTATGCACAGATCCCTGTGGAGGAAATGGGCTCTTTTTGTCCCGTATTGCAGATGGCAGCTACGAGAGAGAAATATTTATGTCACTTGCCCAACTTCGCCCTGGAAGTCTTTGGCAGAGATTTGCACCCTGGTCTCCAACCTCACGCTACAATTTGTGACCATCGTTCCTGGCTCCACGTCAGCCTCTCCTCTCTCAAAGCAGGGATAAGGACAATTACCATCTTTCACGCTTTTATAACAAATGTCATGATAATTTATTAATATTTTTTTAAAACCCTCTCTTTGAAGTGGTGTGAGAGTGTGGAGAGCTCCACTTTCATTAAAAAGAAAATTAAAGTTATGGACAAAAAGGCTGAGGCAGAAAGACTAGAAACTGTAATACTAAGAGAAAAAAAATCAACATTAAAACAACAATCTGCTGCTCCAAGGGTCATCCTGTGATTTACATGAAGTAATTCATGATTTTCCAGCACAGTTGCCGGGCAGACCTTAAAGATCGATGCCTGTGAGGGAATACTAATTTTAAAAAGTATTCAGCTCCTCATCAGATGTTGAGGAGTATGGCACGCTTTCATTTCTCCCTGCACATTAGCCAAATTAAGTCAAAATAAATATCAATGAAAATATTGCACAGGACATAAAACTCCATCCATTTGTGCTCTATCCATATGCTGCTTTACGAGACGCTGGGTTTCGCTCCTGCTCCGCTCTCCGCTGCCAGCCCCGAGCACGCAGCAAGGCGCGGAGTCCCCGATGTGCTTTAGGCATTCATCCCTCCAATACTGCACCCCGGGGCCTGCCTGCAGTTTTGTTCTTACCCTGTATCTCTGCCAGGCTTGTTTGTGCCCACGGGCAGCAGCCGTGGCCTGGCCAATGCCTGCCAGGCCGGCTCCGGTCCCGGCCACCGGCTCGGGCTGCGCTGTCGCCACCGCGGGACCAGCCGCAAGGTGCATTCCTGCCAGCAAAAAGTACAGTTGCTAAAAGGTGCTTTGTTCATTAATTATCTTAGGGTGCTTTGGACAAAGCAAACATTTCCATGTCCAGGAAGTTGTTTCTTAGGGATGCTGGCACCCCGCGGGGTCCCTCGCTGCGCATCTGCATCCGAGACGCCGTGCAACCTGCAAAGCGCGGAGCGCCTGCGACAGAAATCATAAACCACAGCTCAGGGTTTGAAAATGCAACCAATTTGTGCCGGCTCAGGAGCAAGAGCAGCGATTTCTGCTTTCAAACCCGGTGCAGTTTAGGGTAATGTGATTAGAGATTCAACATTTCTTCCTCTCATTATTATTTAGCTCCCTCATTTGAATGCTCAGGTTTGAGGAAAGGGGGATTGCTTGGAAATTACACACGCAGCCAAATTTCTTCCTTCCCCTTTGACAGGGCAGCGCTGATGGTTATTGTTCTTTTCTAGCTGCATTACGGTGTCCTTGATTTTTGTTTCAAGCAGTCTAATGGCATGATGTCAAATCCTGCTAATTGGTTTAGGATTAAAATGCAGGGCCACATCACTCTCTTGATTAACCAGCAGCAAAACTGCTTTTGTCTAACGATCGTTTCAGAGGAGAAAGAAAATAAAGCATATAAAGGAAGCGCCAGGCTTTTGTCAGTAAAAATACATAGGAAACTGCTTTTTTTTTTTTCTAAGGAAAAAAAAATTGCCACTGTGAGGCCCACTAAGTTTTGACTTGTAGCAGTTAAAAAGCAGCCCTGCGGGGAAAGATCGTTTCCTGAGGAGCAGGAGGAGAGAGGTGCTTTTATCCAGCATCGAGCCACTTGCTGCGCTGCACCGGAGCATCTGTGGCTGGACCTGCTCATATTTAACACACCAGCAACAAAAAATCAACGGGAACATCTCAGCCCCATTTCTGGACTCTCTGACACCCAAATGATTCTGGTCCCAGCCAAGTTTGTACAGGATAAATAACCCAGGGCTGAGCAAAGGCTGCGGTGGATAGTGCAGCACCAGGAAGATTCTGGGAGCTGCAGGCACTGATACAGGGATCTGAGCAGCATGTGGGATTCCCGGAGCCATGGGAAAGGGGTCTGCATCTGCAGCATCCCCCTGCACTCACCCCAAGGATTCAGAAATTAATTCTGCATCCTGAAACGGGGTTGTTCTTGCTGGGACAGAGCTCACCTGTTGGGTAATGAGCATAAAGAGGTAGTTTTTCATGGGGATTATTGGGAGAGGAAGAGGGGAATTCATGGTTCAAATTAAAATAGTGGAAGCAACACTAAACCACTACTTTGCTAACCCTCTGCTATTAAAAAAATATCCCAACAAACCCACAAGGACACCCCCATCAGCCCTCAAAGATTCTCCCTACTGCACTGTTTAATCTCTTTGGCTCCTGTTTTCCCTGACCAGCTGAGGGATTTAATTTCCAGGGAATTAGACGTCCAATTCAGGACATTGTTTTGGGAAATGTGCACACGATTTACCACACACAGTCCTGAAAGTCACCGTCGGACCCAGGGCTCCCAGCACGCTCCAGTCCCATCCCCGCTCTGCCGGGAGGTGAAAGGGACTTTATTGGGGAGGTTTTGATGCATTTGGCATCTCTTTGAACCTGGCTCTCCCAAAGGGAGAGAATGAACTCAGGCGGAGAAAGAAAAAGGGAAATAAAAGGGCCCTTCCCATCTGCCCGGCTGCATTCAATGGGGACCTTTTTAAAAGGTATAATAGAGGTTTGTGTGTTCCTGCTGAGATTTGTTCTGGTCAGCTTCTCCAGGGCGCTCAGACGGGGCGGTGCGGTGTGCCTGCCCTCCCCCAGCACCCTCAGAAAGAAATTACAGTGGGTTTCCTTTTCTATTTTTTATTTACTTATTCTTTTTTCTGCTGCAAAAAGTGTATGCCCTGCACACACTTTGCTCTTGCACAAAAGCGACTCAAGCCAACCCCGACGAAAACTAATGTGGGTGTTTCTCTGGGTTTTTACCAGCAGTGCAGTAAAGCCTGGTATTCCCAAGCAAAGCATTGAGGCATCCAACCCCCAAATATCCCCACAGGATCCAGCCCAGGTTTTCCTAGAGAGCATCTCTGGGACAGCGGGGATGGGGAGCATCCTAGGGCTCAGCCCAGTTTTCCAGCATCCCATTGTGGAGGTAAATCAACAGCATATTGGCTACACTCCACAAGTTGTCCTGCTCTTTATTGTGCTCTGTGACTTGTTGGTGTGATTATTAAAAGCCAGGTCAGCTGCAAAGCTGATTTTTTTAGTGCACTCCTGGCCCCAGAGCAGACAAGATGACATTTAACAACACCAAACACTCAAGAAGGGGCCCCGTGTCAGCACCCAACAGGTACAGGAACGCCTGAGAAGTTCTTGGCTGCCGTGAGCAGCTTTCTGCTTTGCAAACTATGAGAGAAAGAGTGGAAATACGTTTTGTCTGCTTTTCCCTGACTCTAGGACTCCAAAGCAGGGAGATGAGAACATCCTGCACACATGTTAATTAGTCATTCCTTAAAACCAAATGTCACAGCGCTCATATTTAATTCCAAGAGCAGACTGATGAATATGTACGTATAGTTGTATTTCATTTACATACTCTGGGATTTGTTAAGAGACGCCTAATAAAACCATCTAAAATGAATTAGATGTTCTCCTAACAACATTTATTTTGAATTCATGTATATCAGAGGAACATTCCCAACACTGTAATAGGGATTTTCAGAGATATAAAATACATATATTGCATTTCATAAACGAAGATAGGGAGTTAAAGCAGCCACTCTCTAAATGGGATTTAATTCTTGAAGTAGCAAACAAACGAAATGGGACTTGAGGGTCAGGGCAGGCAGTGATTGGGTTTGTAGGAGCCCAAAGAGGATGAAGTTTGACACCCAGAATGCTGTAAGAAAGTGTCCACATAAGGAAAATATTAAAGGAACTGAATTAGCTTCTCAAAGCCAGCAAGAAAAGAAAATCCCTTTGAGACATTTGCATCCTCTTATTTTCAGTTTTCCAGTTACATATTGAACACCTTTTAAAAATTTTTTTTTCCCTTTTCTCAGAGCCCCTACCCTTGGAGTGGGCTCCTTTCAGGTAGCTGCACTCAAAAAAGCCATTCCAGCCTACAAGGCCATTCAGGGACTTTTTTTCCTTTTCAAACCAAACCAGTTTTCAAACCCCTGTGGTTTTGGCTTTGTGTTTTGTTCCTCCCCCTCTAACTGGCCTGCACCCTGTGAGCTCCCGGGCAGCACCAAAGCATGTCCTGGTGGGCACATCATGGGCTCGACAGGTCCCGCCGCGGGAATTCAGCTCGCGCTCCCGCGGATGTGCGAGTCTGGAACATATCTGGCTCTCTTGCCTGCCTTGGCTGGCCTCTGTACGAGGTGGAAGGCAGTAAAATCTCCTTTCAGTCTATAAAAATCTGCAGAGATATTTGGAATGTGCAGAAGGAGCAGATCTCCTGGGTAAAGCAGAGCAATGATTAAAATAGTCACTTTTCTGACCGTAATCGCAATTTAAATACTGCAGCTTTTTGTTTGCAGAATGGCTTTGGTTTATATTCTAGTGATAGTCACACAACTCCAGGGGTTGTTTTTGGAGTTAGTGGCAAAAACATGTGGTTTGAATTTAAAGCCTTAAAGTTAGAGGATCAACGTTTCTCCAGCAAAGATATTGCCGGTGTCTCTGTGAGTCATAATTTTAAATCATCGGGAACCTGAACACTCCTCATTAAATGATTAAAGGGAACAGTAATGAAAAAGCTAAAAGAAAGGATAAATATACAGTCATAGAAACAGGAACATCTATTTTCAAAGCAGAATAAAGATACTACCATCCTGACAAAGGGCAATAAACTTCTCAAACTAACTCACTTCTTTTTTTTTTTTTTTTTCAGTTGAGAATGTAATCTTAATAAAGCAACAAATTTCAGATGGCAGGGTAAGATTACAGCTCTTCTAGACTAGGACTAGATTTTTCCCATAAACAGGTTATTGCTGTGGGTTCTGGTCATAGTTAACTCTGTATTTATGCCCCACTTTTGGAGAATAAAATGATCCCTCAGACGAAGTGCCTGATGGTGAAGTTTCCTGTTGGGGTATCAAGCTTGTTTCTCTCTATGAGCTCCATGTTCCCGTTTTCCCCAATAATCATGGCCTCACTTCAGCTCTCCCACACCTGAGCTCATTCCCTTCTCCCCTCCCAAAATAGAGAGTGAGACATGCAGGCCAGAGCAGGGCTGGGTTTTGCAGACCAGCATCTGTATACAAGACAGAGGAGCAAAGATACCCCCACTCCATGTAAGAACATACCTCAGCTGAGCTGCTTTTTCCTTCCTCAGAAAGGCCATGGGCTGTCCAGTACTCCAGAACCATTCTGACTAGTTTCAGAAAGGCCTGGAATGGGAATGATCGCGGTTACCAGACATGGTGCTTGATGGAAACTTTGGCACATTGTGTTTACAGGAATTGCATTGGGTGGGTTGCAGTTTTGCTCTTTCAGTGCCTGTTTTGAAGAAAATACATGAACAAAACAAATAAACAAAATATATAAAAATAAAGGTAAGTGTATTGACTGAGGCATTACGTAGCATAAATAAATATAAATACATGAGGCTTGCTGCCTGACTGTATCGATACATTGGCAAGAATTCAAGGGTTATATTTGAAATGCAGAAAATAATCCAGTGAGTCATCTTCCCCACGCTTTGGCTTGCCATCCTTTCCCATTTTCGCTTTGACCCGGGAGGGCACAGCACACAGCCTGAAAATAGGCAGTGGGATGATGTGGCGTGGCTGCACCGCTCTGCTCCGCGCGGGGAGCGCCCAATCCCATCCGCAGGCAAACAGGAGCGATGCTCAGGAAAACTCTGAAAAATGCTGCCATCATAGGCATTCTCATGCTTTTCTTTGAGCTGCATTCCACCAGCCAAGAGAAATGAGCAGATAAGGAGAATCCCCCCAAAATAAGTGATGTTAATATTAATAGTGATGATGACGATGATGATGATAGTAATAAAATAATGACACATGGGAACACAACACCCAAAGTCACTGAGTTTTTAGTCCACAGGTCCATGGACTGAAAACTGAATCACAAACAAAATCAGAACAGGAAACTGGAGGCACACGGTTTACATACGAAAATGAAATTTTGGATTGTAACATATGCAAATGTAAAAATAGGATTCAGCCTTAGGCTCCATTACAGATGACTCCACCATGACAGCTTGGCAGACTGAATCAGTGACTTACCTCCCCAAAGCAGCTCTTTTCTAGCAGATTTCTGGGGCCGAGCTAGTGGTTGTGTTCTGGCCTGAAGGTGTTTCAATGCAAATGGCCAAGGTGGGCACCTGAGAGCAGAGAGGTGGCTCCAACAGCTGGGTCACCAACCTCTTTCCTGATGACTTTCCAGGGCTCTGCTCTCCCACTTGCATTAGGTGCTGCTTTTAGAGTGGACAGGACTTTTCCACAGCATCCTCCTGGTCCCTGAGGGGTATGGAAAATGCTGCACCTATCCCAAAACCTGGTCCTGGGCACCAAATCCTGACTCTCATGAGCATGAGCTGTTGGTCAGGTTAAAGAAACTTTGAACTTACATATATATATATATATATATATATATATATATATATATACACACACACACACACAAGTGTAAAAAAAAATATATATNTTAAAGAAACTTTGAACTTACATATATATATATATATATATATATATATATATATGTACACACAGATTCACAAGATTGTAAGCAAAAGTACCTAAACCTCTGTGATTCTAATCATAGTAATACACAGTAAAAGTAATACATTGATATTTCATATCTAGGAGCCAAGGCACAATTGAGAGGAAGGACTCTTATAAGCACAGCAAGCACCTGGACTATAAACAGGTAATTTCCCTTCACCCCACCATTCTCCTGTCCTTACCCAAGCCTTACTACTTCATATAAGCCATAGGGCCCTTCACAAACTATTAACATACTGTGCTCCTATTTAGGATATTGGCTACACTCAGTTTTTATGCAGATTTTGATCCCCAATCCTAAAGCATCCATATGAGGGGCCTTAAAAACAGGTGGGTATGTTTGCAACAGCAGTCTTTCTCCCCCATATCGCCATCTCTCATCTTGCCATCTCTCATCGTGCCATCTTTCATCTTGCTTCATGGATTTTTCCATTAAAAGAATCAAGAATTAAAAAAAAAAAAAGATTGAAGTCTTAAGACCTATGTATTAATATACTTTTTTTTTTCTTTTGCACATTGGAAGGAGTTATCTCAGAGATGCGTCAAATGTGGCTGTTTCTTATTTTATCTTCTCAGTCCAACAGCCAGGCAGAGTCACACACGGGACACTGTGACCAAGGGCTTGGTTAAGGATATAGGAGAACATTCTCTTTTCTCTCTGCATCCATCCACACACAAATCATATGTACAACACGGGTGCCTGCTAAGCAATGGATTCAGCACATTCACTGAAGAGTTTGTTTTCTTAATAATTCCTCCAAGTATGGGAAAACAACTGAGCACTCAGTCCAGAGGCATCCCCAGGGCCAACGTGGTTTTGTTCTGCCCTATCCTTGGAATATTTGTGCTTTGCAAGTCTCTGGAAAGAGGGATGCTCGTGCAGCAGGATAAACCCCGTTGGTGTGCTACCATGTGCCTTCCCTTGGACAATTTATATTACAGAGAAGCTACAAAGAGGCAATATGTTTGGAATGGCTGATAGAGGAATATTGCTCATATAGGCAAAACATAACATTTTTAATCCCATCCTCATTTAATTTTTTAAGAAAAATAAATGATCCCTGTATCTTGGCATATGCATCACGTTGAAATGGAGCCATTACTCTGGGCAGCTTTTTCACAATGTCTTGCATAATGTGGTATGAAAATCATGAACAGCTCCTGCATTTATATCTCAGAAGGAAAATAAAAGGCAGTTAAATTACAATGCAAGAACTAAGCTATGAATGGATGTTGCATTCAAGAAGTCTAATGCTTAAGAGGGGGGAAATGACAAGATTTTTTTTTCCTCTTCCAGATATTTAATCCTTGCAACAAGCTCAACCGTCAAATGTTTTGAGAGAGGTCAAAACTAGTCTATCTGTCTTTTTTATGTGAGTTTGTGAAAGGAATCTCTCCGTGTGGAGTTGTACAGGAATTGACATGATAAACCTAAATGGCTCCTTTACAACTGTTAGGGTTTTCTGTAAACACATGCTGTCCTGCCAGCCAACCAGCTTCAAAGCCGGGTGCTGAGCGCAGCAGATGGTCTATCCTGCCGATACACACGCTACTAATTCGTATTTCAATACACAGCTTCGCTGCCTAAACGAAGTCACTGCCTCTTGAAAAGTTTTAAAACTTCCCATGACTGGTAGTCTTGGGAAAGTAAATTGTGGTGGGAGGGGAAGGCTGCAAAGAGGACTGGCTCTCACAGGAATGGACATTTTGGAGGTGCTCGTTGCGCCGTGATGAGTTGCAAACGTGAATCCTGCCATGCAGTGCCTCCTGCCAAAGGGAGGCCATGGCATGGCTGAGCTGCGTTAATAGAGAAATCAGCCCTGCAGAACAGAAAAGGTAAGTGGCAGTGAAAAACAAGGCTACTGGCAGCAACTATGGTCACACCACCTTGCTATCGGCATGGCCATGTCAGACAAGGAGGATTTTAAGGGGAAGGCAGGGTTTTGGGAAGGACGCAGGATAATGCAGCAATTTAAATAGCTGCCTTGACCCGTACTGCACCAGCTCTGCTTCTGCTGCTATGAGCAGGAACATATTTTGGCATCAACACTTGATGTAAAAACCCTTGGCTAAATCAGTTTCCTTTCTTGCCTCCTGCAACAACCAGATACAACCTCACAGGTTTGGCTAAGACAGTGCAGTACAAGACCATTGTCTTTCCAACTGGGCTGTCAGAGCAGGACATGAAGGGGAAATTGTTATTTCACCTTGAAAAAGAAAGGAGCAGGGAAAAATGTGGCTTCTTGGGGTTTTTATGACTTTATGATGCCAGGTAGCAGGTTTATGAAGCTGAAGGTACCGTGGGCATCGTAGTGTGCAGAACTTGGGCACATCAGCCCAGGGCTTGTCACCCAGGGCATGCTGGTGTCACCAGCCAGTGGCTCTGAGGGTGAGCTGGGAGCATTCACTGGTGAGCCATGGACCACTGCTGCTCCTGATGGAGGAGGACACAGGAGGCACATCCTAAACCCTTCCACATGTGCCTTAGGACAGATGTTCTGTGCATTTGGCCTGGAGCCCCCACACTCTTGTACTAACTTCTCTCCACTGCTGACAACTGCTTATACCAGAAAGAAAAATAAAGCTAAAGCCCAGAAGGACCAGTGATCCTCAGCATTAATAACCCCTCTCCTTGCAAGGGGATTGCTGCTTGAATTCCCCTTGCTGTGGTTTTATCAAATGCTGCGCCTCCTCCACTGAGCCGTGATCAGCTGGGCGACTTCATCAAGTTCAACACTAAGTAGGAGCAGAACCTCCTTCTCGAATTCATTAAATCTTTCTCCCAAAGGAGAAATGCGAATTAATATTAATTTTATCTCTTTATTTCAATTTACCTACTTTCTCTTCCAGAGACTACACTATAGAGGTTTTTCCAAATCCACAGTTTTTTTCTCTGGCTGTAACAGAGAATGAACAGTTGTAATAAATTTGTTAGAGGGGAAAACAGAACGAAAGTGTCCCTAAGAGAGGGAGAACAACCATTGTTTTCATGCACTATTTTGGCTTTCCTTGGTTAAAGGGTCTCAGATGTGTAAATGAGTTTATTCTTAAAACAAAACCCCCCCAAAACAACCCAACTGGTAAGCCTTGTGTATTGTTAAAGAATAGAAAACTAAAATCAGGAATTGCTGTAGAAGTCACACACTTTAAATAAAGAGAACATAAATCAGCAGAGAGACAATCTTGCAACTTAGTGACTAATTAAAAAATACTAGTATGCAATGAAGGAGTGTCCTGTGATAAACATGCTGTACTACATGAATTAGCTCTATGCAGACACACAACATTGCAATAACTTATTATTTTTATATCCCAGGCATAAATGCATGGCATGTGTGCGTGTGCATTTTATTGATGCAAGGTAATGTGCAGGGCTCTGTGTGTTGCCATTTGAAATGAAAAAAAACCAAGAAAAAAAGAAAAATCTACTTACTGTAAATCAGATAACCCCTTCCATTTAGATTTAAACCTTTTCCTTAGCACACCTACTGCCAAGCTGTGGGGGAAAGGCAAGGGTAGCACTTCCAGAGGGAAAAGTGGAAGCTAATGAGAAACAGCCATGTGTCTGTGCCTTTTCCTGAGGCTTTGTGGGGCTCTTGGTCCATGGGACAGGAGTCTTTGCAAAGGGCAGTGGCACTATGGATCAGAGGGTCTTGCCTTTCCAACTTATTTTTGGTCACTTAAATCACTTTAAAAGTCTTCTAAAGGAGACTTATTCCCATCACACACATCCAGTTGCAAACCAAATCCTGCCACTTGCAGTTCCAAAACCCTTTCCCCAAAACCAACTGCCTCTCTCCATGCCTCAGCTGAAGGCAGTCGTTGACAGACACAGCATTACCCACATTTTGGGTTTCTGAGACCAGGATACTCAACCCCATGGGTGGCAGGAACCACGTTGCTGAAGAAGACCTAGAACAGAGCAGGTGGATGATAATGAGATGGATTGACCAGACACAAGATGAGCAGCAAAGCAAGCTCAGCACACCATCCTCAGAGCTTGTCTCATTTCTCCTGCAGCCTGTATAGACCAGGAATACATTTTCTGAAATTCTCTTCCTTTCTTACTTTCTGGAAAATCCTCCCAGAAATTCTTGGCTCCCTACAAGCCATGGGGGGGTCCCGGGGTGCTGCTCGGGTGGACAAGTGGCTGCGCTCCCGCCTGGAGGCAGAAACCACAGCAGCAAAAAAACAGATTTCACGAGAAGAGCAGGGGAGGGAGGGGATGAACAAAAAAAAAAGGGAATGTGTTAGTTAACTTCGTGTGGTTGTTCGAGCCACTTCCTGACACCCGAGCGAGTCATCTGAATTTAACACATTTCTCTTTTGCATTTTGCAGCTCACCTTTAAGAGAGCACAAGGCGGAGGAGGTGGGAATATATGGACTTCAGCCCTTCCCATCAGTTTCCCCCTGTTACTTTCAAAGATTTTCTATTTAGAAAAGAAGGCTTTTTTTTTTCCTGCTGTTCATACATTACACATACTTCCCAGCCAAAATATCTTGCTTGTATATTTTTTTAATTTAACCTACATTACTCAAAATTGCTCTAAGAATAATTAAAGAGAATCACTTTCCCCATCTCTTTGATTTACCTGAGATTTTATTTCTGAAGAGTGTTTGAAGAAATAACCATTAAAAAAACCCAGAGAGATTAACAATTACAGAAAAAAACCAATCCCACATCCTCCTTCTTGTCTGAATCTAATGAAAATGTTTAAACTGCATGGATATTTATCCTTATGAAAAACACATGAACAAAACAAAACCCCTGTATTCTGGTGAGATTCTGTAAACAGGACAAAACGTTAACTGCGGAAATACATCATTTAAGACCTTTATTTCCTTCTAGCTCTTTCCAGGCACCAAACGAGCTTTGCATGCAGATTTCGTTTCAGCTGGGTGGAATCATTCTCATAACTATTCTCCAAAGCCCAAGCTCTGAGGTCAGCCCAGCTCTTTCTGCAATGGGATAAATATTAACAAGTGTGACTAACCCATTCCTTGCGCCCTTCTTAAATTTTCCAGAGTGTGTCAGCAAGCATGAAAGCCAGAGATCAAAAAAGGCAAGGGTTTTATTGTTGGAACTGGATAGGAACCGGGATGCAATACAGGCGAAGTCCCAGCACCTCGGAGAAGTTGGTTTATAACAACACCAATAAAAAATGAGGGAATTACTGGGCTACAAGAAAATGACCTTGTTCTCCTGCTCAAAAATGAGTCAGTTTTCACTTGACCCCTACAATACTGTTTTACAAGGGCTGGAGCCGTGCCCCGGGAGCAAACCTGGCCTTTCCCTGTGGGTCCCGAAGGACCCAGGAGGGGACAGAGGTGGTGGGGAAGGTGTAATAGAGCTCAGTGCCTCATGGGCAGAGGTGATGGGGCTGTGGTGGCCTCAAGGGCTCAGGCTTGCTCCTGTTTTTCTCTTCACAGTTTCTGCTTAGGAATTTACACGATAATCTTCCTCCCTCCCATGCAATGCATCCTACAGTGACCCAGCCTGCCGCCCATGATGGAGTTTGTGAGACCAAGACAGCTCTTGTTATATCACCCAGATGTTTCTAGGGGGGAAACTCTTAGTTTAACAAATCTGGTGTTCAATAAAGCACCTTAAGATGCTTATTACAACTGCAGTTTGATCTGTGCAGCAGAAGCAATGCAGAGCCCAGTTTGGAGGGGAATAGGAACACAGCAGCCAAGCTTTGTCCATAATCAGTTAAGTGACAAGAAAGCTGTGGATTGCACTTCTGGTGAGCAGGGCATTGGGAAGGGAGGGAAAGAAACCAGGGAGGGTTGGTAATTTAAAGGCATCTATCACACAGCTTCCCAAAAATGGTCAAATCCTGTAGACATGGGGAGAGCACAGGGCCTCTGTTCACACTGCTCATAGCAAAAATTTGTCAAAACTAGATTACAGCCTTGAGACTATCCCTGCTCAAAGTCAGGTCTAGTCCTGACAAAGCCAAGGAAAATTAAAAGCCAAGGAAAATTACAAGCCAACTAAAAAAACCCAAACCATCAGAAATGATGAGCAGAGGTATTAAATTCTGAAAGAGGTTTTATTCACGTGTTCAACCAAAACCTGCGCCCATATGATTCAGAGCTGTTCCCTCATAATGCACAGGCCTCTCACTTTCCAGAATGTGTTTAATTCTCCTGCACATTGCCTCAAAAGAAAGGCATGCCCCACATTTCAGCACCTCTGTTTCATCTACTCCATTGACCCCACAAGAAATCACCTCACTCACTTTGTTTCCATACCTGGCTTTCTTCTCCTCCAGGATGTCAAACTGCAGAGCAGAACACACTCAAGAACAAACACTTTTCTCCCTCCATCTCTTGAAGCACTTTAGCTCGAAAATCAGCAATTTTTGAAGTTACAGGGCTCATAGATTATAAGAAGGAAAAGAAGATACCTGAATTGTGGTCCTGACTGAGATAGTCCCTGTTCCACAGTCTTGTTCCACCCTGGTACGGTGATAGCCAGAGCTTCCAAAAGCATGAAGTGAGCTTGGCATGAAAAGAAAGGAGGAAAAGGCAATGTTTATTGACCCCTTATCTCATAGCCCGTGAAATCTGCTATGGCTTGACAGAATATGTGAAAATCTCCTGCAGACACTGTACAGAGAGGTGGACCTGTCCAGAGGTGACACTAATGAAAGAAAGCCTCATGCCCAAACCCCAGATCTAAAGCCCTTATGTTTTTCCAGCATGGGAAATATTTGGATTTGGGTTTCTTTCCTCAGTGGCTCCTGATATCCTAAAAATTCCAGTGTGTAGATGCCAGCTGAGTCCAAGGAGAGTCAGGAAGGAGCCACCTGCACACCAGTGCCCAGTGCTATGCTGAGGTCACCACGGCCATGGCACAGCAGTGACATTCCCTGCAGCAACACCAATGGAGCCGTGCAGGAGAGGCCGTAAGGAAAAAGTCCCAGGAAACTTTGTAACTTGCATAACTTCTAAACTTTACCCAATTAAACTGTGGTTCCATTAAACTTTCCTTTGGCTGGCAAAGGACTGGCTGCGTTATTGTGGGGAACAGCCCCAGGCAATTAGAGGCAAGAGTGACATTACAAATCTATGATTTGGTAGATGAAAATCCCTTGCAAAAGACACAGCCCTACAGAGTTATAGCTTACCCAAATGGGGAGAACCAAATTAAATGAAAAAACATATTGTATATTATCTTAATTTATATATGAGATTTTAGACAGTTCCAGATTTCTGGATTAAATACAATACCATGTGGCTCCATTAAGCCTCACTGGCCTTTTAGAATATTATTGAAAGAAATAATATATAACAGTTTGAAAGGTTTTTGGATGCTTGGTGGCATCATTATGCAATTTATTAATATGTGGGCAGAGTGACTAATGCCTCTGAGGATGTATTTTTAGTTTCAAAAATAAAATACAAAAAAAAGAAAAGTGTGCTGGGGGGGCCAAGAAGGAAAAGCAGCCACAAATGGGTTTGTGCTGGAGGCATGTGATGGCATCCCTCATTCTGTCTGTCCTTCCACACACCCAGAGCCCAGAATAGCCCTTCTCCTTCCCCAAAGGGGCCCAGAGGCTCCAGCTATTGCAATTTGGTAGAATTTGGATATTTAGCTTCTTTTCTGGCATCTTTCCTCCATTTTTAAGGCTGAAACGGACAATTCAGATCATCTAGTTTAACGCTCACTATAAATCCCCCAGAAAATAATTTCACACATTCACTCACTAATTGAGCCTACTACTATATGTTTCACCAGTCATCTGGGCTGGCCTCCAGTTTTGATTTCAAGATGCAAAAGGATGACAAATCCCCTGCCCCCTTCAACAGTCTGCCCTCTCTCCCTTCCCAATCTCTCAATTTTGCCTGTCTTAAATTTCCAGCCATTGCATCTCGTTATGTTTTTCCCCCGTCAGACTATAAAGCCCTTTTGTACGTGCTATTTTTTCCTCCAAAAGCATTTACTGCCCAGAGTCAGGGCACTGCCTGATCTGCTTTTTTTGCTAAGTTCACCAAATGGAGCTCCTTAAGCCTCCCTCCACAAGATTTCCTTTTCCAACCCTCAAATCATCCCTGTAAAACTGAACCATAGGCTGAGAGTTTACAGCCTCCATCATGAATCCGAGTCCCTGAATCTCAGGTTAATAAACTCTCTAGATTTTAATAAGGCTTCTGTGAAATGACCAGAAATAGTCCCACAGGATGTGTTATTTGTAAGTAACTATTTCCACATGGGCTGGAGGTACAGCCCCGGGAGCAAAGCCTGGGGAGAGCAGTAGGAGAGCTCTTTACCCTTTTCTGCAGCCATTTTAAGCCCTCTCTCAAGTTGCATTTCCAAACCCAGGATTTTTCTTGAAGGGTGGACATTTCCTAGACCACTAGGAAGAAGCTGAATGATTTTACCTACCCATGCACACAGAGATAGCAGCTCCTGAGAAAGCTGCTTCTCCCAGCACAAAGCCTTCCCTGTGCTCAGCAGCACTGGGAACCCCATCTCCAGCTGGGGCAGAGGCACTGACAGGTCTTGGCATATCTCACGCCCCAAACCACTCCTTCCCCAGGCCCAAAGAGACATCTAGAAAATCTCTGAGACATCACCAGAGGCTCTCTTTCCCCCAGAATTAATAGGATTAAGAACAAACCCCGGGGTTTTTCTTCCCCATCTTTTTCCAGTGTTGGTGTCCATGCTTTGGAACTGCTTCTTCCCATTATTAATTGGTTTATTTGCTGCTTGTTCAATGACACTGGAGTTTCCCAAGAAACTTGGCTTTCTTGGAGAAAACTTCCCAATATTGCCAAAAATGCAGTGAAATGACAAGATATGGTGAGTTCTAGACAGACTCCTCAGGCACTGGAGCTACAGCTCACTGTTCCACAGATTCTGGTGACATAATTCTGCACTTTTTCATCCATCCTGTTTGATTTGGATGTGAGATTACACACCAAATGAGGAGTTTGAAAGAAGTGCCAGCTCAGTTCCACTTGGCCTGGCCTTTATATTCCCCGCAGGGACAAACTTGATGTTCTGAACTGAGACCAAAAGTTTCAGAGTCAATCACAAGTGATAAAATATCTGAGTGAGGTCAGTGCCACTTTTAAACTTGTTTTCCTCACTTGATTTGTTTGACTTTCTGTTGGTCAGCTTTACTTCCAACGCTAGTGATTAAAAGCCTTCAATACAGGCCATTCACTTCATTTCAGGCCATTTTCTACTTCCCCAAGTTGCCTACACATGCTGTGAAATCTTCCTGTAACTGAAGAGCTCCCCTAACTTACCTTCACTTACTTGGTTCCAAACAAACCTTCTGTTCCCCTCTCTGAGAAAAGGCCACCAGTTTAAATGCAAGTGTGAGCAGGTGACACAAGTGGAGCAAACCAGTTAATAAAGTGACCCTCTTTTCCAGCTGTGAATTGTCCAAAGAACATATTGAACATATCGAACATCAGTAGTAGAAGAACATGCCATTGGTTATGTTCTATCCAGTACTGGGTTACACCCAAAAAGCAATGCAGGCTTGAGTAAGCAGCCTGCAAAGTCTATTAGATTTACAGGATATTTTGAATTCTGGTTTAAAATTTAAAATTTCCACAGGGCTCAAGTATTCTTAAAAATATCTGTGCTGGGCAAAGCCTAAAAGCTTGGTTTTATGGTGGAAGCAGGCAGGAACGGGTCAAAAATGCAAATAGGCTTGCATGCAAAGCAAATAAAAATAATCTTTGACGGGAAAGAACATTAGTGGATGTTTCCTAATGGCCACCATTCACCCTGGTTGTTCTTTGCACTCCACTTGCCAAAGGCATAAGGTTTTAATTCATAGTCAATGTAATGTTTGGAGTTTCATCTATTTGAACGATTCTTTGGGGACTGGTTGCAATAGCTACATTCTGGATTTAAATTGCATTTATTTTTTTTTAAAACTAGAACGGAATCTTACCAAGGAGTGAAACTGGAAAGGATAAAATTAGATTCCTGAACCTTCATCTCTTTTTAGAACCAGACACGAAAAAAACTGCATCCAGTTTTGTTAAATATTTTTTCCACATCTGGTGTTCAGTCAAAACCATAAGAGAAGTGCTGGAAATCTCACAAGAAGGCTCATACTCTTGTGATTTCCAGTCCAATTTTTGCAGCCACAGGAGATCTGTACAGTTCAGATAAGAATCTGAAGCAGAAGCCAAACCCAAACTGTGAACCTCCTGAGGCTCACCCCACCCACAACAGCTTATGTCTTTACCCATCATTTGCAGCAGATGTTCTCCCAAATTCTCCAGTGAGATAAATTCCATTAAAAGTTTCAGGAGAAAGATTATAAGATACGTACAATACCAAATAAAAGTGTCCAGAGGAGCTCATCGTGGCCCATTAAACTATTGTTAAAGACCTTCATCCAGCAACATCTATTGATTAGAGCAGTTTGCTTCTCCTTAGGACTCATTTTTCCATGCTGAGCTTTGGGGGCTTTTTGATCTAAAGGCCACTGACGTCAATGAGAGCATTTCCATTGTCTTCAGCGGGCTCCAGATCAAGCCCTTGACAAGCTGGTTCTCCCATAGGTCAGTCTGGAGAGAGGGTTTCTGCCAGCAGATTGTCCCTAGAACATTTCACTGTAGATTTACAATCTTTATAAAATTTTTAAATGAAGTTCTATAGTTAGATTCATATGGTAAATCATAAATTACAGCAGACTCTGCAAGCTTGGGTTTGAGGGTTGGGATTTTTATTTTTTTCATTTGGCTCTCGGGAAACATATAGCTTTTTTCCGTAGGAACTTCTCTCCAAATGCTAATTTTACCTGTTTTCTGCCTTTTTTTTTTTTTCTTTTTTTTTCCTCTCAACAGAACATGTGCATTTTTCACTGCCAAACTCCTCTGAGGAGGGTTGTGCCTGTGGCAGTGTTGGCGATGTGGGCAGGCAGGGACTCAACATCCTCTGGCTTGATGTTTGTTGGAAGGGCAGGAGGTGTTTTTGGACTCTGCCTGGTACCAGACTAGTGAAAAAGGAAAGCAAGCCAAGAGTTTCAGAGTACTTTTCTCCTTAAGGTGTATTTAAAGTTGGAGGAACATCTTATGCCCAACTCTTTCGTCAAACCCCTGAGGGATAAATCCCTGGAGCAAGGATGATTCTGATGCAGAGCCCTGCACACATGAGCTGTGGTGCTAACTGGGACCTCAAGGATCTCAACACTTCCTACAGTGGCCAGGCCATGTGAGAGCGGGACACAAGGGACAGTCCTCGGACACTCGAGTCCTAATTCAGATTCCCCCTGGCTAGAGCAGAAATTTAAGAATTCAAGCAGCATTACCAGGCCCATCTGCAAAGTGGGAGCAATAATCCCACAATACCTTCTCAGAAACGCTGCGAGGCCACGAACTCTCTCTACACAGAGTAGTACTGTTCAGTAGTAAATGAAATCTGTTTTCACTTCCAAGGCTATGGCATAAATTACTATAGGCAGAAATCCAGCCTAGCAGGCAATGGACTAGATGGGGCCCACTCAGTTCCTTCCATCTTTAGCTTTGATTTTCATTGTTCTGTTTCATTAATAGAACTTCCTTTTTTTTCTTCTTTTTCCCTCCCCCCTGCTGTAATTTTTCTAAGCTGTTAATTTGCCAGCAGAAAGAGCAGCCTCAAATTGTATACCAGCTCCTCCAAAGCACCCACAAGAATCTGAACAGTTTTCAGCAGACTCAGCGTTTTCCTCTTTACTTCACAGCCCTGGTATATATAGAAAAAGAAGCTGAAGAAAGTCTGTTGTTGTGTTTGCACTGGAGGACCATAATCTGGCCACTTGTTTTCTGCTTAAAATACATTGCATTCTGCAGAGATTGTCCTTAAAATCAAGGTTGTCCTCCCAAGTCAGTGGAGCTGTGGCAATTGGCACCACAAGTTTTGAAGGACATAAATATTACCCCAAACCAGGTGTCAGCTGAGAATATCTTAATTCATTCTATTCTCTTGTTTATTCCTTTTACTTTTAAGGAGTGATATGCTGCTCAGATCACCTCTGCAGGAAGAAGAATGAGGGACATGCTGAGGAAAACTGTAAGGAACAACCAAATCATCCAGAGATTTTTCCAACTCTCCCCTTTGCTTTCCCATGTTCCCAGTCCCTAAATCCTACCATGGACCAGCTCCACTACTGGCCCCTTCTCTGATCAGTGATGTCAAAGGCTGTGGATGAACAGACATTTCACCACCTCTACCTGCCCCTTCTGATTCATGATGCTTATGAAAGGAATTAACAGCAATAAATTTGATTCAAATCCTATTTTTTCCCGAATAGCAGAGTTTGTGACTGCATACAAGTGCTCCCTCTGGAAAGAGAACTGGAAAGCTAAAAATAAATAAGATGAATGAGGGATTACAGGATAAAGTAATGGCCACTTACAGCCAAACAGGGTTCACTGCTGGAGGCTGATAAGTCTCTTCTGATGTTGAGAGCAGAAGGGAATCTGCTCCATAATTTTTGTTCCACCAAGCTCTCTTGGAAGTACCACCTGACCATCTACTATTTCCTCGGGGCCCTGGCAGGGAGGATTTTTGATTTCAACCCCTGCAGGAGGTGCACATCCTGACTGATGAGCTCAATCAGGTTGCTGGGGTCTGTGGTGTTGGATGACCCAAGTTTTAGGGACTGAGGTGAGAAGGGTGGTGTGGAAACCACCACCTAATGCATCCCTTGCTGAACTTAATCTCCTCCCAAACATGATTAGATCCTCAGCAAGGAGGTTTCTGCAGGCAATTAGGGAAGGGCACAAAGAAGGACATTATGTGCCCATACCTGAACTTGGGATTTCCATTGTAGTTTGCCTATCAAAAAGACCTTGCTTTATCCCCACATTTGAGATACAAACTCTCAGACACAGAAAGAGGTTAAGAAATGAGCCCGAGTCTCAGAGCCAGAAATAAAACTCATTAGTTCTTCATCCACAGGGAGCCCTTTGCTTCCGTCGCATCCGAACTGCCGTACAAGCACCACTGTCAAAGGCATCTCAAAAGAGGAGATCAATTTTATAGTGGTTTTACTCTTTGAAAACATGAACAGGCTCTCCATTAGGAGCTATAATTTATCTGTCTGTGACCACTGACTGCAGGTCTATGAAATGCATCTAAATGGATTGCACGGAGCCAGAAAACTCAACCCAAGTATGTATGGCACACATATAACAAAGCTCTGCAAGGCGGAAAGGGCAGAGTATCAGCAAGTGCTCTGGATTTTCAGATTGATTTGGGAGGTAGGTAGGCTTAGCTGAGGGCTGTGGTTTCTAAATTGGACATGGTTACCTAAAACTATTGGAAATTTGAATTGCATGTCAGATGTCTGGAATAAATGGACTCAAGAGACATAAGAAAAAACATGTGGCCCAGTGTTTTGCTCTTTTTAAAATGTCTTTTGGAAACTGTTTAAATCTCATCTGGGGCTTGTATAGTTTCTTTGTTTAGCTATTCAGAATTGAAATTCTTTATAAAGCTTTGCTAATCAAAAGGTAAAAACTTGATTGTTGCACACAGAGCCCTTCGTCCTGAAAGATGCCTGTACACTTTCCAAAAACATACTCTCCTTTCCAGAAAAGTAAATGATCCTTTGCAAACTAGGCAGTGCAGTTATTTTATTTACCTCAAGTAGACCAAATTTAAATTCCCAGCTGGGCCCTTATGGCCTGACCCTGTTTCTAACTCTGCCAAGAGCTGTTGTAGCTGGGCTGTTCCCCCCAAATTCCTGGTGCAAGACAGACTTGGGGCTGCACATCTTTAGCAAGACCATCCAATACAGTGATGGAGATTTCAAGCTATGAATTTCCTGCGAACTGCAGCCACCTCTGGGGTGATCTGTAACACCTCCTCCATGTCAATGACTATATTGTCCCCCTATGGCACTGAAAGGGACACAACAAGATTTCTTTCTGTAGGCAGAGTGGCCTAACCTGAACCAAGGAGGCATAACTTGGGATAAAATGTTTCCCACCAAGATGTGGCCTTGTTCCTTGAAAAAGAAAAGGGAATTTTTCAGCTTTATTACATCTTGGAGATGGCATATGGCTTGCTGTGCTCATTTTGGGTTCTCTAATCTCTGCTTAGTGTTTGCTTGGTGAAGTCAACCCAAGCAACCAACCTACTCCTCAGCTTCTTGAAACATATTCTTTCCTGGTGGATCTTCCCACTTCTGACGTTCTCTAGGGAGTTCCCAGAACAATGTAGATTTTTTGAACTTTTTTTCTACTTTTTATTTCTTATAGCATCCCTGAGATGTACAAGAGATCTGATCTCTCTCTTTTCACCTGACAAAGATGCAAATGTTCAGGCTGTTCCCAATGCTGGGAAAGGCATAAAGACATAAAAATACCCCTTTTTTTTCTCTAGGACACATCTTCCTCTCCAAAATTTTGAATACAATGAAAAATGGCAGAGGATCTGCATAGGAGTCCAGGCAAAACTTGCAGCTCCTCTCAGCAAAAACCTACAATAGTTGTTTCAGCTGAAGTCATGTTTTCTAAAAGCCCTAAAATACACCAGCTAAAGTAGAGTTAATGGCAGCATATAAATGTCATTGGAAAGAATTACTGCTGTTTTATTTGTTGCTTTTGTGGACATTCAGGAATCTCCATCCAGGCTCTGTTTTGGATATATGGATATTCTGGTCTGTGCAGTCTTGGCAGGGTTAAACTGCCGGGGGTAAGAAAGGACATAAATTCATGGAAGGATTTGACTCCTCTCATTCCCACTCCCCGAATTCAGGTGTGCCAAGACATTATGGTTTCCTTTAGATCTGCATAATTAAATGAGTGATGAGAAATTTCTCACCAATATAAAACTAAATTATTTATTGCTTAAAATAGAGCTGTACCCTCTCCAGGTTGACAGCTGGTGTCAATCAGCCCGTTCTGGGACACTTCTTGGGAATAACACCACGAACATCAGGACAGCCCGGTGCAACCCCAGCGAGTCCAGGTTTGGGAAGGGAGCATTGGAGTGACCAGAAGAGAAGAAGTTCTTGAAATACTCCTTTTTTTTTTTTTTTTTTTTTTTTTTTTTTTTTGGAGGTGTTTTAGTGTTCGGGCAGGAATTCTCACTCCGGGGGGCGGCTTGTGGAGCTGTGGAGGACACGGAGGTTGCTGAGGGGAAGCCTATGCAGTTTTTTCTCCCGGTTTAACAGACAACCCGGGACCACAGCTGCCAATTTTGGGAGCAGCCGGTAGATTTACGAGCCCCGGGAGCGCACCCGGCTGCGGAGTTGCGCGGCCGCGGAGCCGGGGAACGACGGCGGGGCAGGAGCTGCAGCCCCTCGCCGAGCTGCAGGGCCGAAACCCAGTATGAATAGGGGGAAACCGACTATAAAAAGGGGAAAAGCAAAGAGGAACAAAAGGGAAGGGGGGTTTTCGGTCTCATCTCCTTAGCCCCGCACTTTTAAGGGGATGAGATGCGCCGGTCCCTTCGCATCGCGGGGCTCACAGCGGCAACCTCTGGGTTAGGAAAGGAGGAGGGTTGGGTAAGGAAAACTCTGGGGAGGGGGTATAAAGAGGCAGAGGAAAAGCATCAGCGAGAAATCCTGTAAGGTTACGAAAAAGAGTAACTTGTCCACAGGGTGTCACTCTTGACCCACATTTGGGGCAGCACCCGGCCTGGTCTGTGGCCCCAGGAATCTGAGGATTTTTAGCTCCCCAACGAGTCTCCAGAAAGGGCTGGCTGATACCTATGGGGGTGCTGGCCTGGACAGCCACCTGCCCAGCTACTCCTGACCCTGCTTGCCCTCCTTACCCGTGTTGCACCTTGCCTTGCCCTGTCCACAGAAGAGAGTGCAGAAAAGCCGCATCTTCCTTGGGCCAGGCTCACAGCCCACCATGGAAAAGGGGATAAAGAGTGGAAGAAACCACTCTTACCCCACAGCCAAACACATTATCACCATTTTGGCACAAACTCCTGCCATTCCCCTTCAATGTTTCAGGAGTGTTTTAGCTTCCTATGAAATTCCCCTATTATCCCATACTGTTAGTCTGCTCCTTCCCCATGGGAAACCTCCTGTTTCTCAGGCACTGCCTCATGGAAAGATGCTGCATTACAACTTTATGGTGAACCCCAAACCAGGATAAATCAAGTGCTGATAATATTTTGCTTTTGGTAGCTGTAACTCAGCAGAGATTGAAGGGATTCTTAGGCTAAGGAGAAGCCCTATGAGTTCCCACTTTGTTCTCTGTGTTGAGCTGTAGGTCTCTGCAGCCATGAGGGCAAAGCTGGGGGTTGCCTGAAAGCAGGGAGAGCCCTGACCTTTGGTGGGATGTGGTGCCGAGGCCAGGCAAGGCAGGACTGCCTGCTGGCTCTGCCTGTGCCAGCTGAAGGGCCAGCTGATGAGTTATCCTTCCCAGGACAGGCACAGGGAACTGTGGTCATCCACCAGGCATGGAGGGACCAGAGGCTGACGTGGATGCTGGGGTCAGCAGCACAGCAGCCAAAGTACAGGCTGCAACTTTTATAAAGCATCAGCAGAGCATGAATTATGGTGTGTCCTCCTGGCAAGGTTCCTGGAGCAGAGGACACACCAGCAAGAGTGCTATCTCCTCTTCCAGGGTTGGGACAGGATTTGTGTGTAGTGTGTACAGCACATAATTCTTCAGGCTATCACTTACATAGCATGAGCTCAGCACTGCAGCACTCTCTGACATTTTGAAATATTCTGCTGGGGGCCCAGCAGTTTACTGGGAGCATTGCAAAAGATACATCTCAAAAGGGATGCTGTCCTCTTGCACACCTCAACCCTCTGTAGGGAGGTGTGCTCCTGAAAAGCCCATATCCATTAATCCTACCTGTCTGTGACTCCCTTGTCTGTGCAGTGACTTCACTCTTCTGCCCCAGGATGATATTTTTAAGTGTGCTCAGTAACATTTTAAGCACTTCTCCATTTTCTTTCAGGCCATCCTGAATGTAGCTTCCCCGAGCTTTTATGGAAACACCTGCAATATGTAAACGCAAACATATAAATCTCTGTATTGCGAAAAAAACAACTTCATGGGGCTGTACAAGAACGCAGCCACGTGACTGCAAAATTTCATTTATAAGTATCTAAATATAGATCATAGCAAGCAGCAAACCCAGGCTTCAATTTTAAAAGCGAGGGCATAGGGGAGAGCGCAGAGTCAGCACTTCTTAAATAAGAAGTTCTTCTTGTACTAATTCATTTACAGCGGCATCTTCCTTTGACACAGCAAATTTGCATCACCGAATCCTGATCACAGAGACATAAAGATTTTTATGGGAGTCGGAAATAGCCTCCATGCAGGCACTGCTGTGGGAGCACTGCACCACCACCGACCTCTGCGCCCAGACAAGGGCACGCTGCTGTTTGCACCAAGTGCTGCGCAGGCTTTGCTCCTCCGGGTGCTTTGATCACATCCCATTTCCATTCCCCTGGTTCCAGTTTGCTCCGGTTATTTCCCAGCGCTAGGGGCTCTGGTTGCCCATGATCCCATGCACAGGATGTGCAGGCTGAGCGGGGAATTCTGGATACATCCTCTGTTCCATCTGCCCACACCTGCAGCTCAGGTGTTCGGGATGATGGGGATATCAAAGTCTTGATGATATTCCTTCATCAGGAACTACAGTGACAGAACAAGGGGGAATAGCTTCAAACGGAAAGAGGGAAGGTTTAGGTGAGATGTTAGGAAGAAATTCTTCCCTGTGAGAGTGGGGAGGCCCTGGCACAGATTGCCCAGAGAAGCTGTGGCTGCCCCTGGGCCCCTGGAAGCGTTCAAGGCCAGGTTGGATGGGGCTTGGAGCAACCTGGTCTCATGGAAGGTTTCCCCCTCTAGAAGATCTTTAAGGTCCCTTCCAACCCAAACCGTATGAGGATTCTATGATTCTCTATGCCACACACCATTGTGTGCCTGGCTATTGCCATTAGGCATGAAACTTGCTCAAATCATTCTTCTAGCCTTGCAGTTTCCATAGAAATACATTTTAAATTTAGAAAAAGTCCACTGTCCTTTGAAAATCACTGAAAACTCTGCAGAGAGACAGTGGTGAGTCTTACCCAACTTCCCCTGGTCAAATGGTGGGGCAGTTTTGCAGGATTCAATGATTCTCCATGTTTGCACAAGGAATAACCTCACAAACCCACCTGCCAGAGTTTGAGCAGAGAAAGGAACTAAGACTTTGAGAGCCAAAACTCTAATAACCTGAAATTAGCCTTGTTCTAGGTTTACAGGAACCACTTCCTGAACCGTGAGGACTGTGTCCAACTCACAGTCAAGACTGGATCCAGCTGCAGGGAACAGGAGATGTTTGGGGAAATTACTCCCTCCCCCTGGACATCCAACCCAGGGCAGGAGCAGTGGTGAGAAAGCTTGAAACAGGCCTTACAGAGAAGCACATTTCCAACCTGAATCCTCACCTGGGAAAGCACTGCTGTTTAGGAATGGGATTTAGGTCTTAGTGCATCAACAAGACCTAAGCAGATGCTTGAATGAATCCCTACATCTAAATCACCACAGAGACTGCTCTGCAAATTCCTAACATTTTCCACTGGAATAATCAGAAGATGACACATTTTCTAAATATTGCATAAGTTGGCTAGTTGCTTGAATTTCAAATTTTGGGGCAAGGATCTATGTTATTATCAACAAAATCTGAAATTATTATAGAACGTTTTTCACACTCTCTTTCTTATTCACTGATTTCCTATTTAATAAACATAAAGAACATTAAATGGTGTTTGTTTTCAGCCAAATGTTGAAGCACTGAGGCTTTGTTACAGAAGAAAAATCAAGTCACAACTGTTTATGTTGGATGGGACATACAATGGGACACTGTGATGCTCTCAGATCACAACATCCAGCTGAAGCTGCTGGACTTTGGCACACTGGTGTGATCCCAGAACACAGTGCTGCATTTTGATTACCCCCATCAGATTTTTCCATAGTAAACTTGAGGTTTTCATGTGGAAAGTTCCTTTTTCCTCAATTAAAAAACTCCAAACACACAGAAATCTGCTTTACACACCATGCACTAGGCAGAAGAGTTAGTATGCAGTACATAAAGAACACCCACCAAAACCATTCTGCATTTTGTCTATTAAAAATACATCTGTATTAGTAGCAGTTTTCTGTGCTCATACCTGTTTTTCCTAGCGCTCCCTAATATGTTTAAGAGCACTTTCTGCCATGGTGTTTGGCCAAAATCCCAGCAGGACAACCCCAACTGCTCCACTCACATAGTCATGGGGCAGGCAAGAGGCAAATGTGGCATCAGATGAGAGAAGATGAGAGAAGTGTGCCAAGAACTGTCCAGGCAACATGACCAAAAGGCAGGGAGCAAAGCAGCTCTTCCTCCCAACCAAAAAGTGTGAGCAGAGGCTGTTACACCTTCTGAACTCCAGCTATGGAGGAGGCTGCAGCTACTTCATGCTCCAAAGCCCAGCTTCTCACAGCCTCTCAGCACACAGAGGCAACACATTAATTATATGTAAATATATATATATATCTCCAAGAATGACCTAGTAAGTGTAAAAAAGTACCTCCATAATGATACTTTACTACTGCTTTCGTTGGACTCACTCTGCAGTTACAAAGTGGTTGCTAAGGAAAACCAATCTCTTGGTTTTGCCACGAGCAATTTAACTCAGGTTACCAACATGATGGTTACTCAGGGCCAAGGCTAACACTGGCACCCAACCATATTATTCATCCCTCAGTTGTGGCTCCCCAATAATGAATGCTCTGTCTCATATTACATATCCACAAGGATGGGGAACAAATGGCACCAGAAACCCAACTTGTGCTACAGGAAGCAAATCCCCAGGAGCAGATACCCAGCATGGGTTGTGGTTCCTTTCATCTGATTTCTGGTTTTGATAAAAAGGCAGAGCTGGCTCTCCTCTTGCTCCCTGGGAAAAGTTTGTGGATGAGTTCCTTTGCCACTCATAAGTTTTGTGTACACCTTGCTTTTCTCACTCTTGAGATTTGGTTTTTCTTATGGCTGCTCAATACTTGACTGCAGCAATGCAACAGTCTTGGGTACCATGAAATCCAGAGCAAGAGTCCACTGACAACTTTGGAATCACTTTTTAGGCAGGAGGATTTAATTCATGGTACATGGGAGGATCTCTTTGGCATAGGACTGTATGCCTCAGTGCTGTCTGCCATTTGACCCACCCATCTCTGATACACAGAAAACACAAACTGTGGTTATTTACAGCACTAGAAATGATGGGGCAGCTCATGGGCTACTTGCTCCTCATCTGAGGCACAGAAAACACAGGCAAAAGCTCCTTAGGGTTCGCATCTCTCCCACTATTGCATGTTAAAAACTGTCAGGAAACCATATTTAACACTGTGCTGTTTTCTCAGAGTAGGAGAAACAGAAAAACAGCTACAAGGAATCTGCAACATTTAAACCACATCTAAAACAAGGTAAGAAATTACAGCAGGAGAATCTGCCATTTCCATTCTTTCCCAGCAGGTTTGGCCTAGGGATTCTCACCTCCTCCCACTGGGGAGGTCACCAGGACTTTCCTTCCAGTCATGAGGCCAGCACAAAAAGGCAGGTGAGTATAGGAGTTCCAGTGCCAGTGGTGGTCACCAGGGAACTGGTTTAGACTGCTGAGAAACAAATAAATCTGTGGTCCCTGTCAGCCCAGAACAAAAGGAAATTATTTTTTTCAGGTTGTTCTTCCAGCCTGCTCAGGGACATAGGAATAGGAGCAATATTTGCATTTTATTGCCTATCCTGAGTTACAAAAGCACAGCTAAGGACTTCAAAATTGCAGGCTGCTTCTTAAAATTGCAGCCTACATGGTGCCAGTGTTTGGAGTGGTTGTCCATTGTCCTTACCTGAAAAAGTGGCCGTGCTCCCTTGCCTCTTCCTGCTTTCCTCATGCCAGGAGGTGCCAACACTTGTCAGGTTAGAGGTACTTACCCAAAAAACTCAGCAGGGCTGGATCCTAATGGGAAACAATGGGTAAATGCTGGTGGTGGCTCAGCTGTACTGTCTTACCCTGGGAGGAGTAACGACAACCTATAGCCCTGCTGGCTACCAGAGCCAGCTCCAGCTGAACCTTCTTGGCCCTTAAAAACAAAGCAAGGCTCATTAGTCTAAATTAGAGCCATCAACCAGACATTTAGGCTTGAGATCGTTAAGAGGTGCTGATGGCAGTCTGCAGGCATCCTCCACCCAAGCCTCTCTCATATCCTGTCTTGATGCTGGTGTGAATGATGGCTCCACACTCTCACCTGTGTTTGCCACCCACCTGCGACAACACTTTCAAAAGCACGATCAAAAGTTCTGTGAAAATCAATTCTGAACTGTTCTGTTTCAAGTCTGAAAAAAATCAAAATAAAAAGTATCTTCAATATTAAAATAAGTATTTTTGCTACAGCTTCTGGCCATCGGTGCCTCCTGCAATGTCACAAAGATGTGCCATCCCCTGAGTGAGCAGAGGGCACCTACCGCAAAGCCACCCCACAACCAAGAGAAAGCACCAAAGCCCTGCTCCTCCATTTTGGGTTAAAATTACAGATTTGACCATATCTCACAATTTACCACACTTGATTCTTCAGCATCCAATCTTTTCCTTATTTTCAACATCCCCACATTTTTCATTTTCTTTCCCCATCACATATTCATTGGATGCTGTACAAACAAGTGTAGATTTAAAGTGTCCCCGTAACATTTTACTTATTCCGCGACTTAATAATAAAAAGAGCACTGAATAGAAAGGCTAGAGTTCAATTTCTGGCCTCTATTGCCACTTGCAAGCTGCACTCTCCCACAGCTCCTCGCTTGAAATACAGCCACCCATTCAACTTTATGCTGCCTCTGGAGCAATAAAACTGCACTTTGCTGGAGGAATTTTAAATCGTTCTACACCAATGCAGAGATCTTTAAGAAAGAAATCTAAAAATGTAAAAAGTGAGGGTCAAGGCAAAACTTCTGGATTTTACCAAGTGGGTAAATATTTCAAGAAAATTTTCCTTTGCTTTCAGAAGTGGAAAGGGACTTTTTATTTGATGGGGATTTTTATTTTAAAAGGCCCCAGCAATATAAAACCCGTAGAATGAGAATTAAAGAAAAAAAAACCATCTACCTTATGTGAAAATTTCCATCATATTGATGCATTTAGCAATTTAGACTGCAGGAGCCTATAATCCAGGCTCTGCTCCTGGGGTTGGGTCCACGTGGGATGTGTGGGCAGTTCTTGAGAGCATTAATGTGGCTGATGTGCAGCAGGATGTGACCCCCTGCTCCCAACTGAGGGGAACAACATCAGGTCTGTGCATCTCGCCAGGTACAGGAGGTTCATTATTTGAAAGGTGTCACAGTGCAGTGAGCAGGGCAGGGAGGGGACATTCCCGTGTCCTGTGTCCTGTGGTTTGGCACTTCTCTGCCAGGTGCTTGTTTTTCTCCATGTTTTCTTTGTCTGCCTTGGATGGAGTGTCCCTGGAGGAGAGCTCACTTCTGCGCAGTGCAAAGCGCCACAGAGGCCTGGCTGCACCTGGCTTTCTAGGAGGGAAATTAAGCAATTGCAAATTGTTACTCTCATTTTTTGGCAATTTCAACTCCAAAGTTCTGTTTTTCTTCAAAGCTAAAGGTCAATGATTAATTGAAAACTTGTATTTTCCCCAAAATTATGGACTAGGGAAATAATACAGAGGCAGTGAGCCCAATTCCACTCTCATTTATATCTAAGCTGAAATAGCTCACTCTGCACCAAGTCTCTGCCTTCTGATTTCTTCTGGCCTGTTCCAGAGCTGTTCTGGGGGCTGGAGATGCAGCACTGACTTTCTATGGATCCAGATCCTCCCATGACCCATGTATGCATTGACCTCCACTTGGACCAGCTGAGCTGGACACCAGCACTCACAGCCCTGGAAACATTTTATCTGGGATTCAAAAGTCCTTTCAATGCAGGGATTGATGATGTACATGGTGACAGATGGTGTGATTCTTGGGGATGTCTTGTGTAGGGCCAGGACTTGGACTTAATGATCCTTGTGGGTCCCTTCAAATCAGGATATTCTGTGATTCCATGGATGAGACGATGTGCTGATTTAAATCTCCCTGGATGAGGGTGTTGAACCTGTGAGAGATCACAAAAATTTTAGCAGAGTAGAGATTTTACAATCCATTACAGACATCACTGTGTTTTGATTATTAATGTGTCTTGAAAAATAAGATGTTTAGCTAAGCTTACTAATTCCTTGAAACTCAAATCATTTAAGCTGTCTAACCTTGTTCAGGATAATTATTTCTATCCATTATCCATCATGTTAAAAATGACAGCTCTGGGACAAGGAAGCTTTTCAAGCAAATGTTTTAAGACAGTGTTTTAGGTTGCAGGCACTAGCAAATGTTAATTAAATTAGATAAACAATGACTCAGAGTAGCTGTGCAACACTAGAAAGAAAGATGGGAGGTAATGGGGGAAGGAATTCGGCAGCTCAAAGGTCAAAGCAGCTTTTTTGGAACCAAGAATCTGTCCCTCAAGTAAGTACCTTGCCTGAATTCAACAGGATGGAAGGAACTGGTGTCTTTTTACTTTTACAGCTCCAGACAGCATTTGTGTGGGCTTGCTGAGTGTGGTTCTGCCAGGGCATGTGGTGCACACTACCTGAGCAAGGTGTCCTCTAGGCTTGTCTGGCAGCTTTGGTGACATGATCATGTTGTCCTCCAACAGCATCCTTTCCCCTGGGTTTGGTCAGTCCTGAAACTGTGGATCCAGGCTGAGCATCGGATTGTCACATGTGGTAGTAGTCTACTGCACTAAATCAAGCCCTTGCCAGAGAAAGGCTCAAAAGTGACCTCCAGGCCTGGGAATCTCCTGATAATTCCTGTGACATGGCCATCCTTAATATATGCAGCAAGACAGCTAAATATTACTAATACTTAATGCATCAATCTTGTGTGACTCTTCTTGCAGTGTGCAATAACATTTTGAAAATCAAAGCACCAAAAAGATTTTCTCCTGAGGACTTGTTGCACTAAAGATCCCAAGTCAAATACCTGGGTTTGAGCTTGCTTACCCTAAGAGAAGAGACTGGAACTGAGACCCTCATTTTTGCTGAGAAACTGAGTGGCTTGCTGATGTGAGGGGTTCCTGGTGTCCCACACTGACCCACTCTCAGGTCCTGCAGGGTCGTGGGGCTCATCCTTTGGAGGAGTTTTGGAGAGGATTTGTTTCATTGCTGCGCCTGTGGAGTTTGAATAGGGAGACAGAATTCCATGAGTGCAGCAGAGTGCAGCTGTACCGGGGTGGGATGAAGCGAAAAGGGAAGAAATTTGCACAGCACATTTTAAAACAATAAGTGTTAAAGGAGTATATGGGACACTTATAAATGTTAAGTCTTTTACATATTTTAGTTCACAAGAGAGGTTCCTATGTTTGTTCCTGAGGCCTTTTGCTCCCAGCTGCAGAAAGAGGCAATGGTTCCTCTGCTCTGCTCTGCTGGCTCAATCCCCAACCCCTTCCTGTGAAGGGAGGCCTTTCTGGTGCCCACAGGGAATAACCAATGCTGACTCTCGCAGTGACTGGGAAGCAAAGGCTTTGGGAATGAGTTACAAACCCTTGGTGAGTAAGCCAGAGGGCTACAGCTCTCTCAAATGAAACCAGAAACTGCTCAACTGTTCTAATCCCTGCACATCTCAGGTCATGCTCCTCCAAGCGTTCAGCTGACTCGCCTTTCTTCCAGGAAGCAGCAGTGCTGCAGTCCCCACCATGCGCGTCCCTCAGGAGGGTCCGTGGTGCCCTCACCCTCAGCATCCCTGTGAATGCAGCCAAGTGTTGGGTTTTATACCACAGAGATACTGATCTGTCCAAACTTTCTTCACCTGCTCTGATCATTTCAGCTCCTTGGGGACACACACCTCCATGCCACTGTCCAACTAATTAGTTGCTTCACTGGCTGCATTCTACAATTCTTCAGTGATGGGTCCCCATCTGACATCTTATGACAACTGATTAGTAAAGTAGGCCACGAGTTTAAGAAATATGTAATTTGGGCACCACTTGCTATTAACTGTTTGCATGCTCTTGTTTGTTTGCTTGTTTTTAAGAAATTGTTACCCTTCAATGTAAATAGCAAGGGAGGAGAAGAAGTTTGTGACCTGGCAATTTTATAAAACAAGATGCAGTGAATCTTAAGATAATTTCAATAACAAGCCCTGTAGAGGCAATAAGGGAATCTATATCCTTACTGCAATACTATATATTATAGAAGTCTAGATACCAAGGCAAGATCAAAAATTGCTCTGTCCTGTAGTCTTCGGCCAGAACAAGATGCAAGCTAATTAATTAACTAGAATTAAGTCAAAACATCCTGTCTTCACCCCAAGATTCCCCTGCCAACAAAGCAGAAAAGAAACAATAAATAAAATTGAAGGTTTAAGTGCACTGAACACTCCTCTCCAGGTTAAAAGGATGTCAGCAAGCTACAGCACCACAGCGGTTAAATGTCGTTGAAGATTTGACTGCCTTTGGTCTGGGATTTGCTCTCGCTTGAGAGCTGGTCAAACCAATCTTTCCAAAACACTGACTTCTGAACTTTTGCCAGAGGTGCCTCTCTCCGGTGACCAGGCAAACGACATGTTAAACCTGTCAGTTCAGAATAAGCAGAAAAGTGTGCACCCGCCATGGGGAGGGCATTTAAAGGCACAGGACTTCCTTTGCTGGGGGAGGTGGAAGCCTTGCTTATGTACTCGGAGGCTTATGAACATTTGGGGAGAGTGGTGGGACCCCATTACCAGTAGGTTTTCTCCATCCCAGTGGGGTGGAGAGAGCTACCCCAATATTAAAATCCATCTTTTCTAAAAGACGAAGCTCTTGCAGGATGATGCATAGTCTGATTTCAGGGAAGTCCGAAAGATAAAGGGTGGGAAAGAATAAAAAAACAAGCTGCTACCAAAAAGAAATGAGAGGCAAAACCTTACAGGTTTTTTGTTCATACACAGGCCATCCCTAGCTAAGGATCTCAAGTAATTTTTTTGTCTAAGCCACTCTTGACAACATGTTCAGCCTTCTTGATAATTTTGAGGGCACTGCAACCACTGGTAACACAGGTTGTCATCATATTACTGCAGTGGATTCTCCAGAATTTATAAGATACAAGCAGTCAACAGAAACTACCAATGATCCTGATTTTAGCACCAATGTTTTAGAGGAAGAGTCACAAACAACTGGTGCTCCTCTTGAACCCAACAATCCCAGTGGAATACAGCAAAGGAGTCTTGGAGTCTTTGCCCCTTTGAACAAATGTTTCTAAAGACCTTCCCTCTATTATGCATTAGTAAACAAATGTCTACATGGAGCTCTGATGTCAAATGAGGATAGCTGGACTGCTCTGCCTGGGAAGCTGAACCTTTTATTGGTCGTGACCTGTAGTCCAGCCTAGCACAAACTGGACTCACAGCAGACCCACAGCTGAAATGGTTCTACTGCCACCAACAAGATGAGGTCTCATTCATGGAGAAAAAGATGATCCACTCCCATCCATCCATCCATCCATCCATCCATCCTCTCTGTATTTATACAAAGTCACTTAGATTGGCATTGCTATCTCATCTGCAAGAAGCAACATAGGTCCAGAGCAAAGTCTGAGCCTGTGTCTTCACCCCAGGGTATAAAATTGGCCAAGATGTATCTCCAGCTCTTTCAATATTTATATACAGCTGGGGGTAAGTGGTCTCAGTGCTGGCAAGGCACAGAAAACAAATATCTCTATTTTTCACTTTACACAATCTTGCCAGTACCAGGATGAGGTTCCAATGCTGAATCAAGACATCCTGAGAGGTTCACCACAGGTAGGAGAAGTTGAACTCAAGTAGACAGGAGATGTCAGCATGCAGAGGAGACAATTTGGAGTAGGTAGCCAAAGCATGCATTCACATTTGAGCTCCTATACAAAAAAAAAAATAAATAAATAAAATGGAGAAGAATCCACAAGTACATTCAGCTCTCTCATGGCAGCAATTATCACTTCCAACCATCCCCAGTTGGCTGGGAGACTGCTTCCCATCCTGGCAGATACTGACCTGGCCTTAGTTTTTCACACCTTGGTCACTTGGCTGTATTACAGCAAACCGATATACCTGGGCATGAAGCCTGCAACACTTAGGAAACTCCAAACAGTACAAAATGTTACAGAAAACCTCTTCAGTGACACTCTCTGCCACAAATACATCACAGCTATCCTCAACTCTCTACAATAGCTTCACAATTTTAATTTGGAGACATGTTCAAGTTTTTAAACCTTTTCTTTCTGATGCTCCTTGGCCTGAAGTTAGGATATATGAAAAACTATGTGAAACTATTGGATAAAAACCATGGACAAGAAACCGGCTTCTTTGTTGCAGTGGAAACCTTTGCAACTGGTGTAAAGCTTGTCTAAGTGGGAGACTGAACTTTTGCATGAGCATGGTATGAACTTGCTTAATCATAGATGATTGTGTGTGCTGTAAATAGGAGTCATCCCCCTCTCTCACCCAAGAACACTTGTAATTACTTGATGAATATGTAGTATAAAAATAATAAATAAATCAAAAAAGCTCTGGAGGAGGGCATCAAGCTCTCCTCCAGCACGGATTCAGTTGCAGGTATTCCTCTTATTGGTGTTCCTGGCACACACAGACTGTCCCCTCAATCAAAACAGATACAAGTAAGCAAATAAATGAGTTGCAGGCTGCTGAGACAGTCAGCAAGATGCCTTCAAAGGGAGTTCCCAAATAATCTGTTTTCTGCATCTCTCATTTGTAACCAGAATCTACAGTAAGTCAATCTTAGCTCCTTGAGATGAATAACAAGTAGACTGCTACAGTTGTTTAAACCCATTAGGGGTGGTTACATCTCACATTCAGATCTTTCTCCTCCCAGATCTAAAGAGTTTGAGCAAAAATCAAACAATCCTGTGTGTAATGTCAGAAAAACTATGAAGATTAGCAAGATGTAGGTGACTCATAAAAAAACACCCTTGTGTTTACATTTGGGTTGTTTTGTCTGACTAATGCCAGTAAAAAAGAGAAGCCTTCACCTTAGATTTCCAAGACCTGGCTGACACAAAGAGGAGTGAATACTTTTTTCGTAGTAAGTTTGGCAGATTCTTAAAGAGGAAGTGCCATTTTTCAGAGAAAGTTGCTTTTGTTCAGTGCTAGGTGTATGTTTGGTCAGAGTTTTGGCAAAGAACTCCATCTACTTTTTGTCCTATGTAAGCCTTTTACGTCATGGTGTAGAAGAAACAACAGCTGTTAATTATTTATCAGCTGATGAGCACTGGCCTGTTAATTGCAAAACATTATAAAATAGATTAGGCAGAAAAGCTTGATATGTATGCAAGCAGGGGATTTTGTTCTGCTTTGTATGTGACTTGATTAAATAAGCAATTTTATGAGTGCTTAGTTTACAGGAGACACCTTCACCAGTGACTTGATCTCAGAAACTCTAACTCTCTAACTGGCCCAAAATCTTCAGGTAAGTTTATTAAAAATTAGGAGGTTTTTCAGGCTTCTAGCTCTTTGTGCCCCTATCACAACTCTAATCCATATGGAAGATGAGATCTCTCCAATCACCAGCATGTGTTGCTTTGAACCAAAATGATTAGAGGTCCTTGAGAAGGGGAAGTGCTAATGAGCAAGGAGAAGAGCACAGGATCCAATCTTCTGCACGCTAAGTCTTAGTCTCGACATCATATTCTTGTCATTCAATGCTATTCAGTGTTACATCAGAAGACCACTGTACACAGGTCCCACTGCATTACAGGTCCTACTGGCTCCTTTTTTTGGTCTGCTGAAAAGAAAACCTCAATTGACTTTGTACCAATGGAATAAAAGTTTCCAATTTTCCTACTGCATCCCTTGTGCCAATGGAGTGTTTCATCCTATTAAATTGGCCCCAGTGTCCAACAGTCTCTTTCATATACTAATGGCTGTATCAGGGCAAGGAGAAAATATAAACAAAAGGGTTTTTGAGAGGCTGTGCCACGTGAAGGATCTCTGGGCAGGATTCCCGTGCCATTGTTCAGTGCAGACACTTGGATATGTGTGAGCATGAGTGGTCTGATATCAGAATTGAAACAATTTTGCCCATTACCCATCCCTTGGCCCCATCCTCTTGGCAGCCTTTGACCATCACAGATTGGGACATGACAAGGAGAATGTTGTTTCACTCTGATCTCTGATGCATTGTCTCATTCCCTTTTTAAGAAGGAAGGTGATTTTCTATGACAAACTCAGACATCCCAAGAGGCCAGCGCTCATTGACTGACACATGAGGTGGATCTTAAACCAGGGCACATTCGAGTTCGTTAATTGGATTAAACAGAGCCTCGCTGATTCACACCAGCTGAGAAGAGGACTAGAGGAAGGTATTTGAGAGGATTTAGGAACTGTTCCAACTGTGAAATGCTTCAAAGTTTGGTTCACAGACCTGCAAAGCAGAGAACAGACTGGGGTTATGTGCACCAAGATTAAAAACAGCCCCAAAGGTGGTGAGACACTTCCACCAGGATTTTGTCCTATTTGCCGGAGTTGTTGTGCCAGTTACAAAACACTCCATAGTGCAGCATCCAAACTGCTGGAAACGGCAAGAAATCTTGTGCTCTGACCAGCTTCTTGCAGTGCTCACTAGAGAAACTTCTCTCACTTCTTTTGCATTTTGGTACTACTACATTTTGGGTCAGCAACTTCCAAAGAAAAACTTTTCAGCTTTTCTGAAACTCACACCAAGCCATACCAAACTCCAAAGAAAACAAGAAAAACCCAAAACAGATGCTTGCAAGCTTGGTCTTAAGAAACAGGGAAGGGTGGGGACAGTGTGCTTGTTGCTTTTTACTCTAAATAGCAACAGGAAGACCTACAATCCCTGAATTAAAAATGGAATAAACTTTCAGTGCAGGTTGCGGGACCAACAGTTTACACAAGAAGGCAATATTCATGTTTAACAATCTGAAAATAAGACAGGTTTCCACCACATAGAAAATAAATGGAACAACCATCCTGGAAGGTTTCGGCTCCAAGTCAGACCAACGTTTCAGTGTACAATGAAGGTGTGACTGCAGGGAAGCCAAAGATCCTCCAGCTGGGACCCAAGAGCTTGAAAACAGGGGCCAAGTCCATCCCTCTCACCACGAAGCCAAGGTCAGCCTTGACTGAACAAAGCATGCTGGAAAGGGGCCATAATTCACAAAATCATTTAAATGGTTAAATGGGCTACACATGTGGCAGAGTGCTCCTAGAGTGACGAATTTAGAGTGCTGTATGCTGTTTAAATAATAAATGATGTATTTTTTTTCTTTTTTCTTTTCTTTTTTTTTTTTTTTAAAGGACTTGTACAGCCTGTAAAGTGTCTTCAAGTATAGAAAATTCCCAATTGCTCTAAGTCTCAAATCACCCTGACCACTGGGCTTTGGCCAGCTAAACCAGAGCAGAACCGGGGCAAAAATCAAAGTGTATTTACAAAAATATCAACCACCTTCACCAATATCCATTTAGATACCCCTAAACACTTTCCTAATAGCATCTGATCTAAGAGGGGCTTGAACTCTGGTTTCATAGGTACTGCTTGGATCTCTGAATGCTCCTCATGTTCTTAATCACGTCTGCTCCAGAGATGAGGCTATGAATAATTAACCATGCCTCCAACATTACAGTCATAGATTATGGTGGTGGTGACTTGTGGACTGCCATGCGCAGCATAAACCATTTAGGAAACTCTGTTATCCACTTTCCCTTTATATTTGTCTTGCAATCACTTACCGCTTAAAAGGGTAAATCTTTCATAGCTTTAATTAAAGCATTTAAAATAATTTACACTGAAATTGTATGTGCTTGGGTCTGTCAAAATTGATGCTTTAATAACATGTCATCCCTTTTTTCGATTGCCCTGAAATCTGTTAAAATTACCACTAATCTAATTGGGAACAAAGTTGTCAAATGCATGCAGCTCTGACAGTTTGTCTTTCTGCAAACTGCCGACAGATTGCAAGTTACGCATGTGTTGAGCAGATGGGTAAGTTAAAAGGAACACAAAAAAAAGCAATTTATTAAATCACCTGGAACCAGCAGCTCCATTCCAAAAATAGTGAGAATGAAATATAGCAAGAGCTAGGAGAGTTGGCACTGGAATATGCCAGAAGGTACCAGTTACAAAACAAGATAAACATTTTGAGAAGCCTCAGCTGTGTTGCAGAATAATGAGGCGTTATTTAACCCGATATAGATTACCAGCAGAAATTAATTTAGGGTGCAGGGTTTTGTGAGAGTGTGTGAGTGTGTGAGTGTGTGTGAGTGTGGGGTTTTTTTTTAAAGGATTTTTTTTTTAAATCCCTGTGTTTTAACTCCTTCATGTCTGACAGACAAGTCCCCTATCTCTTTTCCTGAATCTCAGTCTTCCTGCAGAGCTGTTGGACCCACTGTACACTCCTGTGGTGGAGGCAGCCAGCGGGTGCACTCTCCTTTGGCTTCATCCTACATCCTCCCTTTCACAGGCATCTCCCTCATATCTGAGAGAGGCCAAGGTTGCAGTGTTCCTCGGACACAACTTGGCCACTGACACCCTTGGGCTAGGCAGTCCCCTGCCTGCCCATAAGTTACATTTTTTGGAAGGAATTGTGAAGAGGAGAGAGGCAGAGATGGCACCATGCAGAGGCAACCGGCCCATCCACTCAAATTCTACCCCTCACAATTTATTTCTTGATCCTGCTGCTGCTCCTCTGCTCTCTGCCCATCTCCCATGTCCCCCAGCTCTCTGCCCCCACGAGCAGCAGGATATGGAGACACACTCTGTGGCCATTGCATGGGTCCAGTCCTCCCCATACGTGTCCCTCTGCCCTGGGGACACACACCGGGCTGTGTTTAGATAGAAAAAAGAGACTTCATTCTTGGTTGCTCTGTAAGCACTACTCTGTTCAGCAGCATTTATTATTAAAGAAAAAGATCAAGATTAAAACCAGTGCAGAAGCCCTGGATAAGCATGATTCACCCACTGAGACCTTCACGGAGGACAGTGTGATGAAGAGGCTTGTGTACTTCCCCTGGTTCAGTGCCAGCTTGGAGGGAGGGATGAGGGCACGAGGCTTCCCTGGGTCATGTTGATTTTTGGTGGAAGCCCTGTGATTGGGGATGTTGTGAACAGGGAGAGACCACTGTGCCTTGGGGCCCTCTGATGCCATGCACAGCTTTGCCAAAACACCTGAACCAAATCCTGCCCACAGCAGCCAGATGGGTAAAAGAGAGAGATAGGGCAAACAGGTTCTGAGACACTACATCAGTTTGAGTCAATGGAATATTCCCCAGTGCCACAAAAAAACGAGATGAGCTCCCATGACCACAAAGTACATTAGGAAAGAGACTCTCTCAGCAACTTTATGAACTAACTTATAAGCCCCAGTTTAAATGGCTACGGCATCATTTCAGCCAATGGAGATATTCTGATTTAAACCAGCTGACAAGGCATGGGTACTCCCTCCCAGTGAGCAGGGAGCTGGGGCCATTTCATAATGTGCTCAGGGAGGAGAGAAGATCATAAAAAGAATTGCAAACGGGAGGTTACAAGCAGAACTGTTTCTCCCTTCCTTTTTTATTTTTTCCTTTTAACTAAGGAATAAGCATTTTGACCCCTTCTTTCCCATAGAAAACTCAAGGGGGAGGTCTGCCCAATTTCTACAGTTTAAAGATGTCCTAACATATTGGTGTGAAGATGGATAAGCCACTCTTCTGCAAAAGCGGTGGCATTCCTTGTATAAAATTCAAATTTTTAAGTCTCAATGAAGAAGAAAGACGGAAATCTAGCCCTAGGTAACATTGCTGCACTCAACATGACACCAGGCAAAGTATGATCCTTAATGCAAGATTAAAAGGATGTAACATAAACCAGCTAAGAAGCACCATGGGCCTGGTGCTGGAATGGTCTCCAAGCAGTTTAAATTGTCAGTAACCCTATGGAGGCAAACGAAAAAAAAAAAATCAAAGTGGAGTGAAAATACTTGAGATATTTTGAGCAAGGCCGGGTCAGCCCCTGCATTCCTGAGCTCCTGCGCAGAGCAGGGATAGAGGCAGAAGGTGCTATTAAACAACATTTCTGCCTAAACATCCAAAATCCAGAGCTTTTCTGATCCCTGTTTGGCTGCCTCCCCACAGCTGGTCTGTGACAACCATCACAGGGGAACAACATCTCTGCCTTGTCCCAGGGTCTTTCCCTGGAACTCTTTCCCTCTCCTGTCTCCCCTCTTTGTGCAGTGTGTGGAGGCCACAGATGTTGGCCCTCACTTTCCTTTTCCCTTTCACTGCAATTTAAATGGACATTTCCCTCCCCCCCCCACCATATCCAAGCGGGTCTTCATTTAGAGCCTGTGATTTATTTAATGGTGGTTTTAACCCCACTTAGAAATAGGCTGCTTTCATGATTTATTGATTCCTTCTTCCCCTTGTTAATTTGACTCATTTCTTAGGAAATTATTCATAGTTAATCATGGTAAGAATAAAATTAGTTATAGTGCCCACTTTGCTGCAAAGGGAGTGTAAATAACTTTTAAAGCAAATCGGAAAGAAAAACATGTTAAAGAAAAAAAAGAAGAAGAAAAAAGAAGAAGCCAGAAGAATATCTATAAAATGATGATCATCCGAAGGGGGCAGTAAATTAAACCTCTCCACTGTTACTGGTTGGAAGAAGGCACAAATTTACATTCCACAGGAGCACAGCTTTTACAGCAGGCTCTCCTCAATTGAATTTGCCATGTCTTCTGGGAAACACACCATTTGGAAGATAAAATCTCCCACCACTCCACCACCACCGCCACCATTCAGAAGATTAAAAAACCCCGCCAACTCTGTTGTGTGCCTTTTGTGCCCACTAGAGGAATGTAAAACCATTATATTTAAGTATCATAATGGCCAACATATGCTTTTTCTTAGAAATGACACCACCATCTGGATTAAGTTCTCCTGATCATTTCAGACAATGTTACGATTATTATTTTTTTTTCCCCTTCAGGAGAACGAACTGCCCAGAAAGAAACAGCAGTTGCAGATGGGAAATTTTTGCTTTTCCTTTTCCACCACTGGCATCTCCGAGAAATGTGGTAAATTCTTTATATGTACTTAAATCCTTTGATTTCACTTGCTAATTGGTATGAATGCCTACCTGGTTACACCCCAATCCTAAGCCTGTGAGACTCCTATTGCCTTTGGCCATACAACTTCACTATTACAGTTAATAAAGTATGTAATTGCTGTAATGATAAAATTACATCGTGTTACTGTTTGCAGCAGCCTCTTCCTCACAACCACATCAGTCATTAAATATTGCACCAACTGGTATGGGGAGAAGGAGAGGCAGACTTAACCCTTCCCTGGATGAGGGATTTCAGCACGCTGGTGTGCAAAGGGGAGGTGTTCTCACCTGAATGCCTCCCTACCAGCCCCATGGCTATTGTCGTGGACGTCGGAGACCTTCTGGGCCACCACATCCAACTGGCTGTAACTGGAAATGGGCACGCCGGGATAATTGATGTGCTCAATCTGACCATGCACAGGTGGCAGGGAGACGGCATACAGCAGCTTCTCGGGTTTGCTAGTGCCATCTGTTGCCACAGGAACATCTGTCGTCAAGGTCACCCTGTCACCCTCTGTTAAAGTTACAGGTTTGGCGAGTAGAACAATGTCACCTAAAAAAATGAAACGAGTAAAAGGGGAAACCAACAGGAGAGAAATTAAAACGGGGGATATACCTTTTTACATCCCAGACCAGGAGAGAATAGGGTAAAAGCGAGCCCTTCTGTTCAGGGCAAGGAGAAGAACATTATCAAAATAGGCTGGAAAAATATTTTTGCTTTAGGTTTTAGAGGCAGACAGGACATTTGCAACAGAAAAAGCTGCAGAGCCATCTCATTTGTTTTCAAATACACCCCACAGTGAGTCTCACTTTAAGGCTGATGCTAAATGAAATCACAAGATTTTAATCTAACCTCAGCCTGGGTGAGTTTATAGAGGAGCCCGTGTTTTTATCTGGCTGTGTGATTTGTCCAAAATATCGAAGCCAGCTTTGATTTTCTGTTTGGGCAGAGAGAATGACCCAGTTGTTTAGAAAGAACAATTATGTTAATAGATCCAAACGAGCCAATGGACAGGACGCGTTAATGAACTAAGCGTTAAGCACAAACGCTGTGTTTTAAGCCGATAGTGATGCTGTAACCTCAGCAACAGAGGTTCTGGCTCCATTAGATTTATTTATGAGGAGCTCCACTGCATCGGTCAAGGGCCAGGGCAATTTTCACTTGTACAAAGGAGTAGCCCCAGAAAATTGAAGCTGCTGGAAAGATGAACTGGTCTTCTCAGAAGAGGAGTAGCAATGATTTACCACGTCATATCCACTTCATCCTTTTCTATCATAGCCCTACTTGTTTTTAAAAACATATCTAAATCAGCGTGGCAGCACAAGGGTTGATCTGCCAAAGGCAGAAACAGAGACAAGTTTTTATCAGAGGATGTTGCAAGAGCAAGAGAATAATGTCAATCAGTTTCCATTGCTGTCAGTCAACCTGCTGATGACAATATACAATAGTGGCATTTCTAGCTTGGACTCTGCAGGAGCTTTTTTTCTGTTTCTTGTCTATTATGTTGCCAACTGAGTTTTAAAAACAACAGGTTCCTTATTAAGTGGAGAAGGCTGCCAGCAATGTTTGAGTATAGCGGTTGTCAGGGCTCGGGGAGTTTAAAATTTTATTTCCACAACAAAATGTACACCAATTTCCATGCTTTGCACCCCATTTGATGGCTCATCTTTGCTATTAACTCATTTAACTCCACTTCTGCCATGCAGCTAGCAGGGCAAATGAAAAGTGTGGCTGAGACTTGACACAGTCAAGAAATGATTGTTAACTGAGGAAATTAGTCTGAGACATCATCGTCATTCAAAATATAAATACAATTAGCTAGCTTACCTTCATATGGCAAAAAATCGTAATTCTGTTTGAGGAGAAGCAACAAAAAGGAAAATAACCAACCCCTTCCCCAGGAGAAGCAACATTATCAGAACTCACCAGTCTTGGAGCCCATAGAAAAATTGTGCTGTGTTGGAGAAGAAGCTGGGGTTTTTTTTCTTTTTGGTTGCACCTTTGAACTACCCTAAATTTGTATGAAATCTCACTGAATGGGGTTTCCTTTTCAGACTGTTTCCAAGAGTGATCTGAGATCAAGCAGGAGTGCAGAGAGAGGACCTGAGAAGGCAAAGGACAGACAAAATTTTAGGAAGCAGCCAGAAACACAGGACACCAACCTGCTGTACAATCAGCTTAAGGGTTACTAAAGTCCATAGTCAAGCCCAGGCAGATTAAGTAGTTGCAGTGCTCATGCTGACTCATTTTCTTTACAAGAAATCCAAACAAATAAGACAAAATAAAGAGGCAACAGTGAAACAGCCAAGTGCTGGTGATTCAACTTATTTTTGCCCATGTGGAAAAAAAAGCCAAGGGTCTCTTAGCAGCTTGAAGGTCTTTTTGCCCCAAGCCCCATGACACGGAGGAGAGCCTCCTGATTAGTCCTTTGACCAGCAGGTTATACACTCCCCTTGCTTAACACCATGGGAAGAATCAGGCTCCTTATGTCCCTAATTAAGAGCCCAAAGATGAAGCATTCAAGCCCTTTCCTGAAGTCACAGTGAATCAAGCACAAACCTGAAGTGGGATGTCAACCATCAACCAGTACATGGTTACCATGAAGCGGGTACTATTTAAAATAATCACAGAGTCCTAGAATGCTTTGGGTGGGAAGGGATTCTAAAGACCATTTTGCTCCAACCCCTTGCTGTTCACTAGACCTGGTTGCTCCAAACCCTCTCCAACCTGGCCTTGGACACTTTCAGGGATGGGTCACCCACAGCTTCTCTGGACAACCTGAGCCAGGGCCTCACCACTCTCATAGGGAAGAATTTCTTCCTAATATCAAACCCTGCCCTCTGTCAGTGTGAAGCCATTCCCGCTTAAAGTGCCACTCCATGGCTTTTTCAAAAGTCCCTCCGAAGCTCTCTTGTAGCCCTTTTAGGTACTGGAAGGCTGCTGTAAATAACTTAACAAAAAAGTCTCCCAGCTCATACCAATAATTCAAGGAATAAATAAATGCTTTTCTGATCTGGGTAGTCTAAATTCTCCTTTCTTTCTTTTTTCAGCCCAATACCCATCATGATCAGGTTGTCAAACCCCTCTAAGCCCATGTGACGCGTGACAAGAAGACACATCTGAAGTTGTTCATCTAGCAGCAACACTTGGCCTTAATATGTTCATTTTTTTATAGACTCTAGAAAAAAATCCAAGAAGTACTTTCAGATATAATGGAAAAAAGCAGACTCCAACTGCTAGGAGGGGTGAAACCCTGTGACCTCAGCAGCTCGAGCGGTCAGCAGCATCCTCCGGGGCCATGCCAGCTCCCTGACTTGTGAGGCTGGTGAAGCCACTCGGATTTTTTTGATTCATTTGCTTAAATGTCGTAGGCTTGAAAGTTTGACTTGAAATATAACATTAGTGGGTTTGTGGTAAAAGCAGCAGAGAGGATAGGATGACAGGCGGGGCAGAGGGGACTGATTGAAAGCAGGTGTGGAGGAGGAAGATGGGAGGAGGAGAAAGAGGAAAACATGACTGAGTAAGTAAATTCAATGTTATACATATTGAAAAAGAGCACCCATATATAGAGCACCCACCTGTGCTCACTTCTTTTGAACATTGTTTTTTTAACATAAAACAAGAGATAGGCTTTAGAATCGAGCGACCAAACAAGGCACAGTGTGGCACGCGCTGCTCCCACTGAGGTGGCCATGGCAGGAGTGCAGGGCAGGTGTCCTCCATGACATTTAATTCCCCACTGGAATGTTCTGGGATCTTAAGGGAAGAAGAGCCCATATATATCTGAAGGTGGGCTTGGCTTCTGGCTACAGGGGAGATCTTGTATTTATGTCTGTAGACACATATGCAGAGAGAATAAAATATAGTGGAGGCCACTCATAGAATCATAGAATATTCTGAGCTGGGACTCACCAGGATCACCATCACCCAGCTCCTGCCCTCACACAGGACAGCCCTAAGATCACATTATGTGACTGAGTGCGTTGTCTAAATGTTTCTTGAGCTCTGGCAGGTTTGATGCTGTGACTGCTGTCCTGGGGAGTCTGTTCCAGTCCCAAACATCCTCTGAGTGAAAAACCTTTTGCTAATATCCAGCCTAAACACTCCCCTGCCCCAGCTTCATGCCCTCGGGTCTTGTCACTGAGTGCAAGAGAGAAGAGATCAGTGCCTGCCCCTGCACTTCCCCTCATGAGGAAGCTGTGGACACTTATGAGGTCTCCCCACTATGTTCCACCTAGTTTGGCCTCTTGAGTATCCTCATCATGTTTGTTTGACCACGACACAGAGTACAGACTTCTTCCCTTAACTAAACACATCCTCAACCACAAAAAGCATTCCCCCTTGTAAGGGGAAGGAAATGCCCAGGAAGGAAAATTAAAAATTATGGAACATAATTGACCATATGAAGCTTTAGGGAGGCTGGTGAACCTCTTCCTCTCTCGAAACATGCACACACCATCCCAATTCCATACAGTTTCACCTATTTTTTTACTGCATTTTTACTTGATTATACATATTATGGTCTCATTAACTGCAAACCTTTCCAGGGCACTGAAAAGGAGAGAGCATTAAAATACACTGAGAAGTCCTGCAGCTCAATTAACACACACCAGGGGGTTCAAGGGGAGGGGAAGGGGGAGTCGGGGTCAGCTCCAATTATAAAAGGCAAACTTTTTTTTTTTTTTTAATATCAGCTAATTAGACTTTGACAACCAATTAGCAGATTTTTAGCTTTGCTGAGAATCAAGTTAGCACTGAGAAATGAGAAGGCAAGTAAACCAAACATGCAAAATGCTCCTCTTGTACCACAAACAGACTGTCCTAAAGTAAAAAAAAATGCCTAGGGCCAGATCCTGCTCCTGGATTTATAGCCCTTTCAACTGGCTGTCACACCAGTTACTCGCAGGTGTAAATTGAGTGTAGGACTTGGCCTGCAAACTTAAGCTCACCATAACTCATGCAAACCCACAGCAGAGAAGCGCTCTCCAGCCTTCTCCCAAGGTTACATTTTAACTTTTAATAACCTTTTTTTCCTACTTTTTTTTCCCCTACCAACCATGAAGTACCCAGATGATTATTTAGGATTAATGGATTATCAAAAGTGCCAGTTGGCACACTCCTGCTAAAGAGAAAAAAAAAAAGGGGGGGGGAAGTGTAACAAATGCAGCTGTTTACTAATAAATAAAGCCTCAGCTGTAACAGAAATAAATTAGATGCATTTAATTGGTCGACTGCAAACCTCCTCTCTTTATTACAATGCTGCTTCTTGTTATTTTATGATGTCAGGGTAGATGGCAGACTGACAGAGTGTTTATGAATCACAGTTTGCAGATGGCACTCCTGGTTTTTCGGCAGTTATGAGCACAAGTAGCATGAGGACTCAATAGAGGGTTTTTGCCAGGGAGGACCCCCTGAGAATTAGCCGCCTTCATTTCTCTGATGCCAATCTCCCCCTGACAGGAGCACTATTTCACAAAACCTACATTCAATAAATTATACTCGCCTGGCAAGAACTTGGAAATATTTAACACTCAGAGGATACCAGCGTCTCAATTTAATTTCTATTCATTTCCAGAGGACGCCAGGCACTACTTGGAACAGCCCCGGTTTGTGTGCACGCGCATGTGTTTCCCCCGTCCCCAGCTAAAAAGAAAATATAAAATATAATGGTCTCTACAGCCAGGAATATCTCACCCTGCCTTCAAAATGACTTCGAGTCTCCCGAGGACAGTTTACGGTCTCGTGCCCTGGTCCTCCCTAGTTGCCCTGCCTAATGACAGCTTTGTAATCCAGTTGGGAAATAATCTCACATGGCTGCACTCGGAGCTCATGAGCTGTAAAACTTCTGGATTGAACTCCTTCACCTGGTCACTTCAGTGAGCTACAAGCAAATGCAGTGAGGGATGTGGTCATAATTGTCAACAGATTTGTAAATTTGTGTCATTAGTTATGCGCATAATGGATTTTATTCTAATGAGTTTGTTCATAAGAATGCCAGGAGGACTTGGCCCCTTTGGAGGAAATAAACTACAAACTTTGCCCATGCATTTTAAAACACATCAGTGCCACATAAAGGGGAAAAAGAAACATTTCCTCTCCTTTCAGTGCACTGCAGTTTTCACTTAGTTGAACCTGATGCAATAAGCTACAGCTCCTTTTACTGCTGTAAACTCATTTCCTACCTTTCCTGGGATTTCTCAGGGTTGCATAGATATTTTCAGATAGGGACATGTTTTTTCCATTCATTGAATAAAACTGGAAACTATCATGACTCTTTGGGATCAAGATATCAGTGTGGAAATACAAAAGGCAACCCTTGTCCATACTCTCCTGAATGAAATTTATTCCAGGACACAACATTGTCAAAGCAGCCACAGCCTGAAAACCAGAGCACTTCTCCCTCCAAACCCAGCTAGACACCCTGTGGTGCTCAGGGGGTCAGTCAACAGCACTCGATACACACGGAACACGGAAGAACAATAAAACTAAGTATTATTAAATCAGGTTTTTATTATATCTATTACTATTAAATGTATTCTTATTAAATCTAGTTATAGCATAAGACTTGTTCTCCCGAGACAAAGAACGAGGCTTCTAGGCTTGCACTTCGGGGAAATCTACTCCTGCTTTTCTTTGAAACAACCTGGATATTTTTATTGAATGCATGAGCTGAGTGAAGAAGCAGACAAGCCCACAGAAACGTACTGGCACCTTTGCCAAAATGATGTTCTCTGCGTGCCCAGCGGAGCCCTCTTCCCCTGCTCTCCCTCCTCTCTCTCTCTGATCCTGCTTTTCAGCCAACCACACATAAAAATCGCCGGCATGTGCCAAGTACTACAGATGGGTCCATTGTAGCACACCCTAATGTTCATAGCTGACACCCAGGTGTTACAGTTTGTACTTGCTCGCTAGCCAGACGGTGGCCATGTGCCAAGGGGAAGGCACAAAGCACTTGGATACCGTGCTGAAAAGCTATATAAGAGACACTTTAAGAGACAGAAGAGCAGGTAAGAGGCTATGCAAAAGCAAGAGGAGACAAGTCCACCAGCAAACACCTCCCTCTGCTGTGCATCCAGCCTCCCGTCCCGTTCCATAAAGCTCTGATTTATTATTGGATTCTATCCAAGCATCCCTGTTCCCCTGACCTTATCCACTGTCACACCAGCTCATTTCAAGCCTACTGCTGATCTGCAAGTTATTTCAGGTCTGGCTAACAATGAAGTGACTTATTTAAAAGACATGGGCAGAGGGAGAATGAGCTGTCCATTCCTGATGTGCTCATCCCACCTGGGTTATGGACACTGCCTGCACAGGATCTGAATGTGTAAGGAGCAGAGCTCCTGAAATCACACCAACCCTCTGTCTGCATGTATTCAAGTGGCCTGGAGAGTATTTACGACCCCTTCCTGTTTAATATCAGTAGCTGGAAAGGGTTAACACCAGTATCCTATTTTCTCTTCCATTTTCCCCTCCCAGGAGCCTACTCCCCTTCCAGCCTAATTTCCTTCAGTTTAATTAATTTTCAGTAATCACAAGTCTAGACACCACAAGCAGCAGCTTCACACCCCAGGTGACACGGTAACGCTCGCAGCGGATGGGCAAAGGGACGCGGTGTGGTTTCACGCACCAGCCCCCAGCACAGAGCCAGAGCTGCCCACATCTCAGCTAAGCCCTTTTTGCAGAACAAACAATTTTTTGGAGAACAAATGCTTTTAAGGATTCAGGTGCAGGGAGCTTTTCGACCATCTGGCTGGCGGGGCTCCCCAGCTGTCTGCAGCGGGTGCGTTCGGAGCAGCACGTACGAGCAGGGTCCAACTCTTCGGAGACGTGCCAAACCTGCGACACATGTGGAGAGCAACTGTGCAGCGCTGGCTCACTGCAGAAAGCCTTGGATCGGTGGTGTGTGGGCTATAAAGCCATGCACCATACGTCTGCTGTGGCCCAGGCAGGGTTTCTGGAGGGTTGGCAGCCCTTGTCAATATTATCAGAGGTGCTGGGCTGACACGCACCTGCTATGTGACCCTGTACATTTCTACTCAGGGTAAATCCAGAGGTTCTCACTTCTTGGATAAAATTTCAGAAAGGAAAAAGAGAAAAGGACAAGAGCATCCCCGATGGCCCCAAAGAGGTCATCCTTTATCGATCATTTGTAGTTGCCACCCACAGCAACGCAAGAAAAATTATGGTATCAGGAAGGCAAGTTAGGAAATAGTAGAAATCTCTTGGAAATACAAATAGTAGAAATCTCTGGGGAAGACACAGAGATGGATCACTTAAGACATACACAGGAAGAGCAGGACAGAAGCACCTCAAGGAGAACAGGGGCAGGGTGTCACTAGAGCATGGAGGAGCAGAAGTGAACAGGACATTGCTTCGTGCATTAAAAACTGTACCTTTTTCAACCCAGAACCATTCAAGAAAAGATTGGATGTGGTATTTATTACCACGGTCTAATTGACAAGGTGGTGATAAGTCAAGGTTTGGACTTGATGATCTCAGAGGTCTTTTCCAAGCTAAATAGTTCTGTGATTTAAAAATCCCCAGGGTGAAGCACCACCTAGGGCTGGATTATTTTGCAACCTTACACTAGCTGTCAGTGATGGCTCTTGCACTATTCCCCACTCATGAGCACTCATGAGCTCCAGAAACAACTCAGGAGTGTTTGAGGAACTTGCACATATTGGAAATTAATATCCCACAGCACATGAGAATGAATTTGGGATCCAAAGAGAGAGCTTACACCCACCAGTCCTAGTAGCTGCTGCTTACACAGAGGCTCTGGACCAATTCTTAGCCCTATAAAAAGCACACATTTTAAAGCACACAAAATCGGACCAACTGATAGCCAGCCAACTTTTGGTATAATCTCTCTTTCAATCTAACGCCAGTAAAGAAAGAAAAAGAATACTAATGAAGGCGCTTGACAGAAAGGACAGTTAGTTCATGCATGCATTAGTGAACAGCTATGGTGTGTGAAAAAAAACCTTCCTATCCTTTGGTTGCAGAACATCACTGCTAAAATATTTCCCTACCATCAGCCCAGTCTGAGATTTCGTACTGGTATTTATTGAGCACAGTTCACCGGGCTCTCTTTCCCAGCCCCTTCTGAAGATTTCCACCCTCACCAGGAACAAGCAGGATGAAATCCAGCCCTTTCTTGGCCCTCCCTGTAAAGCCTGGTCCTTACTAGAGATAATTGCTCACAAATTGCTGGCTTGCAGCAGGGCATTGCTCTGCTGCATCCCCAGCCCTCACAGCTCATATTTAACTCCCACACAACCTGTGTATTCAGGTTGGGAGCACAAAGCCTCCCTCACAGGGTCACTTCCTTCCACTTCTGAAATAAATGACTCCACAGATCTGTTGGCTGGGCATAGACATTCCTATGGAGAGAAAGTAAATAGTTCACTCTGTTTGTGATGACTGAGAATAATGCCCTGGGCTTCATCGAGCTGAGATCAGCAGCATCCAAGATATTCGCAGCACTGTATCATGGCCCAGGATGAATAACACCATTCTCATCCACCCCAAAGTCACAGAATCACAGAATGGTTTGGTTTAGAAGGGACATTAAATTCACCTAATTTCAACTCCCCTGCCGTGGGGAGGGACACCTTCCACTAGATCAGGTTGGTCCAAGCCCCACTCAACCTGGCCTTGGATACTTCCACGGATGGGGCATCCACAGTTTCTCTGGCCAATGTGTCCCAATGCCTCACCATCCTCACAGGGAAAAATTTCTTCCATAGATCTAACCTAAATTTTCACCCACGACTCCTCATCCTATCCCCAAAGTTCCTGATTAAGAGTCCCTCTCTGGCTTCCTTGTAATATTTTACGGCTTCTGATTATTATGTTGTAGTTACTGAAACGAGAGCACCTGACTCCTGAGAGGTTTGGTGTGCGTGTGTGTGTTCCCAGAAAGCAAAGAAAAACAAAATTAATTAAATTCACAGGACAAAGCACATTAAAGTCTATTTGGTTGTAACGAGCTAGATTTACTAATGCACTCAGGATGCCTAAAAAAATGGAAGTTCACTTTCCCAGTCACCTTTCTCCGCTCTCATGCACTCCCCTCACCCCTTCCTTTCAGTAGATTATGTGAGACTCATTACTTTTTATAGCTCTGAACAAAAAACATAATCTTACTGTTTCTTACTAATATTAGGCAATGACATAATGCCATTTGCAGAGGTGTCACTGACTTTTACTGGCTTCTGATGGCAGGGCTCTCCACTTTATATTCTGTTTTATGTAAGCCTCCTCAGAATTTATTGACCTCAAAGGATTTCTCAAGTTGCTTAATTATAAAAGGAAGAAGACAGCACAGTGGCTTAGTGAACCAACATAAAAGTCAGCTAAAATGTGCCATTACAGAGAGGGATGGTGGAGGGAGATGTGCAGCAAGAAGCAGTTTTTAGGGTCTGAACCCAAGAGGCAAAGCTTTTTCTCTGAGTTATTCCCCAGCTGGGATGCTGCAGGGTGAGGCTGAGGGTGGCTTCCATAGGTGTGTTGTGTTATCTCCAAGTGGGATAGGGACAGAGGCTATGGGCACCCTGAAGCAAAGGCAAGGAGGAAACAAGAAAGGAATCCTGCAGGAGACCTTCCAGAGGCACCTCAACACAGGAGAAAGTGTCAGATAAAACCCTGTGTTTGGTCTCACTGCTTACCCTACCAACCAAGCCAAGTAATGAACCAAACCATTTCCAGAACAAGACTACTGCTGCAGGAACAGGCTGGGGATTTCACTCATTCCCAGGAAAAAGGAGGAATAAAATCCCTAAACCTACTTCTGCCTCCGGATGCAGATCTGGGCACATGGGGACAGTTTGGTCGAGCTCAGCCCCTGGAGCATCACTGGTGTCTGTTTGTGACCCAGTACTGGCAATGGCTTTTGTCAGCTGCTTCAGCTTCCAAACTCATATTCCTGGGGAGAAAAAAAGAGGAAAAAGAAACAGGAAGTGAGACACTGCTGAAAAAACAAACCAGCAGCAGTCACTGCCCATTTAGCAAGGGGGATTTAATGATTTGAGCCAGACTTCCTTGAGCTCAGCATGTCTACACATTGCACAACTGTTACTTGCTTCACACACTCCCTTGTCCAAACTCAAAGCAACATTTCCAATGCCATCCTTTCTCCTCAGGATAGAAGCTGGAGTGTCTGGGAACTAAGAGAGTTCTCAAGGCTGCTGTGGGAAAAGCAGCTTACTAAGGCTGGGCAAAATTAGTTAAGATCACAAATCCAGCAAAAACAATTAAAATACATGTATGCACTGCAAGAAAGGCCACTGGCTTCTCTGCATGACCTGCAGCAGGAACAGCTCTGATGTGTTCATACAGCATCCAGCACAGGGGGACAGGCAGCAGCCCCTCCTAAGGCTCCTTCTTTCTTAGCTCCTTCTAATTTCAAAGTGATGGAAGAGGCAGCTCAGATTTTTTAAAGATGTTATTTTGGTCTCTTCTACACCGCTTGGTACACGGCCCATGACTGTGTCCAAAAGAGGCAGATTTGGCTGGAAAGACTGAATGCTGCTTAGTATTTTCCCTGTTATATTTTCACATCTTGGGGAAAACTGTGGCAGCGAGGGATCTGTACCTAACCTTTTCTAATTCGTGTGACCATCACTTACTCGGCACGACACCACAGGTCTCACGTCTCTTGGCAGCAGTACAGGGCTCGCACTTTCATATGGATGAAGTATTTGTGAGCAATTTCTCCAATTTATTAAGCATGAACAGGCTCCTCTTAGCATGGAGCAGATAGAATTTTTTAAAAACATTTCAACAAATCTGCTCCTGGAGGACTGGGACAGAAAGCTTTGCCACGTATGCACATGTGATTTTTTCTTATGTTGCCCTTCAGCCTCAGAGGATTTGATGAAACTAAGAATTGGATTTATGGCTCTGTGCTCTGTGCAGAAGAAGAGTGCACTTCCAGCTCCATGGTTGGTGGAAAATGGTAATATGGGCACATTTCCTTCCCTTACAACAGGGCTCAATTTGATGCATGGACTGGAATATATTAACAAGATCTGAGATATGAAGCTCACCTCTGACGGACTAGAAAACAACGTGGAAATTAAAAGACTAAATAAAGGGTATCTCCCTGGGGTTGCTCACAGTAGGAATGAGAGAATACATGGATCCAGAAAAGCCATTTCACGTGCGTGAAAATCGAAATGGCAGCAGGGAACCATCCTCAGAGAGGGAGATTGAAAGAAATGGTGGAAAGGAGGTAAAGACTTGAAGCATAAACAAATCAGACTGAGGGAGCAGGCGAAGAGCAGGATGAAGGAGATGCAGAGCTGCAGACCAAGCCTTGCAAGCAGAGGACCTGGCTGGAGAGGGAAAGGGGAGGCTGGCAGCATCCTCCTGAGCAAAGGGGCTTGATGGCTCCTCACCCTTGAGGTCCTAAGGAAATGCTGGTAGGAAGGAGGGATACGTGTCCATTTTATAACTTTGCGTTGTTCACTACATCTATGAAATTTTTCAAAATACACACGTGACACTCTGGGGAAGAAGCCAAAGCTGTTTCAAGCGTCGATGCCCCTCTGTGCACGCCATGGGCTGCTGCTCCCCTCCAGAGAGGGGCAACCACAGTGGATTTTTCTGCTTTTTCCTGCAAAAAGGACTCAAAAAAGGGGCCCCAGGCACCCAAGCAGAGCAACATGGAATTTCATATGTGCACTGATTTCTGCCTCAAAAAGAAGTCTTGTACATTTTTCACAACTAGAGTTCATCAGGTATTTTATGATCCAACAGGTTTCTCGTGCCCTGAAAATGGGGATTCAAACCTTGCTAGTGGCAAGAGTTGGACCTGGATACAAATTTGAGACAAAAGGTTTGTTTGGCAAGTCCTAAATATTCTTCTGGCGTAAGAATATAAATTATTTTTAGCTCTACAAACTATTTTTGTGAGTCAAGAAAATGTTGTGTCATCACCATTCAGTTAAGTTTTAGCCTTGCTGAAGCTTTTTTCCCTACAGCCCATGGATCCCTACATAACACAAAAAGCAAAATCAGTATTTTGTTCTTCTTTTTACAGACTGGATCTGGCGTTTCTGGAAGGATTCAGCAGGTCCACAGGATTGATTTTATTTTTCAACTTGTGAATTCTTAAGAGTAAAAACTCAAATTAGGCCAAAACATGTGTTACTGCCATGAAAAAAGCGGAACCACATCACCTGCACCCCAGTCTCACAACATGCCAGGTTTCTTCCTCTTTCTTCTGCAGACCAGAAACCAGAATGCTCATGACAGGGTTTAGACTTGCCATACCACTCGAAAACCTTATGATAGACTATTTTATGGTGAAAGGTTGTCAGAAGGACTTCACTGCTGGCAAAGAGAGACAATTAATTAATATTGCTTTACATGTAGCTTCCACCTCTTTGAAGCTTTATTCCCAGAGATGGCACTCTGGCTCTCCTGAAAGGAGTGTGAGCATTAACACTGCCTTCAACTGGCTTTGGACCTTAAATATTAAAAAAAACCCAACCCATGCCATGCTCTTTCCGACAAGATTCACTGTTAAAAATAGATTAAAGAGAATGGAGAAAACATACAGAGGGGGATAAAGAAAGTGGGAGAGAGACATAGAGTGTGAAAAAAGAGCAACTCTGGCCTAATTGAAGACAACCAGAGTTTTGCCACTAACTTAAATATAAACAAGCCTTTGCTCAGAGACCAGAAACCAGCTTTTTCTGCATGAGTGGTTTTTGCTGGATGGCATTGTGTGGCTTGTCACAGTCCTGTACCAGGCAGCAGAGTGCACAGGCTTGTTACGAACCAGCTTTCAGGGATAACCCATGCAATGGAAGCCAGATCTCCTCTGTTCTGTGGGTAGGCTTGGAGATGCTGGTGTTGAGATGAGTTGCTTTCATTTCTTTCTTTCTTTTTCCTCTGTAAGTCTTTATGCACTGAATGTCACTTAGATAGCTAACCTGGAAAGATGAGGGATTTCATCGTTGACTGGCATGATGTAGATGTAAAGTGTCCCTTGGACTGTGCGCTTGCCATCTGTCAGCTGCATGGTAAAACTATCCTCTAGGCTTTCTGTGTCATTATGCATGTACAGCAGCATCAGTCCTACATGAAAGAGGGGAAAATTAAAATGAAAATCCTGGCTTCTTTAAGAACTTAGAACATAGATATCATATTAAGAAAAAAAAAAAATGCTCCACAACTCTCTGGAATTTAGGACATCAGTTTTGATCTTTAAGCACTACAGATTCAGAAAGTACTGCTTCTGGTGAAAAAAATCCTTCTGGCTGCTGTGATGCCAATGCCCACGCAAGCCCATAAAACCCACAGCCCAACACAGCACCCAAACCGGGTGCTGCCCCTCTGCCAGTGTGCCCCCACTGCTGCTCTCTCCCACAGCTGAGCTTTCCAAGGCTTTCATAATTCTCATCTGTGGTCTCCCACCTTGACTTGTAGCTCGGACCCCTCCCAAGGGGTTTAGCAGTCCTGGGTGGATGCTTTATTCTTGCTGCGATTCCTGCAAATGCAAGAGCAGAAGCAGCACAGCAGGGCTCTGGAAGTCATTCCCAGCTAACTTACGGAGCAGAGAGTGAGCCAAGCTCGGCATGCTTTGGAGCAGTCCCCATGGGAGGCCTCGATTGCTAGTGAGATACTGGCAATATCTTCAGTAAATTTTGGGGGCACATAAAAGAGATCCATACATGATGTATTCTTCAACACATCTGCTTTGCAGGGCTAGAGCTCTCCCTAAATTCTTTATTCCCCGGGCACAAGGACAGCCCTGGTCACCCCAGTATCCAAATGCTTCACACCCGGCTTGCCAAGCCCTCACCACAGCAGGAACACACAGGCGGGGAAAAGCCAAATTTAACTAGTAACCTGGAAAGTCAGTGATTGCAGGAAGATTTGAAACAATGCTCTTGGAGACCTGGTGCTTCTTCTTATCCGTGACTGGCTTTTCAACCCATTTTGGGGCAAGGAAATGGGAAAACATGGGATCAAGATGTTGATGGAATGGGCTTAACTAGCAGTGTATGCCGGTAAATACACACAGTGTGTGCTTGAATACACTGGGGGGAAATATGATCTAACGTTTTTTGAATTGAAAAGACTACATTAAAACCAAACGAACATTGCATGAAATAATTCCCCGGAACAAGGAGCTGGCTCCGCTGTGGGGCCGGGTGCAGTGAGCGGCCGCCCCCGGCAGGGGCCCCCCGCGGCCCGCGCAGCCCGCGCTCCCCGCGCGGCCGGGCCGTGAGGGACAGGCCCGGGCCCGCCGCCTCTCACCCCACAGCCCTGCTAAGAGACTTTTCCTTGGGAAAAACCCTCCAAGATCACCGAGTCCAACTGTTCCCCCAGCACTGCCGAGGTCACTACTAAACCATGTCCCCAAATGCCATACCCACACAGCTTTTATATCCCTCCACCTTTTCCATGAAGAAATTTTCCCTAATAGTCAATCTAAACTTTCCTTGGCACAGTTTGAGGCCGTTTCCTCTTGTCCTGTTGGCTGTTATTTGGGAGCAGAGCCCGACCCCCCCTCAGTGCCCCTCCTGTCAGGGAGTTGTGCAGAACCAGAAGGTCCCCCCAGAACTTCCTTTTCTCTGGGTTGAGCCCCTTTCCCAGCTGCCTCAGCCTCTCCTCATCACAGTTGTGCTCCAGTCCAAAGGTGCACCAAAAGTAGCTAAACAATACAAGGCTGCAAGGAAGGCCAAAGTGCCATCACTCACACCTTGCTGGAGCTCATCCGGAGAAAACGCAGTGAATCATAGTACCCTAGAATGATTTGGGTCAGAAGGAACTGTATTGACATCTCATTCCACCCTCTACCATGGGCAGGGACACCTTCCACTACCCCAGGTTGCTCCAAGCTCTGTTCAGCCTTGCCTTGAACACTTCCAAGGATGGCTCAGCCACAGCTTTTCTGTGCAGCCTGTTCCAGTGCCACACCCCGATAAGGCACATCACCAGCATCTTCACCAGTGAGTCCATTTACTATCAGCCCATGAGGTAGTGGAGGCTGATGATGGAGATGCTCAGTGTGCCCATGGGGATGACAAAGTCTTCAGCACTCAGCATGGTTAGTCCTGTAACACTCTGGACATCTTCTCCAACTTGCTGCAAGGAAAATTTCAGAGGAGAAGAAATACAACCAGGTTGATCATCAAGATTCATGAAAAAAAAGTTAAACAAGAACTTTTAAGACATAATGATGCGTACATGGGAGACATTTGGCCAAAAATATATCCCGGAAGAGCCTCTGCCTTTTTGATAGAAATATTTTAACTTCCAAGGGAAGCAAATGTTTGCCTTTTGTTTGCAAAAATTAGTTTCTGGAGGCCAGATGCACAGAGAGGGACTCGTTCTGCATCCAGACTTCCTGACTCTGCACTGCCTTTACTGGGAAACATGAGGGGATCCTAAGAGAGAAGAACAGGTCCCATCGTTGCCCTCAGCACGTGCTCTGCCACATGGGTACAAGGCTGCAAAGTCTACAGGTGCTCCCAGATTTGCTTTCTCTCCCTTCACCCAGGGACTGCCACATATCATCGCTAATGAAACCTCCGTTTACATTACTCGGTCCTTTCCCACTCGCAGCATATGCTCACTGGAAAAAAAGACTAAAAAAGATTACTGCTGGTAGCCCCACTGCAGGATCTTTTTTTTGCACTTCAAAGTAGTCTATAATGTACGATGGAGCGCCAACGCTTTCATTGACATATAGCTTGTTCACTTGGATGTCATGAGAGAGCAAACGAGTGAATCTAAACAGTGCAGCGAGCTAGTTAGATGGCTAATCTGGTGGGTTGCTTTGATTTCATAAATAAATTAGTTTAGTCTTCTGAACAGGGAGGGAAACACGAACCAGTGATCTCAGCAGCACTGCTGCCCTTCATTACTGAGAGGGCCTTGCTCAATTAGAAATGCCATTTGTTTTGATTATGAGGTTTTATGTGAGTAGAACCAAATTTTATCCTAACACATTGGATAAAGACTTGTATAAAGAACCACAGCCAGAGCTGTTTTCCAGCTGAGATACTGGACACAGGCTGTATGTTAAGGGATGCAGGTAAGGGACTGAGGGCTGGGGGTGCAGACCGGCACCCCCAAGGGTGTCCTGTGTTCAGGCTGTGTTAGCACTAATTGCTGCCAGCTCACCACTGACAGCATACCAGACACCAGCATGAGTTTTTCTTGGGAATGAACCACAGGAGTTTTTTTTTTCTCCCTTCTGGATGGAAATAGCTCATTAAATATTTAATTTTTCAATTAAAGAGTCACTTTGAAAAAACAAAAGTTAATATTCATCCTTTTAACATGTGGCGGTTCAGAGCAGCCGTGCTCTTTGCACACATCAGAACCAGAGCTCAGAGTGGTTCTGATGTGTGCAAATCAGAATCAGAGCAGCAGTGGGGGCACACTATGAGCAGAAACTGTTTAAAATGCATCTGGACTACATGATGCACAAAAAAAAGGCAAAAAAATTAAAAGGAATGCTTTAATCAAAATAAATACAAATTCCACAAAACTTGAGCAAAAAACTGGTGGGTAAAATAGTAATTTTTTTTCTTTTAGAAGTGTTGAAAATGGAGTATTCCAGGTGCTATTTGAAATCATATTTCAACTAAAAGCTTCATAAAATAATTAGGCAAGATAGCAAATGAAATCTTTAGATTCCACAGAGACATTTTTGCCATTGGATTTGGTTGGCAAGAGATTGGCAAAAGATTTTTAGTCTAATTTTACACAAAGTCCTCAAATTTTCACTGCTGTGGTGCAGCCCATTTGCTCTATTGTAGAAGGACAAGTTAGTGATTAGCCCAGTGCTTTGAAATTTTGATTTCAATGCACCATCCTTGAGCCAACTCGCACAAATCTTTAACTTCTTTGTATCCCACTTCTTTCTCTGTGGCTGGAGGTGCTGACACTTCTCTTCCTACAACTTTTTGGAGGACAAATGAAGACTCTGGTGCAGAGGTGACAGGACCACAGAGCCCTGTGCCCTTATTTTGTGATCCCAACCTCGTGGAACTGGAAGTACAAAATGAAACCACTCTATTAAGGGCAGGTTAGAACTCCAGAGTTTTGCTGCACGTTTTCTGTAGAGCCAGGTTATAGATGCACAAGCAGCAGACCCTTCCACCCGTGCAAGTCGTTTCCTTGGGTCATAACATTCCTATTTATGGAACCTATTTTAGCACTTCTTTAAAAGTTGCCTACAATTAATGCAGCTAAAATTGCGTGTTCAGCAGGAGGGAAAGCCGTGCCTTGACACAGTTTGGGAGAACTAGAGCCAGCTGAAAGAAATATAATCTCACCTTGAACTTGACGTAAAAGGAAGACACTTCTTTTAGTGATGGAAAAATTCATTGGAAAAAGCTGATGTGAGTGGCAAAGAGATGGGTGGGCTTGTTAGCAGGGACAAGTGTGCTTTGAAGCACCATAGATTTTTAAGATCTATCAGCTAGGATAGCCAGACCCATGCAGGGTCATAAATAAAGAATTTTTTCCAATCATTACTCCTTTGAGCCTGCTAACTTGTATTTCACCATGGCATTTCTTCAAGTAAAACCTACATTAATCTGTGTCACTCATGTACTGATATGGGAAGAGTTGTTCCAACCTCAAAACAAAATGGAATTTGGTGTTCATTTGGAGTACAGCACAGTGAAAGAGGAGGTGTCTAGGCTAGGTAATCTCACTGTAATGAAATGTGATTGAGGGTGAGTAAATTGGGCATATATGGCTCAGAGTTACAGAGCATTTGGCTGAATTTTAGGAAGTGACTCAGCAGAGTTTTCCTATATGAACTGTTGTATGGAGGGACCAGTTTCAAGCATCCTTCATCTAGAGTCATCTCTGTTGAAGTCAGGATGCCCTGGCAACACTGCTGCTCCAAATACAGATTGGTTTATAGGAATATGCTCCCAAAATTTTGTCAGAGATGACTCAAAGAGTGGGACAAAGGAATGATTATGCTCTTTTGATCACAGAGCCTTTGTCCTCAAAATAATCTGGAAACAAAACTTGCATGGGTAAAGCAGAAAAAAACCAACTAAATTTCTGTTTATGTGTATGGTAGTAGTAGGAAGGTGGCTGGGACAGAGGGGAATGTCAGAGTGGGAAGCTCTGTAAAGGAGCAGAGCAGATACTCTGGCCTAAAACTTGCAAGTTTTCCTTATCTCTTCCTCCAGCCTGAGCTGTTGCTGTCCAGGTCCCTGTGGCTTCCTCCAGCCCTGTTGTGGCGTATGAGGCATAAAATACCCCTGGAGGGAAGGGGTGGATACACAAGTGGTTATTTTGTGCAACAAATCAAGGAAAACAGTTGAAATTTTGATCATAAGACAATGAACATTTGCTAACGTCCTTGACTAAACTATAGATTTTATACTTTAATAAAACTGCCAAATCAATTTAAAGAAAAAAGTCGGGAATTTCTGGCTCCTGTCCTCTTGTTCAAGGACAACCCCAGTTGTCCTTGTGTTAAATACAAATAAACTGCTACAGAAATAACATCAGGCTTAAAAATTCTCAGTCAAGTTCCTCGGTATGCTGCAGCAAGGTCGAATGCATGGGGGTAACATATTTTCATTACCTCTTTTGCTGGTGGCCTCTGTTGCTGCAAAGCACTCCAGCATTCTTCCCAACATCGAGCACTGGCATTTCAAAGGACACGGCCTGTTCAGGACCAAAATACACGGCAGTTGTTGCCCTCTCCATTTAGGCCTTAAGCCCTGAATCAACAGTAAGAATCCTGGACATGGGAAAATACAGTGCTGACAAATACGTAATTCAATTAAATGGGCTGGCATTGTTTAAGCAATAGCCCTTTCCTCTGATCCATCTCTTTCAGAGCTCTGTGTCTTAATATTATGGCCTACTTGAAACACTTGAGCTCATGAATGGATTAAAGAGGGTTTCATTTGTTTTATTTATTATTTTACTGCTTTGCTTGGCTTTTTGCAAACAGGGGAGGCACAGGCCTCATTTAGAATTCACTGTAACATGCATATTCTTCCCTCCTCTGTCGAGAGGAGAAGGGGGAAAAAAACAACAAGAAAAAGATTGCAACTGTTTGTAAAGTACCAAAACTGTTGGGTAATTCATCATCAACGTTGACTGATTAACAAAAGTGGCTTTAGAGCACAATCATTTCAAACTATGGATAACATATAGATTTACTGCCACAGCAATTTGACAGATTTGAAAAAGGGGGAAGTATTTTACCCAAATTTTTGTTCAAAAAACCATTCGATTATTGAATATATGCCTTTTAAAATTCAGTCTTTGATTTTAAAGAGCAAGCCCCTTTACTCTCCCAAATGAGATCTCAGTGTTGTATTATCTCACTGTGATAGTTGAAATGCATCGATGTTGCATTACATCAACAAGGACTCAAGCTTCCATTTATCTTCAAAAATTTCACAATCCGTTGCAGTATATTCTCAGTTGCAATTTTTGCTTTCAAGTTTGGCCACCGTGTGTGTAGCATTAATTTCTCTGTTCACATGTAATTCATTCAGGGACTTACACCAGCTGAGAACCACATATGGAGGCCCAGATTTACAGAGCTTTTATTTTGTGCCATGGAAGCCTACAAGAAACAATTTTCTATTTGAATATTGAGTGTTTACAGAGGTCTTGTTTTTCACTAGAGACAGGGGATTATGAAATCATATTCTGCAAGAATCCTATCCAAAAAACCTGACTGTAACATTTATTAACTCCTCTTTGTTCAAGTGCTCACAGGGTTCTTACAGGGTGATTGGATGTTGCTTCTCCTCTCTCACAGTTTGTTTTTTGTTATTATTTACCACATTTGAAAAATTGTTGGTCCAGCTTCAGCCAGTTTCTATTGTGTCTGACATTACAATTTAAAATGACCAAGGCATGGCAGCAGACATGGTGAGGAGTGGGGGATGTAGGTCTCAAGCAGACCCACACAAGTGCTCTAAAATTTAGCAGTTTTGCAGCCAGGGTATTGACAACATACAACTCCTCAGCGCTAGTGTCTGTACCAGCCAACTAATGTTTTGTTTTGAGAATATACCCCTGTTCTATCACATTTGGGTAAGCTCCAAATGCAGATCTGTAAGACCCTTCTGTGGTGCTCATTTAGGCTTGTTTTGAGACAATAATGACACATATTGAATGACTAATGTCCCACATAATTAATCCTGTAGCTCCTTATTTATCAAAATTTCAAGGGGAATGGAGCATTTTGATAGAAAACAAGAACTCTGAAGTTAAACCTAACAAAGACAAAAACTCTTGGAGAGAATTTCGGGGGGTTCAGGTTATCTGAGAGAGCAGGAGGAGTCCCTGAGTACTCCTGGTTATTTGGAAGGGGCACCCAGGTGGAGGTTAAGCATTCCCAGTGTTCCACAGGCCTCTCCCCCTGTCCCCTGGGGTCACCCCTTCCTGATTGCTACTAGAGGGAGCAGAGCTGGGTGGACACGAGCTTTGGTCTGGAAAGCCCTGCCAGCCTTCGTGGCAAAGGACAGAAAGTGTAAATTGATTTTAATTAGGGATCACTCATGTGGCCTCTGAAGTATCAGTTTAAATCAAACATTAGCAACTGTCAATTTCTTCTTTCACCCAAGACCCAAATCCTGTAAACACAAGGACCGTAACAAATCCCTGAAGCAGGTTTTAGTGCACATATATGGAAAACATACTAAACTATAAATACTCTATACCATATGGCAGTGAGATTATCTAATTTCACTTCATAACTGGTGATAAAATGACCAATCAACTGACGTGCAGAATGAAATGCCAAGCCAAAGATTCAACTACCCTTAAGATGGCTCTGAGGTTTCATCATATCCCACTGTATCCCATTGCCTCCCTAAAAGTGAGCCCATACCTATTTCACTGACACCAGTGTGGACACAGCAGGAATATGTGCAAGGCTGGGTCTGCCTTCAGAGCCAGAGTTTGTCCTCATTTCTCTGCAGCTAAATAAAAGGTGGGGAAGCTGGACTGGGAGGACACCAGCAGTGCCAGAGGAGAGATTTGGAACTCTCCATTTATTTATTCATATGAAGGAAGTATTTGGGCCAGGTAACACTAATTTGTTAGCTTTTGCTGAGCCCAGAGGCTCATAATGAAGACTTACAAGCGTTACTGCAATACAGAAAAACAACAGTGTGCACAATATTTACAAACAACAGAAGTTCTTTGGGTACATGTTACTAACACGCCTTCATCAATCTTTTCCCTCAGTACTAAAATGATTTAATCATTGCACAGGTCACATCTTTTACTATTCTGCTCCCCAAAAGCTGAGGGCTCCTACTCCAGTGAGGAGTCAGTTGTCAGAAATTAAGGGTCAGCACTTTGAAGACCAAATTCAAAGTTACTGATATATTCCTGAGTTGGAAGAAAAGGGATTTCATCATTTGCTGAATTCATGGTGAGAAAGAGAGGAACCACCAGGGAACTGTTGAAGGTTGTCTCTAATAGAATTCCCAAACTGATGTGCAAACATGTCTGAATGTTTGTATGTTTGGAGAGAACATAGTGGGTATAACTTTCTAGGCACTGGAAGCTAGACAAATCTTGGAGTAATGCAAGAGATTTAAACCACACCAAGTTTTAAAAAATAGACTAAATCCCAAATCAGCTTGTTTCAAAGTTAAACACCAATGTCATTCAGCTCAGATTTTGTGGGGGCTTAGCCCCAGAAGCAGAAAGATCCATCAGTCCACAGATTCATTTCCCAGGAGAGTGGTGGAAAACGACTTTGTTGGCTCATTTAAAATTAGCTTGGGTACAGCAGTTATGAATATACTGTGCAGAAAATTGTGCACTGAATTATAAGCAAATAGGTTGCTATGATTTGATGCTATTTTAATAGCTGGTGATTAACCAAATGAATGCTATTTGGTCTGGCCTGATTTGCCAAATGGTTCCTCTCATCTACCATCCAGCCAGCTGTAAAGTAGTGCCCCATACAACCAGGCACTATTACCGTCTTAAACTCTAATAAAATATTTTTTAGAGGAATAGTAGCATATTGTGGGGTATATACTCCTATCAATTCCAGCATTGATCTTCTTGAGCCAGCTGAGGGAAGAGCATTTTCTAGCGAGCTGTACTGAGGGTTTGCCTTTGATGTGAAGATCCTTGAGGTCTTCTTCAAAAACACTGAGATATTTCAATTGGATACATGCCTAATGTTCCTCATGCACCCCAAAAGCACCTACAGAGACAAACCCACACTAATATGCCTATAGCTAGTGTGGACAAACCTCTTTCTTGCCTCAGTTTTCAATAATGCACCATTTGACAAAGCCAGGAGCTTGCCCATACTCCCACAGCATCTTGTTTTTCTATGCAGTGGTTTTCAGCTGGAGGACTGCAGAGTGTTTGGGGTTTGTTATTACTAAATTATTTGAAACTGAGCACCTACAAAGGACAAGGCACTGCTAATGTTAACTAGAAGTAAAATAGGAATTTCTGGTTTCTTGTTAAGTCCAAAAGAGGTTTATTTTGTGTCCACCACCAGTGTAGGCAGAGATCCTTTCCCCGACACCTCCATGCTCACTGCAGTGGTGGCCCTGAGATGTTCATCCTTGCTCTCCAGTGGAGTTTGCTCCAAGGTGATGGATGTGAGAGCTGTCAGGTCTCTGACCAGCTGGGGTAAATGACCTCAGCAAAGATGGGGCTGCCCAGCCCAGCAACAAAGCTTCTGCATTTCAATAACAGCAGCTACAGCAGAGCTCATCCTGCCTTATATTAACAAACTGGGGAGATGCATTACTGAGTCCACTGGATAATTTTATGGCTAAATCTTGTTTTATGTATGTTACTTGGACTTTTGCCTTTTTTGTTTTTTTTTTTAACACGGGTTATTTTTATGAGAGAACAGTAATTGGCACCTCAGTGCTGACAGAAGTATGTCTCAGGTGTACAGGGCCAATGCCTCGTTGTGTCCCCTCAGGGTGCATTAATTAGCACTGCTGCACTGGCTCCTGTCGCTGCTCAGTTCTAGCTAATGCCAGAGGTTAAACTGTCCCCTGCCTGTGTCACCAATTTAGACTCAGAATAGCTCTTCATATGCACAGTGCACATTAGTATTGCTCTAATCAGGGTGCTGATACTGAAAAAAAAGAATTTCTGAGTGATATTTCAAAGGTTTGCCTTTGCTCCAGCATTAATTTTTTTTACTTTACTATATTTTAACTAGCCATTTACTCGTTACCACACCTCCACAAAAAAAACCAAAACAACCAAACCCAAAAAACTAACATTTAATGCAAAAAATTCTACTTCCTTGAAAAATTAATTAAGAAAAATTAAAAGAGTTTCTTAGCTAGTAATTTTCATCTTCTTACTTGAATTTCTCCAAGTTCTTTAGAAATTACTCAGATCCTGTGTAAATAATGCCTTAGCATGTGCATTGTTCTGTGCAGACAGTTGGGCAACTTCTTGCGTACCTTAAAAAAAAATCCAGGTTAAAATGCTTTGCTAAATTGCACAAAACAGCAAGAGTAATTTTTGTCCCTTTTCTATGAAAGATAAAATGGGGTCATGAAAGGTTTTAATGTCAATGTTATCAGAAGACTCCCCAAACTATGGCTTCTTCCACTTTTTGGGACTGAATGGCAGAGGCATTGGTCAATACCACCTTCTTCTGCTCCTGCAGCCAGACAGTGCTTCCTTCTCCCCCAGACAAGCCCCATTCCTGCCTTATCAGGGAAATTTGCATTTCATTTCTGTGTTACACGAGATACTGCCTTGTGTGGCTACACAAAGAGGGGCTTTGTCTCCTCACCGAAGGCAGGCAAATAACCAGCTATTGAAACTGGAAAGGAAAGGAATAATGTGAGGAAATGCCACGTTGCTGGAATGCTTCTGCTCAGGAGTGTGCCGGCACAGATGGAGCGGAGCCTTGTCACCGGTGCCCTTGCTCGCTCTTCCGCACCAGTTGCATTTTTCCAAGTTCCTTACTCCTACTGCAGCTCCGGACCTTCCCTTCTCTGTGGTATTACAACTTGCCAGCACTCATCTCTGAAAGGGAAGCCTTGAGCAAGTCATTTAAAAGAGGAAAATCATATCATATCACAGAGGAAAATTATAGCACGTTGATGTGCCAAATCAAGCTATCTGTGTGTTGTGGCAGCATGGTTGTTATCACCTGCCCTGTAATGACTGGCAATTTCACCTGTCTCATCATTGCAGACAGATGCTCCAGTGCTACCAAACCACAATATTGAATCACTTGGACCTCTCCAGCAATAAAATCAGCCATTCATAACAGGATTTTTTAAATGTAATCTTTGTAAGAAATTGGGATTAGATAACTATTTCATAATTTTTGAATCATTAGCTACAGTAAACACAAATCCACATGACAAAACAGATCATATGACACATAGACTATTGGAAGTTTATTGACATCTCCCTAAACCTCAGACACAGCAGCTAGAGAAGCTGTTGTGACCTGCACTGGCGGAAGAGACACAGTGAATGAGCTGCCCAAGGTATGAGAGCACTGAGGAGCTCAGGATGTACTTTCTGCTCATAGCCTGTACTGATGCTTGCACAGCCTCGACGTTATCTGTGTTGGCATTTGCAACCTCACCTCACTCACAGCAGTACAACACTTACTGCTTGCAGTGATAAATCCTTTTGGTCTATTTCTACTCTCCTGTGTCCTCTGCCTTCTCTTCTGTTGTGCTTGATGTCTGGGATCTGACAGCAAGCCTGGATGATATTTCTTCCCGTTGGGTTGCAGCAGGGGAAGTGTGAGATGCCATCGCAGAGGGGTTTGTGACAAGTCCTCAGTTATGAGCACACCAGCAGAGGAAGGGGCTGCAGCCTGTGACCCCATCAGCTCTGGCATGCTCCAGTGCTACTGAGCCACCATTCATAATCACCTGTGCTCACCAGGGCACTTCCAGGGCTGCTCTACATCCCTGTGCTGCGCCTCACCTCTGGCAGGTAGCAATGAATACAAATAGCTCTGAATACTGAGCAGCCTTACAGCAGGAGAGCATCTGCACAGGGAGCTCAGCACTCAGCCCCCTGTGCCCTGCCCAGCAAGGCAGGAGACACAGCATGTCACACCAAGTCCCCAGTACGCTTCATTTTTGCTCCAAGAGCCTCTTTAAAAGTCAGATTTAAAAACATCAAGACAGGAGAATTATTCTCTTAACATCAAGCCCTTTCTTAACCAGGTAAACTACTTCAGCCTGCAGCATAATCAGAGGCCATGGGATCACACAAATTGTAATTAACTTGCTGAAGTAGGTCAGGACTGTGTGTATTGCAGTGCAGGGGTACTCTGGCTTTAATGATTTCAAATATTTTGAGAAGCAAACTGAAAACACTTAGTCAAATTAAGTGTTTTCTTTAAGCTGTCAGCATTGCGAGCACTGCCAAGATGAACAGGATAAATTGGATTAGATGCAGTCTATATGCTTCGAATCCTAATGGCAAGGGATCCAAAATGTAAAGTAGTGCACAAAGGCAAAGCAAATATTATATTATTGTCTGTAAAGCAGCAGATCTCAGTTTACTGATTAACCAGATAGTTTGAAAATAGCATGACTCATCTCCAGAGAAGCCGAGTGTTGCTGCTGGCTCCTGTGCAACCCAGCTTGTGACAGTGTGACAGTCTCTGACTGCTAAATGATGGGTCTTACTGGGCCAACAGCACGATTTTGGTTCTGCCCAGGGTAAATTCTGTCATTGCAGTCTGGCCGGAAACAATTCAGACTTAAATACAAACTTAAAAATTACATGCAAGTAGTAATTTAGGATAAATTTGAGGGTGAAATCTTGTTACACAAGGTGCCCATGTGAGTCTTCAGCCACCGGTTATCAACAGGCAGGGATGCAGGATTCGGGTTACAAACTGGGAGAACAGTAGGAGGTGGTAGAGGTGGATGAAGATCTTCATAAAAGCAGCAATCAGCCACTGCACCTGTCCCTTTGTCAGAGAGAGAATGGAGGTGTCTGCACAGGACGTGCCTGAGGGAGCAGCAGAGAGCACCAGCCCAGAAATCACACTCAGGTGACCACAAAAACTAATTCGAGAGCTGGAAACAGAGTTAGAATATCATGCCTTGAGAGGGGATTCATTGGTGTGGGAGGGACAATCCCCGCTAAGGGAAGGGAGCACCCAGAGCTCAGAGCTGCTCAGAATATTTTTCCTCTACTGGATGGAAACCATCCTTTAATTGCTGGCCTGAATTTTCTCATGGTGGTTTCAGTAACTTTAGGATTTTTGCCAATATTCCCTAGTAGTGTAAATAATTTAGGTTTTATTTACCCCCTGTGTTTATTCCCTCAAGATACTTGAAGGTAACTTACCTCCATCTCAGACTTTGTTTTGCTGAGCTCAATAAGCCAAACTCCTGATCATGTCTAAGGATAGACCCTCCATTCTTCTCATGATGCTCCTATTTTACCTCTGTGCTTGGTTTGATTTGATTTTGTCTGTCTGGATCTTCTTGGAGACTTTTTACAGTGAGGGTGGTGAGACCCTGGCACAGGTTGCCCAGAGAAGCTGCCCCATCCCTGGAAGTGTTCAAGGCCAGGTTAAATGGGGCTCTGGACAACCTGGGCTAGTGGAAGTGTCCCTGCTCATTGCAGGGGTGTTGGACTAGATGACCTTTAACAGTCCCTTCCAACCCAAACTATGCTGTGACTCTATGTCCACATGTCTGCCCAGTACTCTGCAACAGGCAGTACTTAATTCATGCTGGAAATTCATGACTGATTGGAGATAGGAGCACTAAGACTCTCAGAGTTAAGGCTAAAGGGTTTCCAGGTTGCCTTGCTTACTCCACTCCTCATCCACTAGCTCCTAAAATAAAGCAGAAAAAACCTGGCCAATGTCTTGGAAGATGAGTCTATGGCAAAATCAGGAATAAATCCCAAATAAGCCATTTACTTCAGCCATATGAACACAAATATCAAACAAGAGTATCTAAAACATCAACAAATTATGATAAGTAGCTAAAACACAGAAGTTGTCATCACCATGTCTGGACAGAATTTTGACAAGTCCTCAGATAAATCTTCTCCATCTCCCTTTTCCACGGTATGTTGGTATTTTGAACAGAAATTCTCAAGTCAAAAGACATACATCAATTTTTAGTTCTAGCAAAAAAAAAGAAAAAAGAAAAAACAAACTAGACATACAAAGCAGATGCTTTTCGCTAAAGCTTTTTTACATAAAAGTCTATTCTCTTATCACAAAGTTGGTTCAAAATTTTCTGAACAGTTCCAAACAGGAGCAGTAAAAATAGTTCCCAGTGGAGAGAGACTACAGGTGCATACTACATCTGTTCATCTGACAGTGTATAAATCCTTTAAAGATCATAAAAACCTTTTGTTTATTTAGGGAAGGCCACCAAGTATTAGAAAGGGATCAGCTTCATAGTTCAGCTTTAAAAATGTACGTGAGGAAAGATGTCTGCATGCAGGATTCAATCCTATAAACTCAGCAGGTCTTAGTGCTGTACCAAAGTGAGTTTTTGTCATATCCCAAATCAACTCCATCTCCAAGAAAATAATAATAAAAATAGCTCTAAGAAAACCAAAGGGATCTCAAGGCGATTTTAGAGGATCCAAGGGTGAAAGAGTCAACTTCCAGAAATGCTCACTACAGCTGATCTCAAGGGAGATTTATGTTGTTTAACAGCAATTAGGTGGCATCCAATTATAGAAGACCTGGCAATGGGAGGAGTTTTCAGAGGTAAATACATCACTTGCAATGATTAAAAAGTCCACTTTGCCTATAAGATGAGCAACTACTGCTGGGAGAAAGAGCAAACCAGCAAGGAAAATGCTTTCCTGTCTCAGAAGATGAGGCCATTGGTGGTGAGGGAAAAAATAGGTGGAGAAGGAGAGAAGCAGGAGCTGAACTTGAAAAAAAAGGCTGATAAGTTGAAGTAGAGCTCTTGTCTATGCCAGTGACTTGAGCAATGGTCTAAGTTTGGTAATAAATTTGGTATCTGTGCTGTAGCAGAGTATAGGTAGTGTGATAGAAAACAGAATGATCAAAGATTTGTGCATGGAGACATCTCCTAATACATCTCCAGAGACATCTCCAGAATACCAACAAACAAGTTGTTCCTTTTAAATTCCTCCCCTGTATAATGAAAGCATTTTACAAGACCATTGTCTTTTAACGATCTTTCATTTCTCCAAGCATGCATGAGAAGGGGAGCAGGGAGAAACTGTGTCGTGTTCCCCTGTGTATTTTAGCACGAAGTAAAGCCAGGAAAGTTGCATAGCAAAGAAATCTCTCAGAAAAATATAATATTTAGGTAGTAGTACCACTTAAGACAAGAAGGATAATTGGGCAACCTGAGTTGAAAGGACTTATTCCAGGTAATTCAGTGCAGCAGTGGGCTCTAGAGTGCAGCACCAGAAATCTAAATGGTTTGAAATAATCCCCAAAACAGACTATTAGTATTTATTTAGAACATTTGTGCCATAAGTGGTGGCATTATGTCATTGCACAGCTGTGTGTGCAAGCCCAGCAAAACCAAGGAGAGCAAATGCAACCACCTGAGTCCCAGACAGGAACACTTCTGCAACAAAAACTCCTGAGTTGTAAGTCTCAGACTAAAATACTTACTATGTTTTTAAATTCCTCTGTAAGACTACTAAATGCCATGTTTGTAGTAATGATCAAGGAAGAAACAGGATTAACTTTTAAAAAGAGCAGCTTGCATTCTGATTTTCCATTCTAAATGGGTGCTAAAAATCACAACTGAAATTAAGACAATCTTTCATTGAACTTACTGTAATAAATTCTTAAAAATAGTCTCAAAGCAGTAACTTTAGGCTAAACTTTTATAGAAATACCAGTTATTGAATAGATGATGTGACCCAAAGTACTGGTCTTTGAAGGGATAAAAATCAGCTTTTGACAACCATAGCTGCTTCTGCAGCTGCAGGGAGAACATTTTCTTCATGTCAATTTATATTTCATTTCCTTCAGCTCAATAGCTGATTCATTCAAGTTCAGACACTGATGAGGAGCTGAGACGCAGGAATGTTTATTTTCTCTCTTGCAAATGATGAGAGCAGACCAGCACTAAAGCACGATCCACTACATCTAAATCCTCTAGGGACAAATGGTGGAAAAAACATCAGATTGATTAACTCAGGGCATTTTTCCTTTGTCAATAATTTATCAAGTTTTGAAAAACAGGATATTTACCTTTATTTTCTGATACATCCAGCAAACTTCACACAGTCTGAGCTAGCAAATAAAATGCCTGTATAAAGCATGTGTTCGTAATTTTGCTTGAATTACAATTTTCATCCGAAGCACTCTCTCATGAATCACAAATTAAAAACATCATCGTTTTAAGTGGAAAGACCAAGCAGCATATCCTGAGATGATTCAGGGCAGACAGGGACATGTAGAAGTCCTGATGACAATGGGGAAGCAACAGAGATTCTCCAGCTTTCACAGGTACCACTGATTTAAGTTACACCCCTTTGATCAATGCCCTTTGGTTGAGCTGGAGTTTGAGCCTTTTAGAGCAAAGTATGAGATCATTTATTAAAGGGAATCTTCTCTACAGATCTAGACAGCTTCTTAATATGTATTAAGTTATATTATTATGTGTAAATGCAGTGCTTTACCCACCTGTTTCTCACAAACGAGTACCAAATGTGCTGTCCTGCTGGTGAAAACTGAGACTGAACCTTGCCCAAGCAACACAACTCTGTGCTGCAAATGCAGAACAAGTTTTAAAATTTACAGTTTAAATCAAAACTGAGACACTTGACAATTTAAGTAATTTTTGATTCAATTAATTCTCATAAGTAAGGGGAAAAAAAAAAGAGAGAGAAGGAGGGTTCAGACATTGCCAGTAAGATGAAAATCAATGCTACCAGTTTGCACGTGGGAGAAGGATCTCCAGATTGGAGAATGGATGCACCATGACTCACGTCCTTTGTGTCACCCCACGAGTCAGTGCCTGGAGAGCAGCGTTCGTCAGCTCCGTGCGACACCTTCAGCTTCCACTGCGCGGAGATGCTCGGCGTGAGCCCGGCTGATCCTCCCGGCACACACCCATCGCTGCCTGCGAGCCCTGCTGCAGCTCCGGGGCTCGCTGCTCACCCACATAGTATGGACAGCACAGGAAGGGAAGGGACAGTTTATTTTAAGGTGTTGATGCCTTAAATTTTTTCTTTTCCTGTTCTGCTTTAGCTTGTTACTAAGTTCTCTTTACAGGGCAGTCAGACACAACAATTCTCTCCAGCTCAAGATTCAAGGACAGTCGTTCCCAGCCTCAGGCCCAAAAGCACACACAACGTAAAAAGAGGAGGGCAAGCAAGGAGGATGGAACTTCATAATTCAGAGTTATTACTTGGACAGTTAACCTCAAATATGCAAATGGACTCTATCTTCTAAAGGTGTGAAACCCCGTGCCCAGGCCCCTTTTCTGTGCCTATCTCGAGGCCCATCCTGGCAGGGCTGCAGCCGGGCTCTGCCATTGCCAGGCTGTGCCCTTGGAAGGCCTTGCCATAAATTCCTACTTTATTCCTCTCATTTTGTCTGGCCTCTGTTCCAGGTCAAACTGATAAGGCATCAGTGTAAGTGAAAATTAAACAGAAATACTACTTTACATTGTAGCAACAAGCTCTCCCCTGCCTACCAGAGCAGTGTGGGACCTGAGTTACAAACCACTCATCTCCACTGGTACCCCTAAGGAAACACCATATTTAGAGCCATTTATACTCACAGCTTTATTTGATTACCATGGTCAATCGATCAGTACCTGTTTGTATCTCTGTGGAGTACAAAAGCCTGTCAGGAAGTAGAGAGCACACTCATTTCACATTATTAAACACGCTCAACTGTGGTTTCTAGTCATGCTCAATGTTATTTCCAGTCATGCTGAATTTTATTACCCGATCTTTTTTTTCTTATCACCCAAGACAAAGATACTGTATCGTCAAGTGAGAGTCGATTTTCTAGAGAGAATTTCAGTTTTTCATTACACTTTCAGGGTTCATGGACAGCTAAAACACTAAATAGTTCAGCAAAAGACCAAAACATTTGGGCAAAGTTTTTCATGGGATTTAAAATTTAGGTGTTGAATGCTTATGTTGTTGTTTACAACAGTCCATCTGGTCAGTCCATGGTCATCATGGAACACCATAGCTGTGCACTCCCACCAGGGGAAGAAAACCTCATAAAGAAATCAGTGGAGATACAGTCTCACAATGCCTGAATCCACAGAAAAGAATGTGAACATAAACTATCCACAAAATACATATTCAAAAGTAAAACATTTCTCTTGTAATCAAAACCCTGTTTTATATTTCTGGTCTAAAATAGATTTTTGCATGAGCTGGAATGGTGCCCTACCACACTCCCCATTCCCTGGGTCCCCAGGTGGCACACTGGAGCAGGGACCACTTTGCAATCCTACAAATGATGTCCTAGCTATAAATAGCATTAATTGAAGAATCAGAGTCATGGCATGCAACCAGGCATCACTGATTACTCTGGTCCTGCATGGTCTGCTCAGAGCAAAAACTCCCCTGAATAATCCAGACTTCAAACACAACCTCTGTGAAGAGGTGCATTAAAAAAATCCCAGCAAGATGACAGGGTTTATGGGAATAACAACAGACATTTCTCTACATGCAGATAATTGCAAAAAGTCTGTACTTAAAGAAAATAATGAGGAATGGCAAACCCCCCCCTGTTTTGCCTATATTCTAACTCCCAATCCTGCAAAGGCTTGGACTGATGGTTCACTTCTCTAAGCGGGGCTTTTCAAATTGCTGCATTCTGCCCCGAATCCTGCAGGCAGCCGTTCCTGCTGGCAGATTTCCAGCAGCCCCCATGAAGGGAAGGGTCTGGCCTTTACCACTGACTGGCCACCAGCTGAAGCTTGGGCCATATGAATGGGGGCCCCTCTGACAGCCTTATTAACACAAATTATTTTTATTCTGCATGCCTGGGTAAGCCATGGGCACATGCCTGCAAGATCAAGGCCTCAGCCATTAATAACTTGGGCAATCGCTTCACCTAAAGCCACACTCTGTCTGCACAGAGATCTTTCCGGGAATCTGGGAAAAAGATTGATGAAAATTAAACATCTACTTAGTGAAGCTGAAGTAACCAATATATGATTAATACTTTCCAATTATATTTCAGTACAGTACATTGCTGAGTTTGTTATTACCTGCACTCTTAACACTCCATCTGCAGTGTTAAATCCATCTGTTGCTGAAAATATGACTATATCTTCAAGGGTTTCTGAATCATCATGCTGGTACCTTTTAACATAATTATAATGAAGAGCGATATTCATTATCCAGCGGAAATTAGAAACCTATAAATATGAGGGGAGGGGAGCAAGGGAAGAGCTGAGGTCCAACATTGCCCACTGTCTCAACTGATCACGCTGGCTGCTCCCACTTGAAGTATTGCTCTGGGCTCTGGATTTAGCACCACTAGTCCCACTGGTTTCCCTAATGTTTTGTCCCCCAGCTTTATTCTGCCAGGTGGAGGTGGGCAAGAGAGGTGGCTTCATGGCTGGCATCCACATCAGGGTGTGGAGACAGCACAGACCTAAATGTGTGTCCCATGGCCAAAGCTTCTGGTGGGGCAGGATGTCAAACCTTGGAAATTGCTCACCTGTCCCAGGAGGAATGGCTGTGCTGAACCAGGTGCCCTGAGCACTGGGTTGTCACCTGGTGAAATGGCAAGAGAAAAGTTCTGGTTGTTCCTACCTTTGAGAAGGATGAAAGCAGAGGGTGCTGTTTCTAAATACTCAGTTAAATTGTCAGAATAAATATATCATATTTTTATGCATATATCTTACATGTTAAAGAAACCCCCTCTTTAATCCAGCAGCAGCTGGTTTAAATGTGCCTGCAGGTAACAGAAGGCAAAGCTTATGCCACAGTCTTCTCTGAACTCTGCTCCCTTCCACTTCCTTCCCTCTGCCCTGTTAGGATTTGTCCTTACAAAATCACAAGGCTCCTTTTTAAACCATTAAAAAAAAAATTCAGACCCATTACACAGTTAGGGATAAGATATAGGCTTCACTTCCCCCCAAATCCCACAGCAGAGGGTCCATTTTTGAAATTTTGCATAGTAACCATCTATGGAGAATGTCACAAGAAGGACTCTAACATAATTTAAAAGTCTGGAAACAGAACTCCTTCCACCTTGGCAAGTCCATGCAGATCAATGAAATTGGAGAGAGGAGGTTTATTCACTATAAAAACCTTCGGATCCTCATGGGAGCATCAAGCAGGGCTTTCCTTTGCTGCATCCACGGGGGACTGTACCAGGAGCAACCATTCCACCAGTGAACCTGCCCGCAGTTTGGGCCTGGAAGGGGTTCTCTGATACTCAGCAGGTGTGTCTGTGCCTTTGGAATAGGAGGAATCTTGTCACTTGGAGTGAAACATGGACAAAAAATACAAGAAAGACAAGGGTACCTGTTTATCCAAGGCTGTTGAGTCAGAAGTGAAGCTGCTGTGACTTCTTAGCAAGAGAGGACAGAGATGCTTTGGGGGATAAGTGGGGTATTATCCCACAGTGGTGGTTTTTGAGGCTCATGGATTTCTGGAATCAATCTTTTTCCTATCTAAAAGAAATCCACAGGGTTAATAGCTAGAGGCACACAGCTAAAATGTGATTTTGAGAAAAACAAGGCAATGCAGTATTTCTAGAGAAGAGAAAATGGGCTCAGAGTTTTAAAAATATCCTTCAGAAAAAAAATATAGCAATTAAAACTACTGAGCTGACTGAAGAAGCTTCAGTATTGCTTTCCTCTTACCAAGCTTTTATTGCTATTCTTTGGAATATAATTGGTGATAATTTTCTACTTGCAGTCTGACACAAATCTTGCAAGTTACTAAAGGTACTTGAAAAAACCACAGAATAGGTTGTTTTATTTCTCTTCATAAACAATTTGCTGTTGGAAACAGTGAAGCCTCTTGAACGACTCCAAGACTTCAACTGCTCATTATAATTTCTCAAATAATCCTTTCCTGTGGTTGTATGTTCTTCACTACAAGTAATTCTCACTTCTTTTCTTCTTTCCCACTGTTGTGGGCAAATCAGTCTTAGGGCAGAGTTTAACCATTTAGCTGAAGAATATAGCCTTGAGCATTATGAGCTTTACACAGCACACTCAAAATTCACCCTCCACAAATATTCATTTAATACTGGCAGGAATTTTGCTGATCCCCTTAACCTACCTCGGATTTTAGTATTTGCTAAAACACCTAACAAAGAATACATGCACACATACAAACCCCAGATGGAATAAATTTGATGAATAATTCGCATTTATGAAGAAAATGCTTGCCTGGCTCCTTTCAAGGAATGCAGGCACCTTGAACAAGCTTTATATTCTGACTTTAGCAGGGACTTGCTTACTGAATGGTATAATACAAATACATTCCAAAACTATAGGAAGAAGTCAGGCAATAAATGTGTGGAACAATCTGCAGGGCTTATTATGCAGCAAAGGAATTGACAAACCTGGATTTTTCAAGCAATGGCATGAAAAGATAGGAAGGTAGAAAACACTTCATTGAGTGAACTTTCCTGCCAGATGTGTCAAAGTGCTGGCAGGGAACAGAAACACCAGCAGTGGGTTCAGCTCTCCATTTTCATTTTTTGTTGAATGAAATCAGAGGTGGGGTTTGACTGGTTTGGCACAGAAATTGCCAACCTCTCACTCTGCAGAGAGTCAGGAGTGAGCACCGCTGCTCTGTCTGCCACGGGGAACCCAGGAGCTTGTGTAGCTCTTTGAAATACAAGGCTTGTCCATTATCAAAAAGAACATGGCTCACGTTGCTAAAAAGCACAGGAGTCCTCACTGAGCAGGTTTCAGTGAAACACTAAGAAAATCTCTGATTTTCTTGCAAGAATCATAGAGGAATTCTCAAATCTCTGCACTGATGGGGAATGTTGTTCTCTGCAGTAAGGCTGCACTGTCTTCAACAGCCAGAAATGGGCTAGGGAAGATGAATCCAGACTTCTGCCTTTTTTCTACTTTTGTGCTCATTTGTTGTATTTTAACTTCAAAATTTAGATTCCAGTAAGCATCATTTGTTCTCATGTCTCTCCCAGCACCTTTTTATGACAGCACAGCTTTAAAAAAATTATAGTAATAATAATTGCAAATTATGTCAAAAGCTTTTCTTGTTTACCTGAAAGATGTCAGGTCTGAAGCAGCAGGACTTGTTTTGTTTGGTTGGCTTTTAGGCTGCAAAAATTAGCTTCCACACACTGTAAAAACTTGAAAAAGGGAAAAAGAAATGTTAGATCTTTTCCCTATCACCTTATAAAGTGTAATTCAGCTTGACAATTTCACATACACGGGAGAAGTGAGAGAAACAAAGCATTAACAGCACACACGAGTTGATTGTCTGGAGATTTGGTCTCTGGAGAGCGGAGCTGACGCCTTGTGATGGTGCAAGTTTCTTTGACAAGGAGTTGTGTGTAGTTCCATGCTCCCTCTGGCTCATGTGACATGAGGAAACAGTCTTAAAGATGGCTGAAAAATGTGGAAATCCATTCTAATCCCACTCTCCTGGTACCAGCTCTCAGCTCATCAATTAATAAAAATTCTCTTTCAAGAGTTGTTTTTTTCCAGAGTCATGATATTTCTACTCATTTTCTGTATTTGTTTAAGTGTTGCAAGGAACAAATTGAATCAGCATACCTAAAGAAAAGAAGAAAAATAAAAAGTCAATTGGTCTTTCTGCTTTTGTTTTCACCTGTTTTAATACTAGTGAAAATCCAGAGCAAGTCTTGATTTTAATCAAGTCATTTGTGTAAAACAGAAGCATTGAGTTATTACAGATGAACAGCTTCAGCCTTCTCATTCCTGCACAATTTCCTACTATGCAATATCTCTCTGCATGGCTTTCAAATATTTTGAATGCTATGTCATCTTAAAAAAGAAAAAAAAAAGAAAAAGAAAAAAAAAAAGCCATACCTGCTTGAGCATTAAAGATTATACAGTTCTTGACGACCAGATAAAATGAATTTAGGTGAGTCATGAAAGAAATCTCTTCTTCAAAATGGTGATGCTAGACAAGGCTCTAGAAGAGATTGTTTTGCAAGCACATTGACACAGGGATATCTTAAAAATACAAGCTCCATCACAGATCCTTTTAGGTACTCATCTGCTGTTTTTCTTTTCTCCTATTACTCCTCTATTAATTCCAGCCCCAGGTAACCCCACCATCACACCAGGGGAGCAATAGCAGTTATGCATTGTCAGCTGTGTGGACAACTCAGTCCCGCACTCCCAAACATTCCTCATCGGATCACAGGATCACTGAAGTTGGAAAAGGTCTTTAAGATCAAGTCCAAGCACGAGGCCAGCACTGCCAAGGCCCGCACTGTTCACTGCACACAGAGCAGTACCAGGGGCCTGTCACCTCCCCAGGCTGCAGCACCTGCTTGGCCCATCTACAGGGGATTCCTTGATAACCTCCAGCACTCCTTGGCTTAGCTGTTTTAGCGAGAGTATAATAATCACTTGAATTAAACCCACAAATAAAACATCAATATAGGTGTTTCAGAAAGAACCATCTTCCCTTTTACAAGCTCGAAGGTGACATTGCTCTCCAGGTTGTCATCTGTTGATGGGATGGCAATGGGACATAATTGCCCAAGGGGAAACCAGTGCCTAATGCTTTGTCTTCCATCAAATATTCTTAAAACAGCCCAATCCTTGGCTGTGTCTCTCTCATCATGCTGGAAATAGGCAACTGTATCCTGAATGTTTTCAAACTCGAGGCTTTTGCCTCCTGTTACATAAATGCAGAAAGAAAGTTACCATGTGCTCTTTCTATCAACACAAATTACCAATAACATTTTCAAATTTAAGCAGATGAGACACACATCTTCTGTTCCCTGTGTAAAGGCTGGATCCACTCAAAACCAACAGGAGCCTTTTCATTCACTTCAGTGAACTTTAGATCACGTTCCAAAGAAGTGACATGATTATTTGATTATTTTTTCACCCTCAAATATACATTGGGCTGTTCTTAGTAACAAGCCTGAACTCTGCAGACTCACTGCAGAAATTCCAAAACATGTGAAAATCTTATGGTTTTTTCAGAAGAATTTCTATTAATTTTTCTGGGACACATGCAAAAAAGTCAAACATTGCCTAGGCAGCTTATGGAGGTAAGTTTAACAAAAAAACTGTGCTTATATCCTGTAGGTGTTCCTTGCATCCCAAAGCTGAACTCAGATCTGACACAACACCTCACGCTGTGATCCATCCACACTGGGGACCTTCCATCACCAGGAGCTGGACACCTCTCAGGTTATCATGGGCAGCAGTCTGTAGAGGATCAGAGGATCACAGAATCAACAAGGCTGGAGAAGATCTCCAAGGTCATAAAGTCCAACCATCAACCAAGTACCACATTGTCTAAACCATATAATGAATAGTCATTAATTGTCTGCTTGTTTTTTGAACGCTTCCACTTTTGGATGGTGACTCCACCACGTCCCTGGGGAGCCTGTGCCCATGCTTAACCACTCTTTCAGTGAAGAAATGTTCGCTAATATCCAAACTAAACTCTCCCCGTCACAACTGGAGGCCACTTCTCCTTGTCCTGTGTATCTCATGTGACAGGGCACGACTCCACAGCCCAGCCCTATGCTACACATGCATATAAACACTAAAGGCTGATGATAAGGGTTTGGATTGCTCTGCACAAAGAGCTACACAGCAAAATCCAGGATGCCAAACCCTCTCTTGCATCCAATTTAAGCGGTTGATTTGGGGAAGGGAGGTTTTATAATGTTTATTTGAGCCTGGAGGAACTATCCTGTTAGCACACCAATAAATGTTGACTGTAATACCACAACACTTTCCTGTACCAAGGGAATTCTCACAGCGCTCGTGCCTGCAGCAGGCAAGGAAAAGCAACAGCTTTCCCCTCTGAGCCAGCCTGCCTGCCGTGTGCCAGGTCTGCATGAGCCCTGGGTCCTTCCAGACCAATATGTTAACCAGGAAATTGGAACTTTGGAGTAGAAACTTAATCCAAAACCAGAAAGAAACATGAAATGTGTACAAACAGCTCTCCAACTTGAGGATTTTAAAACAAATATATATTTTTTTTTTTTTTCATTTTTGCCTTTTTAATCCCCCTTATTGTGAGCAGGAAAAGATGCAAGATTAGGGTAACAGTAAAAGAGAGGAAAATTTCCAAAAACTAAAAGGCAGAAAAGAGAAAAGCACTCTCTCTCTACTCAAAACCTTCTCAAAGTACATTACCACTTTAAATTTAAGCAGAGGGTATATATTTTGGACAAAAATACATTTTAAAAAATACTTTTGGAGTACTCCTAGCAGAATAGATTTTATGTAAAATACTGATTCTCAGCAAAAGTTTCTAAGAGAAGCATGTGCTTGTGAAATATCCACAGGATTGTCTTATCCCAACACCATAAAAATTGTCATTTTGTAACAGACTCACCACCCAGCCACATTCTTTCAGACTATGTAAGCAGGCTAAAGGACCTCGAGATCACAGTGCATCCTTCTCTTCTCACTCTGGGAGCTAAAATTCCCTTCACGTGTGGAAATGTTGTGAGATTTTATTTTGCAAGTCATCGAAGAGCATGGAGTGTCTTAAAAACCACCAAAAGAAGTCCAGAAAAGTGCCTTTTCCACATCCTAAAAGTTATTTGTGTGTCTAAATTCCTTTTTGCTTAGAGAAGCTAAATGCAAAAAGACTTGGAAGGATGGGCCTTTAAGTGAGAGCTGTAAGTTCAGTTCTGCAGCTGGACAGAGCAGCAGTACTGCAGGGACAAGTGGGAACAAGCCAGGCACACTGTCATTTACCTCCCAAAATTTCAGGCATTTCAACACTTAAAACCATGTGACCTGTAAAGTGTTTGTCTTATCTAACCCTCAGAAGCCTTCAGAATTTCTCCTTCAGCAGCCAGAAGGTTTGACTATTGCTTAGCAAACACAAGTACGTCTCATTTGCAGTGGGATAACTCCACAAGCAGAGTTAGCACTAACAGAGAAGGACCAAGTCCCAGGTATATTTTTAAAACACTCATCAGACTTCAAAGAGCCACAACTCCACTGTCCCAAATGTACCTGCAGATGTATTAACATGCACTCAAAAGCACTGTGAGCTCACACACTGAAGCAAGACAATATATAACCCTTCCAACCCATGTTTCACCCAACCTTGGGAGCTCCGGCCTTCACACTTCTTTTTGAAAAATGGGCTGCAGCAGGAGAACTGCTCATGAGCACATTATCAGCTGCTTGAAACTCAGCCTAGCAAAACAGGCAAAACAAACACTCCCCGAAAGATTAATGCAGCATTTTCTGACTGGCAAGCTTGTTTTGGATGTAGTGCAGCAGTGCTGACTGCAGACAGCCAGGCTCCATTACTTCATAGACCTGTCTCTCAGCAGGAGACTCATCGGGGGACAGGTACCAATTCTCAGATCACAGAGATCCTGCCGAGTGAGGGATGGCATGGGCTGTGCACTGCTCTCCAAATGGGTGAGCCGTCCCTGCAGCAGGGGGTGAAATGTGTGCAATGTTACTTTTTCCCTTTGCTGTTTCTGCATCTTCAGCACCTTGAGCCAGTGTGCAAGGATGAGCTGCTGACGTAGGCACAAAGGCAGCTTCACATTGTGTTTGTAGTACCTCCCTTTATCAAACTATTTCTGTTTGCAAATAAGAAAGCCCAATGAATCTTTGTACTCATATTAGCAAGAGCAAGGCAATTCCCAAAGGCAGGCAAGTGCACATATGTGGGTGTGTGTGTATATAGACAGCAAGCAACTCTTGGATGCATCAACAAGTTACTGGGATAATGCTAGAGAATTAACAGTTAAACACAACAATTATCTTCTAAGCTTTGCCTCAGACAGCCAATAATCTTGTCCGAGTTAATGCAGCTGGCAAAATTCCCATTCAAAAGGGCAGGATTCTCCCTTAGCCTTTTGAACAGCTGCACAAAGGTTATCATAGATGCATGGAGCAATCCAGTCATGGATTTCCCAGATTTTGGCACTTGTTTTTTATTAGTTATGCCAGTTAAAAGTATGAAGGCATGGCATAGATGATGAGCCCTGGAAAACTTCAAAAGTCTAGTTTGTGCTCTTTAATCCAGACACCTGGAATTCTGAATGGGAATGGTGTATACACTCTCCACAGGGAAAAAACCCCTGGGTTTTCAAATTCACAGAAGTGACTCTGTGTGTAATTGTGGCCACAGCTATTTCTGATTAAGTCCCAGCCAGACAAAAAAGCCCCATTATGATGCTACCCCTCCTCTACTTTTTATAAATAAAATGAATTAAATCCAGACAGGTAATCACAGGTACTTTTTAGATAAAAATGGACAGGGGTTGTGATAGACCACTATTTTCTTCCTATATCATTTATTCATAGCAAGGTGCTGCAGATCGCAGAAATATATGAGGTGTCCAGGTACCAGGAAGTCACAACTTTCTTTTCTTTCAAGATCCATTAAACTCTTTAACATCAGTTTTTCTCTTGTTTTACCACTGTTTTTTAAAGACACCTTCAAAGGCCAAACAAAGCTAGATGAGTTGCAAGATAAACAAACCCTTGTTAAAAATCTAGGCAATGTTTTTACAACAAACGCTTTGAAATCCAAAAATAAGCTTATCTCGACATTGTTTGTTTTCAAAGCTTTCCTTTGACTTGCATTTTTTCACGTATTCAGGTAGATGCCCCTTCTCCACTGCCACTATTTGACCTAAAGCAGGGAGCAGCGTCTCCAAAGCCATGCTCCATGCAGGCAGACTGTACAGTGAACAAAGGCTGAGATCCTTCTGCCTGCTCTGTCCATTGTGCCCAGCAATTCGTGGAATTCCAGAGGCATTAGTCCAACAGGAGGAATACTTGACTCCAGCTTCCTGATCTGTACATGAGGAACAAGTATTTCTATGATAGTCTCCAGTTCAGCAGACCTGAAAGCAGAGGATTTATTACACACAAGATCAAGAAGCCTCTCCTTTGATCATTTATACAGCAGTCTGTGAATGAAGGCATTCAGAGCCCAGCTCCAGCACACTCTGAAATATTCATGGACACAGCCAAAAACAATAACCAAGCATTGGCTGGAGAGCAGATCCTTTGCTGGGGGACATCACACGGCAACTTGGTTGGCTTTGGTGGGGAAACAACAGTTTACACAAGCTGAAAATGTAACCTTTTTGCACATGGAGCTCTTCTTTGTAAACCATTCATTGATACACATCTGTGAGCCAGATAATAAACACTTCAGATAAATCACTGGAAGGTTTAGAGAGCTCTGTGTGCTCTCTCAAACTTTCAGTTGTACAGCAGAGGCCAGAAGTCAGCACTGATTACACCTTAGTAGCAACTAACCATTATAAATATCAAAGTTGCACTCATTTGGACAATTTCTTGGAGCTTTCTGTTCTGTTTCTGAAGAGCTCTCTTCAGACCTCTGCATCTTTCATTCTGTGGTACTTAGATACTTACACGCCATGCTTGAGTAGGGCTGGATATCCCACTGAGCCTTGAAACATCAAAAAAAGTACTGCCAGAACATTTTTCTCCTGTAAATCAGACAGCTCCCTGATGCCCACAGCAAGTTTTCCCCATGACCCAACCCCTCATTCAGCTATGGCCAGTCCCAGAACTGGGACAGCACATGCAAGTTATTGTCACCTTGAAAGGAATTGTTCACACAGCCCAAGCACTTGGGGTTTTAAGGTGTAGGGAAGTCCCAGTCAGCTGGAGCTACCCAAGGACATCAATATTTGTCAAAAAGTTCTCTTTGACACTTGCCTGAAGTGTAGTTTTGAAATGACTTTCTCGTAAGAGTTACCACAGCTCTTGATTAGCAACTGAGATTTTCCAGAAGGACATAAAAAATGAGGTAGTGGACAACTTCCAACAGAGGTGAGCTGTGGAAAACCCTAGGTGGCAAAAAAGGCAAGGACAAGAATCACCTCCAACTCAGTATTAAAACACAGAAGAAGGCACTCCCTTAAAATTTAAGTCACATTATTGCAACTGACTTCCTACCTCTAAGTTCTCAGACTGACACTATTTTCTTCCAAAAAACTGGTCAACCATTGTCAGTATTCTTTACTTCTTAGTGGCAATCAAACTTTTTGTTAAGATGGATACTACCAAACTGATAAAGGAAAAAGAAAAACCATCATTATTTTACCAGTCAAAGTCAACAGTTGTCTCAAGAGGCACGTGAAACTTCACTTACATAAGTACTGCAGGCTTGAACTCATGCTGAGACAATCTCAAAAACGTTTCAAGCTTAGTACAATAACTTTCATTTTATAATTTTATTCAATCATTAAGACAGCAATAATTTAAGATAGGAAATAAAGAGGAAAAATTGCCTTTGCACAAGTTATTATATTAAGGACTGGAATATTAGTATTATTGGGTACATGGAACCCTGTGCAACCATGGAAACCATTGCATAGGATCCATTCAGCCTCCAAAGCTGAGCTGGGGCCTATGGTTGCTATGACAGGATATAGCACACAGCCCTCAGCAGTTCTGGTTAGAAAGTTCTATTGTGTGTTTGTCTACACTTCATCTCAGCATAAAGCTATTTGTGGAACCGGGGTTAAGGAGAGGGTTCTGAAATCTGAAAACATACCTTCCAGATTAATTTGGGAAATCAGATGCTCTTTCGCAACAGTTTGGGGCTTATTTGTGACAATTTAACCGATATCTTCCCTTGTTCTGAAAAGATAAAAAAGGATATAGTGAATTTGACTTGAAGAAGTCAGGGATTAATTTATATTCCAGGAGCATATAAGTATCCTTTTCAAGCTCATCCTCAGCCCAGACATCCTACAGACAGCCTGCAGGAGTTGATGGTAAAGAAACATGCCCCTGGATTATGGGGTTTTTTTAAATTTAATTGCAAAATTTTAAGGAAAAATATAACTGGAAGTCTTCTGAAACACAATAAACTCAAAACTGTAGCTATCGTTTAATCTATTATCTTTTCTAATTGCAAGAGCAATTACACTAGGAACATTAACATGGCAAATAAAACCATCTCGTCGTACAATAATAAAGCCTGAAAATCAAACAGAAGTTTTTTGAAAGGCTTATGAACTCTCAGTTCAGGGAATGACATCTGTAGCAGGGTGGGTTGGGAAAAAATTTTCGCTGTGAAAAACATGGAGCTCACCTAAACCAACAGTGCACTTTTGTTTAAAGTGACTTATTAAGCCTTCAAAGCAGGTGATCTCTGCACCAGCTCCTCTGACATCAGCTCCCCTCACACAAATTTTCCATGCTCAAGGCACTGTCCTCAGACCATCTCTTCGCTCTCAGCATCAGAACAGTCCCCTACCCGAGTCATTCATATTCCAACTCTCTGTGTCACACTGTCTCATTTAAAACCACTTTTCCTACCTTGCAGGACCTGCTCTCTCTGGGAAGATCGAGCCGTAGTTTGGTCTCCGTAACGTTCGCCATCTGTCCCCTCTCCGTGCTGATGCCTCTGTTCCCCAAGACAAATTCTGCTGCTTCTACATATGCAAGATGCACCAGAAATACCAGAATATCCAACTTGAGAAAACTGAGCAGAGCTTCGATCTTCTGAGTCCAGGTGCCTCCTTCAGTGTGGTTGAAGCGCTCAGCGGATGACAGGCTAACGCTTCAGTGCTCGTTTCTGGCAGTAACAGTCAAGAGCAGCCTTTCTGCTCAAGAGAGGCTTGGAATTGCTTCCAGTTTTACCACCATCAGAAGGAGTTTTGATTCCTATTTCATTTTATCATCTTTAAAAAAGCCACCCAGTTTCCTCCAAGCTGTCATGGGCGCATCTTCCTCGGTGCCACTTGGTGGCCCGGTGGCTGCAGCTGAGCAGCTCGCGGGTGTTGCGGGTGTTGGATCAGTGTGGGGCAGTAGCTCACCTGAGGAGTGTTCAGCACACAGAGTTGGCTCCCCTGGCACTCAGGCAGGCAGAGGAACACATTCCAGAGAAATACTCTACAATAACATCAGAGCAGGCAGAAGCTGTTTACCTGAAGGTGTTCAAATACACACGTGCAGCACCAAAAATGCTTATTTGGTGAAGAATAATCAAAAAAACACAGAACCTTGTAAATTCTTTATTTACATAGCAGATGGCAGAGCACTCTTCTTCCCTTCCTTTTGTTTAGTGGACCATTATTTTGGAAGACCCAACTCCATGCTCCAAGGACAGTTTCCTGCTCTCTGTAAGACTTGTGTGCCCTGCACAAGTGGCCAAAGTTGTTCAAATCTCCTTTGCACCAGAAAGGGCTTCATGTCAAACCTGGTTCCCAGAGAGTGGTGCCACATCCATGGAAGATGTCACATCTCCTTAGGAAAGTGTTCTCTAAAATTCCTCAGTGCCTCCTTTTTCATGTATGATTTTTCCTAATGCGGTTGTAACACCTGCATCCTACTCCTGCATCACACTTTGCTCTTATCAAGCAAAACTATTGGCGCTTAAATGCTTTCTTAAAAGTACTTTTGGAAAAGTCTGTGTGAGAAGTACAAGGCAAATGCTCAACACCTGATTTACAAAGGGTAGCAAATCCCTCAGCCTGAGTATTTGCCTTTAATTTACAAAATAAACATTCTTAGGAAAAGCAGAAGTTGTGAATGTGCAGGAGGCAGCAGGGAGAAGGTCAGGGTTGGTGTCCTGGTTCAAACATCAGTGTAATAATGAACCACTGGAAAGACCAGGGCCCCTATTTTGGGCACATCTCTGTTGTTATCTCAAAGGATCCAGATTAAAGGACTGCCAGGAATTATGAATCCAGCCATCCACTAGTGGTTTATCAGATATCTTATCTTTGAGATAATGCACACCAGAATCCTCACTTTGAGCAATCACAGAACCAGACAAGTGTCTCGTGGATGGCGAGGAGCACCAAGGATCTCTCTGCTCGTTCAAGGTCAGCCTTATTTCAGAGACAGCTCAGAAGCTTCTGTTTGCAGCACGTTTTCAGCTAAAGCCTTAAGGTTTCAGAGTGTGAATTACGGTGGTGACATGATGAGGCAGAGAGAAATGGCAGTGACCTGCACGCTACTGTTTGGGAGTGTGTTAACCCATTCCTACCCACAGCCACGAGCATTTCTCATGGCTGAAAGCCCATTGTACAGGTCATTAGGTGTCCTGCTTTAGGGAAGTCTTTGAAATTTTGACCCATTGAGACACAAGGAAAATTACTTTAAAGGAGTAAAAATCAGGAACATGGAATTTAAACCAAGGGATATTTTTAATATTCAAGTATTTTTAGTAATAAAGCCTTTCTCTTACTTTCTACCTAAACCATGTTTCACACAAAACTGAGTAGCTCTCAAAAACTGCACTTACATGTCAAGAAATTGAGAGAGAAGCTGCCATGTTTAGGGGAAGAACAAAGCTTAGACTTCTACATTAGTGCTTAAGCAATATTGGAATCTCTCTTGGCTTTCTGATTTACCCACTAAAATTCCGCAGACTTCCCCGCAGCACAAGTAAATCTCCATTCTGGATGGCAAGATTTCCACTCTACTGAAGTCAAAGTAACTTTTCCCTATGAGATACAAACTGAAAGAGGATTTAATCTGCTTCCAGCATTAGGTTTTTGCATCTAGTTGGGATTTGGCTGTGCACCGATATTTTAATGTTTAAGTTCTAACACTCGTGTAAATCATGCATCTTCCAAACTTCCAATCAGCACGTAGGGATGGCAATTGTTATATCTGGCCTAGGTTCAGGTACTCCAAGCTCTTATCCCTACTATGCCCTATACATGTCCTTAGGCCCTCAGACCTACGTAGGCAATATGGAATATTAGTGAAAGTAACTTAGAATTTAGGCCAATACAATCTTGGCCTATAGAGCATCTTATAAATGTGATATATTTACATGTGATAGATTGATGTAATATATAAAACACATTAGCTCTTACTGTATTTAATAAATGCTGAGAGCTAGCAATATCAAGATAGATTTATGATTTCCCCCATCCCTTGTTTTACCGATGATAATCAAAAAAGACTACTTGATTTAGACCATTTAGCTGACTTTTTTGTCATTTCGTAGTTAAGGTATATTTTAGTACACTTTTCCTTACTTTTAACAAAATTTTATAGGTGCAGACTTACACACAAATCAAAAAGTTGCCTGCCTGTTTATTGCATCTTTTTAGGAACATGTTGGTATATCTCTATTCTGGAGAACATTTCACAGTTCAGTGATGGAAAATAGTTTGCACTTCATTTGTGCATGTACTAATTTTAGATTAAGCAGGACCACATAAATCCTGCTGAAAAATGATGCAATTAAGCCAGACTTATTTGTAAAAAGGACAACATGTGGCTGTAATTATAATGGCAAAGCATTTGGTAACACATTGACTTATTAGTGCGCTAAGAGGAGTTTGTGCAACATGCTGAGTAAGTCTTTGCAGGAATAAATCTTAATATTCCCCCTAAAGCCATTAAAAACAATCCTCTGTTGCATTTCTGATCAATTTCCAGGGTGATTTGCTTTTCCAAAATAGTCACTTTTGTTGTAAGAGTTGCAGTCAGTGTGTGCTGTGCCTATTACTACACTGGGAGTAGCTGTAGTTGCTCCATTTGATTTCTTTCAGAGGAAAACTCTTGCCCAAGAGTGACTGGATGACTTCCACAAACACCAAAGCTCTCCAGTCTATCTGTTTAGGTGACCAATAATCTGTAAAGATTTATTGAACTCATACTTCACGATGCTGTTGCAGTTTAAATGAGGATTTCAATTTCTCAGCACATTTCTAAACGCTTGGCAGCCCCTGAGAGCAATTGGTGCCTTCACCAACACAACCTGTGATAAAGACTGGCTATATATTCCTTGTCCTTATCCATGACCACAAAGACTATGTCCACTATGATGCCAAGGAAGGGAACAAGCTAAATTTAAGACAATTTTTAGCTGTTTAGAGCCAAATTCAATTTGCCATCTGGACTTCAGCAATGGAAATCTGCACAGTTCTGCTAGCATCCCTCCTTCCTGCTGCCCACAGGTCACACTATCCCTTGTGGTGACATATTTGGGAAGGATTTTCTGCTCTTGAGACACACCTGTCAGGGCAAGCAGGACAGAAGGAGTGTCCTGGGCCATCCCATTCAGGGCATCCCTTGGCAGGGACCAGCAGTGATGCAAGTTTCTAATTCTCACGTTCAGCAAAAGCCCCTGCAAGCTCAGCCCCTCGAAGTGTGGACTGAAGGCAAATTTGGGCTCAAATACAGGCTCAGATCCTCATCTGAAGTGCAATACACACACACCAAAACTCCTGTGCAGGGCTTTTCAGATGCTGCTCCTTCCACCACCTCCTCCACATTCAAATGTCCACGTGTGGTGGGTGCAGAAGGAGATGGGAGAATCTCAGGACCCAACGGCACCAGGCTGGCCAGCGATGGGAAGGCTCTTTCCAGCCCAGCTATGGAAGTCTGGCTGCCACATGTGAGAAAGATTTAATTTATTGTTAATCTTTCTTTCTCAAACTCTTCTTAAGGGTACTGTGGATGATAATCTGGGAGAATGATACAGCTTTGGAAATCCCATGTGGAGCATTTAAAGGTAAAAACAAAATCAGTGTAAATATTTTTTTACTTTCAATCACCAATCTTTCTGATTTGCTGCTTTATTCTTCAACATAACAGGAAAAGCTTATTTTCATAGTTGCATGCCTTGCCCTGAAGTAGATCAGAAAGCCCCTCTCATCTCCAAAGGACTCATTTCCTTCAGAATTAAGACACTGAGTCAGTTGTTTCTTCAGTTTCACTGACCTTTTTTCCCCTACTAGCTGGGGGGCTTGGTTCTTTCACAGGAGAACACGTAATATAAACATAATCAGCCCTTTCACATCATGGAACTCTTTGCTTCAGCAGGAGATTCCTTACTCTGATACAATTTTTTTCTGATATGCTCCAACTAAAGTAAGATCCATAGGATGAAAAAAAATGAAGGGACCTTAAATGCTAACATCCACTGAAACATCACTCAAAGTGCACCTGTGTCTTGTCATTTCAAAATTAATATGAGGCAAGTTATGTGATCCCTTTTGGTAATTAATTCAGCCCTCTCGGATTCCCCTTTCCCCTCACATTTATTAGCACAGAAAATCCTGATGCAGACAAACAGACAAAATAGCCACAGGATTCCTGTGTGGAGCAAAGCATTTGCAGGAGGAGAAAGGGGCAAAGCTCTGCCTTGGTGATTAAGATACCTGAGTGCCTGAAGTGTTCAGGTGTGGGGAACATGTTGCTGAAGTGATGCAAGTCTTTAAAAATGCCATCACAGTTTGCCTGGAAATTCAAAATCCTCATTAGTTGTATGAATAATTTATCAGCTGCTCCGCCAGGCAGGGGAGGGACACTGTGTTGTGTACTCAACTAGCAGTGAGGTTGGTTACCAGAAGCAAAAAGTTTCTGAGAATGGAAATTCACTCATAAAGTGTGGTCATTCCTTGCCAGAACTTTTACAAAGATATCATAAAGAGACCAGTCACAGAGGCACAGGGTACCCCTTCCAAGGACTGCTCAAAGTAGTTAATGCGCTTTAAAGAATTGCACTGACTTTAATCCACCTCTTATTTGGTTTAAATTACAGGTATGCTGTGTGCAGAATTAAAAAAAAAAAGTTTAGAAAATCCAGTATTAGTAGTTAAACATTCTCAAAAATGTATTTTAAATTAACTTGAGGAAGTTTGAAAGTACTGTAAGGAATAAATGTTGCTTTTAATCTTTCAAAGCCCAAACTGCAGCATTCCTGTTATCTGCTCCTGCCAAGTGTAAGAAGTGTACAGGTCTTTAGGCACCCAGCAGCGATTCTTGGAAGGGCAATGAAAGAGGGAATGGCAAAAGCCTGCCAAAAGGAAAATCAAAGCCATACCTGCAAGCTGCGGTACAGTTCTAGGAATCCCTTCTGACTTTTCATGTGTTTGAAACTGAAACTTTTCAAACTGCTGGCGTGGTTCCTTAAAATAATTTTTACTTCTGAAAAAGCTAAACAACTTGGATGGGGGAGAGGAAGAAAGAGGAAGGAGAGATGGGGTTAAACAACAAAAAA
>WEKY01037978.1:51208-83260 GCA_013390045.1 Picathartes gymnocephalus | reverse complement strand
AATACTAAACAACAAAAAAAAAAAAAAAAGAAGGAAGAAAAAGGGAAGAAGTGGCATTAAATGCAGCTGAATTGTACCAAAGAAGCCTCTTCAGAGGAAAGGAGCCCTAAAATGCAGGAAATCTGTCTAACCCCCTAACTATTCTCACTCAAGCTGCCCTGAAGTCACAGATGTTACTGATTCAGTTAGATAGCAATTCCAAGCTCCCAAAACAGATTCCAAGTGAGAAAATAGGAAAAGTCCTTGGTTGCTATTAGATACGCATTCTGAAGTAAAAAGAAGTATGAGCAGGGAGGAATTTGTGGCCTGGATTAGAAGTTCCACAGTAATTAAAGAGCAATGACAAATGGGGTCTGGGCTGACCTATTGAACGGGAAGCCACAGGGTTGGGAGCTCAGGCTGCAGAGAAAATTCCTAGGGAAATGTGTCAGGGTTTTTTCCTGCTGTGATTTACCGACACGTTTAACAGGAATGAAGCCCATACAGGTCTCTGCAAATGTAACAAGGGCCTACAGAGATTCGATGAAAAAGTGGGGAATTTAGCAGGGCATGCTAAAAGCCTTGTAAATGATGTATTTAACTGTGCTATTAAATTCTATGTCGCGGTAATAATTTATGGCATCGTTGCTAAAAAGCTGGAGGAAAGTTATCTCTTCCCAAGAGACTGAGGACATATCCCTCCAATGTGCCCAGCAGCCTTCAAAACTTTAACAATTGCATTAGCAATGTGGGAAGGAAAAAAGGCACTGCCTATAACCTGTGAGAACATCAGTAAAAATAAATAGAATTCTAAGTCCTGACACTGAGGGCTTCAAATGAGGGAATGAGCAGGTCTCCAGGTGGATGATGCAGGTAATGCAAATTCTTCTTGTGCTGGCCATCAGAAGTTGTCCCCACCCCACACAGCTCACCTGGGGAGAGCAGGTGGATGGGGAGGAGATGCTAAACAAGGCCAGGCAGAAGGGGTTGAAAGAGCTGATGACAAAACCTGGGATCCTGTCATCTCTGTCCTGGGTTACGTAGGGCATGGGCTGGTGCTGGCTGGGCAGCAGGACCTGAGTAGTGACCCCATCCCATCCTCCAGCTGCTCCTGCCTCTGCCTCACTCCCCTCCCTGCCAGGGGAATTACTGAACTCTCTTGGGCAGCAGAGATGAGCAGCCTCTCTGGACACAGCCCTGAGACAAGTCCTACCTGTGCTTTGAGGACCAAAGCTCTGCTCCAGGCTGTGCTGCTGGGTCTACAACCCCAGCCTGCCCTAAATTCCTTTCCCATTCCTCCCCACTCAATAGCTGAAGAGGTTTCCTTTTCAAGATGCTTTGTGTTGTTTTGTGAATTGGAATTAAGTTTTTGTTTTGTTTTCAGAAAACGTTATTCCCAAGCTCTAGGTGCCTGCCCTGGCAATTAGCAAGATTCACTGTCCAATTGGAATAAATACCTGGCAACATAATGATCCTCCCTCACAAGAAGGCAAATTAATATGACCAGCCAATAAATCAAGTGTCAGAATCAAGCCCCTTCCACCCAGCTCCCAATCCCATGCCATCACTCTTCCTCCAAAGCTGTTGCCTACAGATGTTTTTTTATGTCAGGCTGGAAGGGTCGGTAATGTTTGGGCTGTTTCACACCAGTGGGGCTGGAGATGGGCTCCAGAGCCAGCAGGCATCTGCAAAATGTGCTGTTGGCAGCTCCCACCATCCACAGTCAGGGTCTTTTAACTGGAATGAGCCCTGCATCACCACACTGGGATGCAGCACTTGCAACTCCTTCAAAGTGGTGGAGAGTGTTTTCAGGGAAGCTGGAGGGTCACAAGGACACAGACATGAGCCCGCACCATCCTCCAACTCTGGCACCTCTTTAGCCATTTCCAAGCTGGTTCAATTTTACCTAATTATTTCTCAAGTATGTTTGAAATGGAGAATTCCAAATCTTGCATACAAATAGTTCCTTGGGTGTCAAAACCAGTAATACTTCCCTCTGAGATTATTCTTATCAGATGATGTTTGATCTGCAAAAACATCAGCACAAGGCAACTGCATTTCTATCAATAACACCAGCATTTGCAATATTGCTGTATCAGTAACACTAACAGCTCAACCACACCAAAACACAATACAAACCTGACAGTAACAGCTTGGAATAACAATGGCATTAATCAAAATGATGTATAGTGAACCAAAAGGCTACGAATATTTTTAGACACCTGTGGTTAGAAAGCTTAGGTGAACTCAGCTAAGCTGAACTTAGCCAGGCTGGACAGGGCTTTGAGTAACCTGGTCTAGTGGGAGGTGTCTCTGCTCAAGGCAGTGGTGGGGAAAAAATAATCTCTAAGGTCCTTTCCAACCCAAACCATTCCAGGATCCTATAATTCCTTTGAGTAGAAAGTGGGAGAACTGACAGGACGTCTTTCCTGCACCACTGAGGCAGCAGGCTGTGGCTCAGAGGAGGAAATGTCTGTGTCGCCGATACTGCAGCAGATAAGACATAATTCCCTTGACAAATAAAGGGTTAACTCTGCTTAGGAAAAGTAGGTTGGATTACAGATAGGTAGGGGCTGAGTTTCAGGCTGCATGGCCAGGAGATGAACAGCACCAGAGCTAAATAATCCTGGACACTTTCTACGGGCAAGGCAGGCTCTGCAATATATTGTTTCCTTGAAGGCAGCAAAGCTGAGGTGACAAAAGGAAGAAAAATGGATGGAAAATTAAGCAAATATCCTTGACAAATGAAAGACATGAGGGCTAGCAAAGTTCAAATTATTCATAGCTGGGGATGTGAGAACCCACCCAATATTAATGCATTTAAAAAAAAAATTCTCACCAAAATATTTCCTGTGCTTGGATTGAGTCTTGTGCTACCTTTCCCTCTCTCATCAAATTCCCAGTTTTCAAGCTAGGGGATGTAAAGACAGGTCTTCCAGCAGGAGTGTGCCATCCCCTGCCATCCCACCAACACATGATTCAATGATTATGGGGAGCAGTTTGATCCTAATTCCAGGTGAGTTTCTTCCCCTGTCCTTAGGCACAGCAAACTGGATCCCTGACAACTCCTTGAGTATCAGTAACACCTTTTTAAAAATTGATGTGCAGTAAGAGTTGGATTTCTGGAGGGGGAAGTGCTGCCAGAATAATCAGTTTGAATCCCTCTAATTGAAAGCTCAATGCAAAATTCAAGCAGAGGCAAGTGGAGTCCACAGCACATGGACACCATTAACATAATGAGGGGAAACTCGAAGGCTGCAGAGGACGTGAGGAGAAATAATCTGGACCTAAGATCCGTTGAGGGCACACATCTATGGAACTGTTCCTCACTGGCAAAGGGGAAATGCATTTTCATAGAATTACAGAATGATTTGGACGGGAAGGTACCAAGCTCATTTTCTTCCAACACCTTGCTGTGGGCAGAGACACCTTCCACTATCCCAGATTGCTCCAAGCCCCATCCAACCTGGCTTTTCATTTTTCCAGGGATGGGGCAGCCACAGCTTCTCTGGGCAACCTGTGCCAGGGCCTCACCACTCTCACATGCAAGAACTTCTTCCTACTATCTTATCTAACCCTGCCCTCTGCCAGTTTAATTTCAATAATTACATATATCTGATAGTGAGATTTCCAGATCTGTGCTCATGCTGTTGGAAAACTCGGTGTACCCAAAGTCAGGCTCAAGCAGTTAGTCAAATCCTGAAGCTGGAAAACGTCACTGGGATGTCGCAGAGCAAACTGGGATCTGCAACATCTTGTGGGTAACACAAGTGGAGGGCACAAAGTGGTTCCTCCATCCCTTCAGGTGAGGAAATGGATTGTGCAGTGAAGCAATGCAATAATGGAACTTTCCCAGCTGTTAAGGAGGGATTCAACATCTACCCACATGCAGGGAAAAATGCAATTATCTGAACACAGATCTTGGAACTGGCCCTTATTTTTGGCCCCTTTTACCAAACAGGCTGGTTCAAGTTGTGAGTCAGGTATTGTTAATTCAAAAAGTATTACTGGATTTATTTTATGTCAGTTTAATAACTTATTAATAACTATTGGGTGACCAGTCATAAATTAGTTAGCACTGCCCCAGAAGATAGTTCAGGATGTACAGAGTGATTTACATAACAGATCTTGTCATGTCTCTGTCTTCTCTGCTTCTTTTCATTTATTCATGTGTAGATCCAGGCAGATAATGAAAAAAGTAATTAATAGATTTGGCTTGAAAAATGTTTTGATATTGGTGTATATTTTATTAATACAAACTATCTGTCCAAACTCCAGGAGCTGGATGAATAATGGGCAGAAAAAACTTCACTTACTGTAGGTACAGTATGAAATTTATTGCATCAATCTTCTGACAGTTACGTTTTAACCAGATTTAACAAGGTGGATAAACCAAATGAAATACAGGAGAAAAAATGAAAAGAAGGCAAATGTACCTGACTACTTGCTCTCACAACAAAGAGCAGACTGCTGCTAGAAAGCCAAATTCCCAGCTGGACTGTGATCCCTGGCTGGGGACCAGGTCAGCCACACAGATATGCACGAGACGAGACACAGCAAGGTTGGCTGGGAGTTCCCCGATGGCAGCAGTGATTTACCTGCAGTCCTGCAGGTATCAGGATGGCCTGAGGCACCGATTCCCCAGACTTGCACAGGAAGCAGGAGTCAGCAGGGAGGGCTGGCTGTGGCTTGTGCCTTTCCAACCAGGTCATTTGTCCTGTGGAACAAAGAGACTCAGAATATTGTATAAGGGAATAAATAGGAGGAAGCTGACATTGTTAGTGGTTATTTATTACCTATTTACTAGCAGGCAATGTCTGACCTGCAGGCTGTACTAAAGAAACACCCTGAACTAACTCCTAAATTACCAACGGTTTCTGCTTCTGCCACTGAGCTCCAGAAATCTCTGCTGGCACCAGCCAGCCTGGGAGTCAGGTTAGCTTCTTGGCTGCTGCTGGGGAAGTCTCTGTGTCTGATGGCAGTGAGTTATGAAACCAGAAAACGCATCAATAGAATATGAGTGTCAGGACTGCCTGAGAATCTCAAATACCTGCATCATTTAATTGGGGTTCAGGTACCCAGCAAAAGAGACACACTGCCCTTTTAGAATAATACTGTAAAACAAGCAAAGATACTGTCACTTGACAACTGCAAATTTATGGGAATACCAAAAATACAGTAGCCTTGGAAGAGCCTCTCTTTGGGCTGGCTGTTGATGTCCAATGGCCTGCTCAGCAACATTTGGAATTCTCCTTGCAACCTTATGAAAGGGCTGGTGAGGTGCATCAGGTCCTGGTTACATCTGCTTTTACCCTGGTGCCCTCATGACTGCCAACTCTCTCATAGAATCAGAGAATAGTTTGGGTTAGAAGTGATGTTTTGAGTTCATCTAGTCCAATCCCCTGCCATGGGCAGGGATATCTTCTGCTAGATCGGGTTGCTGCAAGCCCTGCTCAACCTGACCAACTTTCAGGGATGGGGCAGCCACAGTCTCTCTGGAAAACCACTTCCAGTGCCTCACAACCCTCATTGTAAAAAACTTCTTCCTTAGACCTAATCTAAATCAACCCTCTTTTAGGTTAAAACCATCACCCCTTCTCCTATTGACAAGGTTCCCTCTTCTCCCCCTGCCTTTCCAAAACTGTCCTTCCCCAAGTAAACCTGTGGTTTTGCCCCAGGCTGTTTTCCTGGGCTGTCCCTGTATCCTAAGCTACACAAACAGAAAGAGAGCTCATTTGATCTAAACCAGAGCACAAGGGAGTGTGACAAACAAGCAGCAGGACAAGAGGCAGACTGTGGAACCAAAGCAAATAAAATAAGGTCACATAGCTGCATAACTGAGCCAGTCCCTGTTCCCAAATCTTATCAAGGGTCTACTTCCTGATGTTATTACATGGAATTGCAGCTAGTGATGCCAAGCTACACAGCACAGCTATGGGCACAGCAGAAATTTGGTCATGGAGTGGCTCCTGGAAGAGGGCAGGGGGGTGGCTAAAGAATTTCTGGACCCAGGCTTCAAAGTGCCCTGTGAATCCTGTGTCTGATCTGCTATTTAAACCAGAGTTGGATCAGCTCTGCAGGGGCACTTCTGCAGGACTCCAGCTGTTGGGAAGAAAGAAGTTTTGATAAGGTCCATCACTCAGCTGTCCTGCAAACTCCTCAGGTCCCAAGTTTTCAGCAGTTCTGCTTCCTGGGCTGGGCACATATTAGGACAGATGCTGTTCAGGGAAGAAAGGGAAGTGGTGATTTGCAGGTAATCTCTCCACACGAGCACAGCGGATTTACCCTGGGAAAGTACCTACAGACAGCATGAGACAGGTCAAATTGTGCTGATAAATGGTCACAACAAATCAAAGGATCATTTTTCATCACAACCGAGGCTGTTTTGCAAGGGAAAAGGTCTTTTGAGATCCATTGCAGAACTTCACAGAGCAACTTATTTGTTCTTACTGGAGTGATTCAATTTGTTGTAGTGCGTTGCTGATTCAAGGCCAGAGCTTTGCTAACCCTAAGTGTTGTATGATTAATAACCTCTTACTCCAACAAATTGCTAGTTTGTACTCTTCAACAAACCCCTCCTTTTGCAAACCTTGGTTTAATGTTTAGTGCAGAGCTTTGGATTTTGCATAGGATTCTGCTTCAGGGAAATTGGGTTTCAGGTTTCTATATCATTTCAACACAACCAAAAGAGAAAATCTGATTTTCTTTTAATTCAACATAGATCACATTTCAAGTATCACCAAGAAAGAAACCTCCTGCAACTCACTTTGTGATTTATGACTACCTCTTTCAGAACAATTACTATTTATACATTCATTTATTGTGTCTCTTGGTGTCATATCTTTGGCAAAGTCATTGGACAGCATAGTGTGTCCCAATTCTCCCTCCATCAGAAAACATTTAGCAGAACTGCCTTTTAATAATGATACTGCCTTTTAATTTTCCAAAATGAGAATGTGGATTGTACCACTTTATTCAGCTTTTCCTTTGATTAATGGGAACACACTTCTGCATACTGAGACCAGGGCTGCAAGCTTGCTGGCCTGAAACAATTTCAACAGAAAGTTTCCAGTGTAAAAAAAGAGGGAACTTGGAATGTATTGTTTTAAGGTACATTCAGGATGAATTGAAAGATAAGACAATGAAAAGGTGGAGGAAGAAATTCTGTTGGATACAAGGCTTTTTACAAGAACCAAGTCAGTGCCTGGACATACTTATTGCTTGGATAAGAAGAGATGAAAAGAAACACTCTGCTGATAATTATAATAGATGATCTTGCTTCCCTGCTGTCTTCCATCATAAACAAATGGCATAGGCCAACAGTTAAACATCATATATTTTAATTAGTATTTAAAGCACTTAGTCATCTATATACTGAGTAACTGCAACAAAACTTTGTCAGGCTGGAATGCAAAGGGGGGAGTTTAGCAAGGGAAAACAATCTGATCTGTGCTCGGTGCTGTGGCCTCCCTTCAGATACCTAAACCCTTACACTCCAAATTCCAGCTGACATTTCCAAAGGAAAAATGAAATGAATGGAGAGAAAAAATACAACTGATGCAAAGTAAATAACTCCTTGGTCCTTGACTTTTCAATGACACATGGATGGGGCAAGGAGAGCTGCACACTGGCACTAACGCTGCGCCTGCAGAACTGCTCTGGTCAAGGAGTGCATGAACCGATTGCTAAATGTTGACAGACTTCTCCAGCATATTCATTATTCAAAATATGAGGTATTAGACACTTACATATATTTTTTTAACCATTACCTTCTTGTGAAACATTTGTTAGCATCATCAGTATCCAAGTATTCTAATTATGATTTTTTTTTGGGGGGGTGGTGTAGGATTATGTTGACCTCTTGTTGCATGAGCTTAACTTGACCATAAATGTTTGCAATACCTGCTGAATACCACTGGTGTGAAATAAGACCTGCTTGACAGCGACACAACTGTCAATCCACTACAGTTTAAGCTTATTAGGAAGGTGGCTTTTGGCCCAAAATGTGCCCTAACTGTGATGGTTTGGAAAATGAGATTGTAAAGATTGTAAGGTTAGTGTTTCCTGGAAACTGAACCCGTAATACTGAGGAATTGAGATTTTTGATTAACAACCAAACTAGAAGGTCAACCTGACTTCATGAAGAAGATAAAGTGAAATTTTAGTAGAACTGAAGCCAAGAGGGAGCTCACCAGTTGTGACTGCTGACGCAGGAATCATCTCCACGGGCTGCCTAAGGAAAGAAATCCAGTGGCATTTATAGTCTTCTCATCCTTTAATCTCCTTGGGATCCAAGCAAACAACTGTGTGCACGGCTTAGAGAGGTAAAGAGGAACAGGGTCCTGTGGCATTTCCCATGGAAATCATAGAAAATTTTTAAAATCTGAGGGATTTTTTTCCTTCCAAAAGCAAAAAGAATAATTAATGGTATGCTATAATTAACACAATTTCCTAAAGTTTAGAAGCACATGAAAAGAACATGAAAAGAAGAACATGAAAATGCACCTCTGGGTAAAGGATTCTTATTTTGCTGTCTGTTCTGGGGGAGTATGCATGGCCCTCTTCTAGGGGCAGGGTACATGCCAAATAAAGGTGATTTAGGGACACTCAGCTAGAGTGCTGCCCTTTAAATTGAGGTAAAGATTCCCCTTTGTCTTCTGAGGAGTGGACAGGAACCACAACCCAGCCCAGAGTCATCTCTGCTCTCCTCCAGGCTCCCCCACAGTGGGTGTGCTTCCCTTTTCAAAGAGAAAGCTTCCCAAATATTCCCTACACTGAGAACCTTTAGGGAGGCATTCAAGGTGCTCTCAGGAACCAGCAGCCTCTTCCTCACACCCACTGCTCTGGGTCTGGCCACACTCCCTGCATTCCTTATGCTTGGGGCTCCAGTGGGGCATGGTGGTGCCCCCAGCAGCGCCCCATGGCTCTGGCAGGATCGCTGCTGGGAATTGCCTTCGAGGGTGGATGATTCCATTCTGAGCAGGTTGCCCTTCTCTGCTGGCCAAGGTGAGCTTCCCTAATCAACAGCCACGTTTCCTGAGCCTGGAAAAAGCTTGAACTGCACTTCTGAGTGTGAGGCTGCTCTGAACAGCTTGCCCGGTTGTAGAGTTATTGAAAACATTTACACATGTAATTTTATTGCAAGAACAGACACAACCGAGACTTTATTGATTGCTTTCCTAGTTATGGAAGTGTTTCACTGCTTTAAACCCCACAGCTCACCCTGCAACCTCCCCAGCTCAATCATGCCCCATTTAGAGCCGTTCTAATATTAGCAGACCTTTGTTTCCACAACCTGGATTTTCCATATTTTCATCCCTACGACCAAGAAAGCTCATGGCCAAATAACAATGAGCTCATCTCAAATGCTTAAGCAGCCAGTGCCAGGTGAACAAATTGTCTATTATTAGACTCTTTCATGCTCTAAGAGCTTTTGTTCCCTACTTGCCTGCCTTAACACCTGCTGTTGCAGTGTATATCAACTTTCAGAACATCATTCCCAGTAACAACAGAATGTAAAAATGTATTCAGGGATTGCTTAAACAGAAAGTGATTAAGTTTTGTAGAGGGAGCTTTGTCAAGCACAAAAGAAAAAAAAAAAAGAAAGCATATGATGATGGGACTGGAGTAATTATGAATATAAATCAAAAATCTTCACTGAATCAACACAATAAAAAGTTAGACATTCAACCGCAGGGAATTCATTCAGCAGCAATCAGGAAAACACTAATAGTTGTGAGAAATGAATTTGTATTAGTAGTAGTAGTAATAGGAATTTTTTTCCTTCAGTGAGTTTCACACAAATATAGAGTGTTTGACTGGTGTGTGAAAGCGTTGATGGGATTGTGTGGGTTGGGCATATGGAAAAGGTGTAACCCAAACCCAGCAGCTTAAAAAACACATATATAGATATTTAAAAATATTTAGTAGTGTGATCCAAATGTTAGAGAAGGAAATGATAATTAACAGGTTATAAGGTATGTTATGAGGAGGTCTGGCTTTTACTGGAGCAAGAACAGTCATGGCTCATGGTACAGAAATGGACTACTGTTCTTATGTGGGATGGATTTTTTTTTTCTTTTTATATTTTTCTCCTGTTCAGAAAATCAAACTTAAATGGTTGCTTTTATAGCCATGAAATAGAGCTAGAGAGAGCAGCATGACACGGGAGAGGAGGCTCAGCAACCACCTGGAGTGGGCAAAATTCTTGCCCACGGCTGAATGGGTTCCCCCTCTCACCAAATCAGATGTCCATTTATAATAAAATTCCCCATTACCCCCTTCTCACCTGCCACATCTATTTAGATTGGAAATGTTTCAGGCCAGGAGCTGTCTCACTCTGTGTTCATCCCTTGCAGAGCACGGGGGGGCCCTAGGCTCTGCTGGGCTGTCACAGGATTGTGCTGCACATGGTGAACAACACAGAGATCCATGGACAGTGAAACCCCAAAAGCATTTGTTACCTCATTTTACACTGCAATAAATTCTGACCTTGGTTTAGTGTTGCTATTGAAAAGAACTTAAGGCCAGTTCTCAGAAAAGCAGAGTCCAGGCATTAGATGACTTATTAAATATTCAAATGGCAAGTAAGCTTCTCTTACAAGTAACCCCAAAAATATTCCCTATGCAGAAGGCAGTTTTCCTAACAAACCTTGCTTCACTCTTCCTTCCAAAATCACACAGTACACAGCTATGTACTATAATACTTGCCCAGAAAGTCTGCTCTGGTTCTGGATCCATTAGGATTTTATCATTTTCAAATCAGAATTGAGGGGATGGGGGATTCATTATTGACTTTTCTTGCTGCTTATTTAATACATATGACCTGCCCCAGTTAAAAATTCTGCAAAATTATTACTTACGAGAAAGAGGAGGACACAGAGCACTCTCTGCTAAAGAAGGAACTGCTCTGCAGAAGTAGTTAGTCAAAATACATCTGTTAAAACAGGAAAAAAATCAACAGCAAAGTTACTTAAACATGTACACCACATTCAAATTCAAGGAAAAAATGTTATTTTTGGACCGTAACTATGGTAAGGGTACATTAGATCCTCTGCTACACTGCTAATAATGAATAAGAAATCTGGAGGCAGAAAGTGAAGTTTTCATCAGAGTTGTTTTAACTTGCTGTGTGATACCCACAGCTATCCCTGGGCACGTGCCTTGGCTGTCCCTTGTGTCCCTGGGCAGACCCAGGGCAGGAGAGGCAGCTCCACCATGGTGACCAGTGTCCTTCAGGGACATTCTCTGCTTCGAGCTGCTCCAAGTGCCTTTGCACCACCTTTGTCCTGTCAGGAGGTAAAAACAAGCCGTGGGTTTGATGGGGCAATAGGTCAAAACCATCCTCTTTCTTCAGAACTGAGCAAAGATTAGTCCACAAAGAAATCACCAGCTTGGACTTTCAGCAGGCAAATGCTCTGCTCTGCTTTCATAAAAGGCTACTCAAAATGTTGTATGTTAACTTCAATAAAGATGCATTATCATGGAAACACTAAGGTTGGAAAAGACCTCTCAGATCAAGTCCAGTCATTACCCCAACCCTTCCTTTCTCCAGTTATGGCCACATGTCTTAATAAAGGCAAACTCTGAAACACCAAAAATCCCTGATTTATAAACCCCCAAAATACTAAAAAGCCAAACAAGTCAGTAGAACTCAAATAGAGGAAAAGCAAAAGAAGGAAGTTTCACTTAGGTGGCCCAAGGTCTTCCTGATCTATGATATTTATTTGAGAGCTCTCATGATATAAACAAAAAAAGTTTGGGAAGCATGATCACCCATACAAAAATCTGATGAGTGCACGACACAAAGCCGTGCTGTAAGACATAATAATCCCTATTTCATATGCAAGATTTATTCTGAGCATTTGTAATTACACCTCTGAACATAAACATAAAACACATATGAAAGATAACAGGCAGGACAATTCAGTCATATAGATCATCCAGGACACATCTGACATGATCTCTTGTGTCAGATGGCCAAGCACATCATTCTTAGAAGATCTTATATATCCATCAGCATAAAAGAGACATTTCTGCCTCTGGTGTTGCACGCTGGTATCACAGGGCTGCTGTAAAATAGGTTCAGGGGGCTCATGAATCTGCCTCAGCCACCAAAGATAAACAAATCTGGAACTCATTAGTCTTCACACGGCAGTGTTTTGGCACACAGAGGAAAAGGAGTTATCAAGACTAAATTCAGAAAGGTTGATATATGTATCTACATCTCAAAATGTCTGTTAAACTGCCAACATGCTTCACATAGTCCCTGTGAGGTTTGTATTTTTTCCTGCATTGTTTAAGCTGTCAAATGTTAATGTGTTTCTGGCTTAATTTATTACACTGATATGACAAGTTATGAGCAAATGTATTCTTGTTTACTACTGTTAATATTTTGGTTATAGTCATTAAGAGCAGTTTTAAGATTAGTCTTTTTTGTTATTTTGCATAGTGGAAAAGAAGCAAAAGTCTTCAGCAAGGACTGCATCCCACTGCTGCTTGCAGCACAGGCTTCAAACTGGAGTGCTCCAATTAACTATTAAATCATCACCACAGATCAGGACAAATCCTAATGAAAGGGTGTCCCAGAGCCTGCCTGATGGATGAACTGCCCTGCTGCTTATGAGATCTCACCTGGATGTGAGAGATGGACATTTCCACTAAGTGAAATTCCAAGATGTGCTCCTAAACAGATAGAGTGCTTTTCTTCACTAACAGGAAGCCAAGATGCATATAATTTTCTTCAATGCCAGCAGGGTCACCCTCTCCAACTTCAGGGATGGCACAAGCCTATCTTCTGCAGGGTCCAGGAGCTTTTTGTCATTTTCAGGCTTCTTTAACTCTTGAGTTTCCTAAATGAGAGCCAGTTTCATTAGAAAGGTGATGGAGCAGTCATGGTACAAGTGCCATGCTCTGGTGAAAATGTGAGAGAAGCAACACACAGCACTGACTGGAGTACACAGCACACGGGCAGTGCATTCCCCAGCACCACCTGGAGATGAGTTACAATTATCTTTATACATAAAAGACACTGTGATGGACACGAACAATGTCAGGCTGTCATTCCCACAGCATGATACAATATGACACAGCTCAGTCCCAAACCCTATTGTGACACAAATTCAGAATCAGACTTGGATGAAGATACGGAATTCTGGCACGGGAATTATTTTAATATTCTGGAGTTTGTTTTCATTCTGATTTGGAAGGAGAAGAAGGAAATTTAGAAGGTTTGAAAAATTATCAGGCAATTTGGATAAGGCTCCAATTAAAATTCCACTTGGTTTCATAATACAGAGACAGGAACTTGGAAGTCCCAGCTGAATGGGAGTCTCGATACTCGGGAGCCAATGCTCCTGGCTTTCCATGCATGCACAGAGCCCAGAGCTGCAGCAATCTGCTCAGTGGGCTGTCAAGTTGCCCATCAGCTGAAACTCCAAAGCCTCTTCCACTCTACGTTTAAGCAAATCCTGCTCAGATCCTTACAAGACAGTGTCCCAGTAACTTTCTGGGAAATCCACACCTATCTGGGCAGGAGCAAGATCCTTGACAAATATGACCTCCCTAACTTGAGGTATCCCTGTTTGTGTCCAGAAAGAGAACTACAAAACTTCATTGTAATTGTCAGTGATTAAAGCACATCCAAGACAACAGGAGAGTTTCTGTTACCTTCAGTTGTCTTTGGGCCTGGAGGCTACATCTACAACACCTTGCAGGATTTACTACATATTGCAAAATTCATTGCAATAGAGATAAATTGCCTACAAATCCTTAGCTCAGAAGTATTTGCTTATCTGGCAGGGTTTTCAGTAGTCAAATTGAGATTTTTCTCTTTCAGTAGCTGAATGAAGCAGATGGTTTGATTCAGTGTGGCTACAGAAAGAGAGCCAAGGCAGTTCTGGGGCTGTGTGTGCAAAGCCTTCACATCAGGGCTCAAGAACAGAGCTGGTGCAACATTCAGTGGTGAAGAATGTGGCAAAGAACAAGCATCAAGCAATTATTGGAATGACTTCTGCAGAGGCAGCTTACCTGGGCTTACTGGCCTGGTGGGCTCTGTCCATCCATAGCTCACATGGGTCATGGGGTACAGAGAGGAGTGTTCTGAACTTGGCCACTTCTTCCCTTGCATTGTCGGGAATGTGCTTAAATGTGTGGGCTTTAATAACTTGTGATGCCTTGTGGCTGTGTGCCTCCAGAGTATCTCTGCACATACTTATCCCCAGCACACCAAGAATGGCATAGCAGGATTTTTTATAGCACTTCCTCAGGTAAAGAACAGCTGATGAACTTCAGGCCTTGCTCCTGTCCATATGTGACACAGGAATAATGAGGACATAATTTTGATTGAAGGGACTTACTTTGCCACAGGCTGTGGTGCCCTTTTGGCAACACACAAGCAAGAACTTAATTTTTACCTATTGTTACACTCCTACATCTTCCACTATTCTAGCACTGCCTATATATTTCATTACATTTCACTATATCAGCAATCCTAGATATACTTTTCTTATCACTTATCAGATGCATATTATATATATATTTATTTATTTATTTATTTTCAATTTTCTGGCATGCAGTCTAAGACAGAATCAAATTTCTTGTTGCTACAAGCCAGTCCAGGCACCCTGAGAAAACATGCCAATTCACAGAGGTAATTTATATTCAGTTTACAATGGTTACACAAATTTGACCTCTTTCAGATATTTTTGGCTGGAAGAAGAGGTATCCCAACATTCAGGTAATCCATATTTCCAGATTAGGAGGATGAGGCAATCAGGCTACAGATCTTCACTTGCTTAACCTTAGGAGCCACCACTCTATTCTCAGTGTTTTAGAGTAAATCCTTGGTATAGTTCTCAATCATTTTCACTTCACCACCATTGTGTGAGCCGGCCTCCAATGCTGACATTCCTTCTGCCTAAACATGCTTTTTCCCCCTTTTTTTTTTTTTTTATTTTTTATTATGCTTCCTGACATTTTTATTTTCTGGGTCATACCCCACTCCGCTCCATATCAGGAGCAAAGCAATAAAATCACTCACATAAAGCCCCTGCTGGACTGGGCCCATTGCTTTCGTAAGTGAGCTGCCCTCATGTTTGATTGTTCAGATCTGAATAGCTGGAATATGTTTTAAGGCAGAAAAGCACATTGTTTCATATGCTCAGGGAAGTTGGTGATGATGGGTAGATCTCAGCCTGCGTTGGAAATGCAGTACCTCTCTAACAAGTTGTCAATCTCAATTAAGACATCAACATGTCGAATTAGGAAGGTACTGCTGCACATCCCCATTGTTGAACTGTGTGTCAGGTGAAATAAGCACTAATTATACACTTAGCCAAATATGTCTGTTCAATATTACTTCAAAACTAAGGTCACTGAGTTATTGTGAAGTGGTGGTTTACACTATTTTGGATCCCACCAAATGGCAGGTGGCCATACAAATATGCAACTCAGCATGTTCTGCTTGGTCCCCACAGCTGTGCTGCCAATCAGTTAAGGATGGCTGCAAGTAAATGCTAATTAGCTTCTGTTGATCTGCATATTCCAGCAGCCTCCCAGGATTCCCATTTTGATATGCAAGATTGCCAGTTGGGTATGTGATTGAATTAAGAACCAGAAAAGATTTTATCTTCCATGCAGGAAAATGTGGGTCTGAATCCCCAGCAGAGGCTGTTATCACTCTGATTTATGTTTGGCAATGCCTGTCATTGGAGTGGTAGCAAAGGCTCAGTGCTAGAGGGTGCTACCTCCCTTCTTTTGGAGAAGAAAGACTCTCCTTGTTAAGAGCAAACACTCACCATCTGGGTCCAGACCCACTCCTGCCTTTTACATTTGCAAGGTTTCCACATGTCTGCTTCTCCACACAGAGTCCAGCAGATGCTCTTCTGTAGGTTGACTGGTCCTCAAAAAATAAATAGGAATTAAAAAAAAAAAAAAGAAAAAGGAAAAGGAAATGAAAGAGCAGAAAGATTTGGAGTAATAGGTTTGGGTTTTTGCATTGGTAGGGTTGCAAGGGGCAAAAAAAATGGGAAAAAAAAAAAAAGAAAAAGGAAAAGGAAATGAAAGGGAAGAAAGATTTGGGGGAATAGGTTTGGGTTTTTGCATTGGGAGGGGTGCAAGGGGCAAAAAAAATGGGAAAAAAAAAAAGAGAGAGAGATTTCCCAAGGTTGTCAATAGCCTGTTAATAGTTGGCTGGTTACATTTGCAAGGACCACTTAAGAAAGAAATGGCTGGAAAGTTGCACTTCTGGGAGCAAAGTGTTTAAATTTTGCACCTGTACTTCATAAGGGAAAAAAATGTGATCTCATTATGTAAACATTACAATAACAATTTTCAGAAATTTTGCTTGGCTCTGCTATTAGTGAGCACTGGTTCCCTGTAGTGAGGAAATGATATTTCTCAGAAACTGCTCAGTGCATATGAAGGCAAAATAAAATTTGTCTCATCTTTGTAATTTTTCACCTTGTGGCTTGATTGGACATTGGAAGATAAATGATTATTTAATGACTCTGCCAAGTTTCTGTAGGTTGTTATCATATTGTTTCTTGTCTTGAAAATAATTCAAAGAAAAGGTTGGCTTCAGGGTGATTGAACATTGTATGCTGCCTTAAAATTCTGGGAAACTGTTCTTCCTTAGGGATTTGAAATTATTTTCTTTTTTAAATGATGTTGTTCTCCCATTCATAAAGCTTGTCAGGACTTTGCTGTAAACAAGACATCTAAGTACATGAGCAATAATCCAGTTCAATAAAGTTTATGGGAGAAAGTCATAGGTAAAGTTTCACTGCAAATTTCAGTGGCATATTTAAAGTACAAAACTCTGAAAGCAAGACTGCAATCACTATTTTTAAAGGTTCTTATGTACCCTGACACAGTTGAAAACATCCTCTTCTAAAGGACACACACAAAAAAAATAAATGGATTAAGATGCAACATTTAAATGAGTCCCAAACATTTTCAAAATTCTTCTGTTTCTATGGTTGTAATGAATAAAATGAAGGAATAGGGGGAAAAAACTTAAAAGAAAGAAATGACTGCCAAGAATTCTAAGTCAAACAAGATTTGCTACATCCTCTATTACATGGGCTATTATATCAAAAGGAGTCTTCACCTAACTGCAGGAATAACCTACATTTATATATATTACATATAAATATACACAGATCTATATTTTATATATATATATCTGTGGGATCAAAACCAAGCTTTAATAAGGAGAGAAACAGAATTATTTCATCAGATGCAAATTCATCCTATGGTCAAAATTCCTTAAGTTTTTATATTTTAATGTTTATATATTTTTATATGTGTATAAGAAAGTGGAATTATTTATAAATGAAATTGAGCACTATTAAAACCTTGCAATCCCGTAGTTTTGCCAGGTCATTTTTTAATAGGTTGTGCACTACCACTAAATATATGCCCCCAATTCCATAAGGCAATGGAGCACACTCTTAACTTTAAGCATCCTCGAAATCAAAGAGACTAATTTGCTTTGATAAATTTGGGCCCTAAGCTTCTTGAGATATTAAATAATATATCATATTTCTCTCCATTAAGCAAACTGCAGGGACCAGACAGTTTGGGAGGTGTTTTGTTTTTACTTTTTTGCAATGACACTCTCAAAATAAGAATCTTTGTCCTCAAATACATATGGGCAGGAGTACCTTTGTGCCCTCACATATTGCACAAGCTCCAAGGAGCTCAGAAAGCAACACTGAGAATGGATAAGTCAGAAAATGTCAGTAAAAGTGCAGTTCAATCTATTTTTACAGTTTTATTATCGTTTTAGCATTGACACATTTCAGAAGGTTTTGAAGTGCTCTGTGACCCCAGTTTGTCAGATCACAGAGAGTTACGTCATTTGTCCAAGCTTGGCCAAAACAGACAAGGACTTTCCAGTCTGGAAAAGAGTCTAGGAGAAAGGAATAAATATTGCACTGCATAAAAACTAAAGCAGGAGGGGGGGGAAAAAAAAGAAGAAAAAAAAAAGCCAAGTAGTCTTTACATGTCTCACAAAACTGCAGTTAAAGGCTCTAAACAAGTTATCTGGCAGCTATTTTAAACTAAAGAATATAAAATACTTTTTAAATTTTTAATAGATATACGTGATAGATGGTAAAATGGTAATAAACAGTACTTGGAGTGGACATGCTAAGAAACTCATGAAAAGTCTTTGTTGTTAAACAAAAATTCAATCTATGCACAGAGGGACAAGCTTAGGCTATTATATTTTGGAATAAATGATCTATTCATCTATTCTTTACTATCAGGTGAACGGCTGAAATAGTGTGAATACTGCTTTGCAGGAGGACAAAACAAAGAAAAGATGTATTCAAACAATATATCAGTGTATCATTCTTTACATCAAAATAATAAAAGTTTTTGTCCACTTACCTCTAACATTCACACTCCAGTTTCTCTGTAAATGCCTAACAAGGTAGAGTCTGCTTTTCACTGTTGTTAGCTAATGCCACAAAAGTAAATACCAGAAAGTGACAGTTAGGAGACATATCAAGGAAAAGAATCATCTTAATGAGAATTATTAACTCTTGGACCTGTCTTCCACAGGAAAAGGTTATTCTAGTACGTTCTTATTGTCCTGTTAGTTCAATTGTAGAACAAAATCTTACCTTGGCAGTGAGGAGTGAAGCAGGGACAAAGACTCCTGTGTATGAACTGGAAACACTGATGATTGAAAACAGAAGAGCTACTGGAAGGAAAAAGCATAAATCTGAACTCAACCAAACCATATCAAAGCTAAAAGTTATTCAAATTAATTTCTGAGAAGGTTGAACTAGACAATCTACAAACAGGAAACTCCTTCATTTTATGGATGTGAAGCAGTATGATTCCTTTTCCTGGTTCTGTGGAGACTGAACTAAAAGATAGAGCTGCAAATATGATGGGAATAAAGATGGGGATAAACTTCTTGAGGTGGCTTCAGTATCCCAAGAGCTCTACATAGACAATATATGAAATCTGCTCTTGTCAAAGTGACCAGAAATGAGTTGCTTGATAGCAAACCAAATAAACAAATACACTGGTTTATACCCAAATATATGTTCCAATCGCACTTTTTTTTTTTTTCAATTTTACCCTTTTGATGAGCATCAGCCATTAAAACTGACCAGTTGAGATCCCAGCTTCACTGAACTTGGAAAGCTCGTAGGAAGTTTTCTCCACAGCCACACATCTCTCAATGAGAACAATGAGGGAGGACACTCAGCTTGACAGCTAGGGCGTAAAACTCCCATTCTTTCCTTAAACACAAAAATGATGAAAACATTTATTATGAAACATATTTTCCATTACTGTATTGTAGAATGTAAACAAGTTCTCATGACATATGGGGCCATGTGTTTCCTTAAAGAGGTGTTATGTATGTCAGAAGCAGCATATGTACCGTGTGATACAGCTACCACCATGGTAAGCATTTGTTATTGCCTAGTGAACAGGTGCATAAAATCCCCATGTAAACAGATGTCATAGCTGCACTGACATCTCTTACTCATGCCTACTCCTGCAGGAAAATGAGGGAGTTTGTTTCCCCCTCTTGGGTGTTTAATGTGGATGGCCTAGACTTGTGTGTCTGCATCTTCCCACTTTCACGGATCTCCTTCTTGACTGCACAGCGGCTTTTAGGAGGAAAAATCACCCAAAGAAGAACCCTTTGCTATAAGAGGTTCCACAGTCATGCTCTTTCCAGAAGTCTCCATACAGATACTGTTGACAGGCACAACCAGTTTCATAAAGAAACTAATCTAATATTGAGAATCCCAAAAGGCACAGCCAGATTGTCTCCTGATTTGTCTTTTAGCCCGTAGAAGATGGCTTTTCTCCATGAAAAAAAATTTTAAAATCAAAAAATTCAAGGTGGAGCCCATTAGAAAAAGACAAAGCATGCATAAACACTGCTCTTTGCTGTCTCACTTGACAAGGTGATGCTTGCAGGTGGACTAACATGACCAGGTGAAAGACAGCAGATTTTACTGGGAGTCTCTGCATGGCCACAAGTCCCTGCAGTGGAGCCAACCCAAACTCACCATGCTCACATGAGAAAATTGTCCTTTCCTGCTAGCAATCTCAGAGATACCTGCATGTCTCATGAGCTCCAGGTGCTCTTAGATTTACATATCTTAATTAGTGCAACCCTCAATTATCAGGTCACTTTGGTGAGAATGACCCAGAAGCTCACAGAACCCTTTGTACCAGCTCCCTGAACCCTTTGGAGACTGAGTAATGTAAGGAGTAAACATAAATATGTCATTTCCTTTAATCAAGCATATGCATTCAACTCAGGCAAAAAGTCTCGAAAGCTAAGTGTGGTACAGCTTCACACAAACATGAAGGGGCTGGTGTGCCAGATCTGGCTCTTCCCTTCTCACACCTTCTTTTAAACTGAGATATTTGCCAGAACTTTTCAATGTAAGCCAAGGCTGCGGCTCTCTGCTGTTCTCAGACGTGGTCACATTTGTGCTTGTCCTTGCCTGGTACATATTAAAATAATAATTTTTCCTTCCTTTCACCCTTCCAGAGCAAAGTAGTCTGTTTCTGCTCACATATTAAATTTTTAATGCAGTTTTCATTTTAAATTCCTTTAGCACAGTTTCTGTGGTTCTTTTTGCCTTCCTTTTTTCCCCACTCTCCTCCACTATGGCTTGTTGCACAAAAGAAAAAGCCATTCTCACAAAATTATGAAAAGAGACAGTATATTAGGAACATGAGTCTGGGCTTGATCCAAAGCCCACTGGAGACAAGGCTATTCTTCACATTTATTTCAACAGGCTTTGGATCAGTCACTCCCTCAGCAAAAGTCTCTCAGCATAGATCATTTAAGTTATTAGCCATGGCATGTTCCTTTCCAGTGAAATGCAGCACTGGCGGCACCAGATAACCCACTGCAAAAAATGTATATGGTAAATCTGAGCATGCTCAGCACTTTATTTATGGCAGTTTCTGATAGAGCAGTCAGGCTAACCAATATCCATAAATTCTGTGTAAAGGGAGGTGTTGTGTGCACCAGGAACCGCACGGCTGCAAGTCGTGGCCCCATTCAGGTGGCTGAGTTTGTATCATTTCTTGGCTTCCTTGGGGTTTCCAGGGGTTGGTGATGACAAATCACAGTGGGAACCTGTCCTTTAAAGAAAATATCCTTCAAGACTTATCCTGCTAACAGAGATGAAGTGACACAGTGAAAGGAGTGGAGCGCAAGCCAAGGAGGTTGAAGGTAAATCTGCTGAAGACCACCTGGAGAACTGATCCTTTCATGAAGAGACAGGCATATAGGAAGGAAGAGAAAAAGTTCTACATGGTTGGCATCCCCCACACCATAAACTACCAGCAGGCATTGCTGGTTTGGGTGCAGAAGTGGAGCTAGACAGGGCAGAAAGGTCTCTTCCCTGGGCAGGGGCGTCCCACCCAACCCCAGCCAATTGCCTTCAGTCACCTCTCACTTCTGGAAACATCGCAGGTTTGGGGTTTTTTCAGGAACATCTCTCAGCTGTCTCTCCCTGTTCTGACACGGCTGAGCTGGAGATTAGATGAGATCACAGCCTAGAGCCAGTGGTACAGCTGCAGGCTGTAGCAGGATCCATGCTACGCCCTGGGATTAGGGAATCGTCCTCCTTTCTCCCCTACTTCCTTGCAGTGCCTTTCTAAGATGCTGTGGCACAGAGAAAACACAGCCTGCTGGTTCACAATGATATTTACATCTCAAGTATTTAAATACCAGTAAGTGATGCTCTAAAGCCATTTACCAAGGAAGTTTTCCTCAGCCCTTATTTCTGAGCAAAGGAGTAAGTTAATTTTCAAATTAAATGAGAAAAATAACCATCATATCCATATACCCTCATCTTTCTTCTCATTCCCTGATCTCTTCATTAAGTGTGAGCAAAACCATCTTTAGCTGATACCAGGAAATTCATACCAGAGTCTTTTAAGACAGTACTTTTTAAATCTGTCAAACCAGAATGCAGGATCTGGAATAAAATATTAAAAATTCCTCTCTGACCTTACTCATTGAATGTGTATATTTTTCCTGAGCTGTCCTCATCCTTCTGGGAATCTTTTCTGTAAAACATAGATTACTCCNGCTTTGGAGCAGGGCAGAACAGCTGGGGCTGGGCCACAGGCACACAGCTGGGTGTAAAAAGGACTTTTTTTTTTTTTTTTTTTTTTTTTTTGTGGCAGGAAAAATCTTTGGAACATCAGTGGCTGGATAAAATGAAGGGATTCACCCCAAGATCTATTCTGTTTCCATCCCTCATCTCAACCAGAGCTGTGCAGCAGGGGTAGAACAGGGACATGAAGAGTGTAAGGACCTGTAGGTACCCAGCATTCAGGTACTAAGGCAGAGCAAAGAAAATATATTCTTTCAGAGAGGAGCAAAATAACTTCCTCTCACAGCATTGTCTCAGTTTTTACTCTTTAAAATATGATTGTAAAGTTTATTAGAGTTACTAAAGAAAAATTACAGAAAAAAATGTCTTTTAGGATCCAAAATCTTGATCCTAGAATGGAAACTTGTTAACAGGGGTTTTATTAACTTCAGTGACACATAGCTCTGATTCTTCTTGAGGTTTTAGGCAAGACACAGTAGAAATAACAGCAAAATCACAAATGAGCCAGAAAGCAGCAACTCTTTGTCATTATAACATAAAAAAGTAAATGGGATCAATAGGGAAATGTGTTAGAAATTGTAAAGCTCATAAACTTAAAATGATTGGGGAAGATGGAAGGATGGAAAGCCAGATAACCTCCCCATTGTTTCAGAGCTGGATTTCTAGGGGGAATTAAGTATTATGGTATATGCTTGTATCACCCAATGTCTATTAAAATGTCATTCTAGGGTCCAGATTTTATCTTCCCCTATCATTGCTGGTGTTTGTTTTTGTAGACTCTTGACTTGCTCCTTAATGCCATTACTGAGGGGGGTCCCTTGAGAAACTCCATTCCTCTATTTTATTTTTATAGTTTTCTCTGCTGATTAATTCCTGAAAACATATTTCAACCTTTCAATTTTTAGCACATATCTCATTTCACATGTCATGGGAAGCAAAAATGTAGTGCTTTTTTTGAGGGGGGTCTTACTTCCCCTCCCTCTCATCTTCTACATTTGACTAAATAATTTAATTTTCAGCTGAGCAGAATTACAGAAAGGTTTTGGTGTGTTGCCACAGTTTTTAAGCTTGGTAAGGCTTAGACACCACAGACCAGGCTGACAGCTCCAATGACCACAGCAGGTCTTCACAGTGCTTCTTCCAAACAATGGATGACCCAGTATCGCAATATTTCCCAGTACCAGCATCACCCAATTAGCTTTGGCTGGGGTAGCTTGACAGAAGACTGGGGAAAGTGTGTTCTACTTCAGGTTTTTGATAGCTGATTTGGACCCCATGCTGTGATGAAGTGCTGGATGCTGATATGCATCAAATCAAACAGCGCAGAGGTAAAAGCTGCGTGACAGCTCAGAAAAAAAAAAAAAGTAGGAGAAATAAAAGGGAAATAAGTGATCCTTCATTTCCAAGGACTTCCGTGTCTTATCTTTCCAGAAGATTGCTACAGCTACCTCAATTATTACTTTCCTGGGATGTCTTGTTTGCTTCCACCAGACGGAAGTAATATAAAATTATGTAAATCAGCTTTCTTGAAGTAAAGAATCATGGACCAGTCAATAATGTTTATGCATTAAGAAAGGGCAGCTCCTCCTGGAAGAAATAACACAGGGAGCCGATCATAAGTAAACATTTCTAAACAGACAAAGGGCTGGTCCCTGCAGCACAATATATTATCATATTTCCACATAATTAGTTTGTTTTCCACTTGAAATCAGAAAACGATTCGACATTGCATTCTGTGCCTCAGGATGGTGCATACAGTACAATTCTCATGTGCAGGTTCATATGTTGAATAATTAGTAAGAATTAATCTGTTGAAATTAAAGTTTGGAATATTATAGAACTCATGAATAGTGCATGGAACAATCAAGTAAATTAAACCAGAAACAGAATTTAGGAAGCCAGACAATAGCAGATGACTGCTGGCAATCTGTTTTTTAATCAGTGCGTTACAAGCCAGAGGGATGAATATTGTTACTGGCTTTTGAAAATAGTGTAAAACGTTAGCAGGCACAATAAAGAAGACTTAGGAAGTGAGCACATTTTTACTATGTTTGTTAAAGAAGGGCACTTCAAAAGGACCTGCTCACTTAGACGTGTATCTGCTCTCCATGATGCTCAGATCGGAAAAGATTGGACTTAAGGAGGGTCCTGTACTTCGGGTCTGCACTCCAAGTGCACTAAGAACTTCCAAGAGCTCCATCCCTGTCTATTTTAAAGTTGTATTTGCCTATCTGAAGCCAAAAATGTGTAAGTTTATTTTTAGTTTCTTTAAAATTAGTGATTGAGTTGCTGTAAGTCTCGGGCAGCATGAGACCAGTGTGGCAATGTCTCATTTTAAGAGTTCAGAGCAGCTATGCTTTAGTTCAATTTTATTTTAAATTAATTTAACCATCATAAAGGTGTTAGTTTTTCACTTGCTTTACTGTGAAGAGAGCACTGGTCATGCCTTTAAAAAAAAAAATTGAGAGCAGTCAGAAATCCTGTGGGGACTAGGTTGATTCATGCTGAAACGTATATATTCCTTCCCTTGAAGGGAAAGAGCTTTAAATCTACATGCACACTTGACTTTTTCTGTTCTGCGTGATCCTGTTAAATTGGAAGAGGTTTCCAGATCTATTTGAAAAATGGCCACTACAGTTAGCTGAAACTTCAATCTTGAAAATGAATGAATGGAGCTGGTCCAGTACATTGGCTCTGGACCAGTCTTTAAAATACAGCAGAACAATGAATAACTGAATTCACAGCCAGCTGGTATCATAGTTGGGCAGTGAAAGTGTCAAAATATTAGTGACTTTTTTACATTTGTCAAAATCATTGCCAATATGGGAAGCATGGGCAGCTTGCAAATGCGAATCTTACACCAAAATAGTTTTAAAATCTTGCCTTAAGAATGTGAATGCAGCTCCTTGTTTTATCTTGCCCATCACGGAAAAGACGGAAGAGAATAAAATATCTTTTACTTAGAAGATAAAAGCTATTATTGATTTATCATCAAACATCAACTACTAATGTGGTTGAGTGGTGCTATATGCCCTGAAGGAATAATGGATCAACCGGCATTTCTGTGTCTTATTTTCTGGAGTCTAATAAGTCCATTCTAATAAGTCCATCATCTGATTCATTTCTAGAATTTAGCATGTAGAGTTTCCATGAAAAATAAGTATAAAATTTATATCTGTGTATACATACTCACACAATGTAAAGGAGAAGGAAACAGAGTTTGGCCATGCTTCAGTTCCAGGAGAGAAAAAGAAAAATAAACATATGTTAGTGGTGTCTGACACATCTTTCTGCTCCAATAATTTGAAAAATGTTTGTTTTATTTTTAAAACAAAATTTCGCTGGCATTCACTGGATGCTGCAGTTGAGACACTTTCGCTCTTTTTGGAAAGAATATAAAAGCATCTACATGACCGAGTTACTCCAGTGCAGCAACACAGAAAGTGCCTGTGCTTGTGCACTCGTTTGTTCTCCAGGAAGATATTGGGGAATTTCAGTGCCTCCATTCTGGGTGCTTCCTTACCCCCACGGACACAGATCCTTTTGGATATCAGGACTCCAAAGGGATTACATCAATTATCCTGTGATGAGGTACACAGCAGCCCAGCACTTTTCAAACCAAGACCCATCTCTCATGGAACATAATGGATTTTCACAGAGAATTTTGGTGACCTGAATGTGCTGACATCTTATTGATGATCTGCAAAGGCATGATGTGCAAAAATGAGTGAACAATTAACTCCTGTGACCAGTTATATTAGGATCTATGGAAGCAATCACGAAGCTAATGAACTTAGGAGCTGCAGCACTCCATCAGGAGCAGGTATATTCGTGGGAGGACAGTGCGAAACTCCCACTGATGCGTTTTGGACACAAATCAAAACACAACTTTTAGAGAACAGGACATACCTCCTCATTTTTTCACTGAAAAAGACTAATTTCAAAATCAAACACGTACATAAGCAGATGTATACTTTATATAGGAAAAATGACTGCAGTGATTAAGAGAATCATTTTACTGTCTCTGTGCCCAAATTTCTGATCGATTCCTTTTTTTTCCCCTTTTGGAATTCATTAGTTAATTGAATAATCTCTTTATGTTTCTTTATTAGTTATAAACTGAGAACCAGGAACCTGTGCTATTTTCCCCTGGTCCTCTGCAATGTTCTTATTTCAGCAAAGTAAGGTTTGAGCTGGAAAGTTTCCCTGAGAAGATTTTCATTTCTCATCTTGTCTGATGCAAAGTAAAGAGTATGCCAAGTGCCACTGACCTTAACTCTCCTGAATCAAAAATATCTGATGTGATATATAGAAAACTTTGATGTGTAGATATGCTAATCAGCAGAGAAATGTCAAATTTGCATACATTTCAAGTGACCCAACAATATTTACCTTAGAGCTAAGTTTCATATTTTTCTGACAATTGCAGCATTGAACAAGTGACTCATTTAGCATATCTAAGCAGCATTATGTCACAGGGATTTACCTCAGAGTTGTTTGAAAGCATCAAAAAGATGAACATCACTGTCTGAAATTAACAACAAGCCTAATTTGATTTGACAAATGATGTTGATTTAGATAGGGTCACTAGCTATTGAAGATGCGGAGGACAAATAGTGCCTTGAAGCCTTGATAAAACTGAATATTTAAACAGTTCATTATGCAAATTTGCCCTCTACCTGTCAGTAGTGACTAAAGTATAGGGTTAGAGTGCTGGAGAGGCTCGGTGCTAAGGAGATGACTACTATGTGTGTACCTGGATCTGCTTAAAAAAACAACTCCACAGACATTTACAATGTGGATGTGCATCAGCCCTGTCCTCCCCAGGTTTGGCAGTGACAGAACCGACAAAGACTTGATTCTGAAAACTTTCAGCATCAGTGCAGAAAACTTCCCTTTACCAAGGGAGCAGGAAAACATGAACATTTTTCCTTTGCATATTCAAGGACTCATTTTTCAAACCTTTCTCCCAAGATGCACTTCCTGGGAACCTGCTTGAGCTATGTGCGTGACACTGCTGTTGGTGCTCACATGAGGATGTTGGACAGGAGTCCTGAGGTGTAGCCAGGTGGGAAAAGACCTCCAAAATCTTCAAGTCCAACCTTTGGCCAAATACCACCGTGCCCACTAAACCATAGGGACTCATCTACAAGGACCTGGGAACCACAAAGATCCAGGTTGTTTGCAGCTGTGTGCTACATCTACACATAAACATCCACTACTGATCCCAACATCACTTGGCCAACTGGTATCCATTAGCAGCAGAAAGAGAAAATCTCATCCAGTGTAAGACCTTGGGGTTTGAAAAAATACCTTGAGATCATTGCCCATTCAAAACTAGATGGCTTTAACTTTTTAGGGTCCACTCTAAAAAATGAAATATACTTAATTGCACCAATCTTATATAGTTCTGGGTAGATGAGAACACATATTGCACCAAAGGAACAAAATGTGTAGTAACTTGGAGTGGTACGTAAGTGTTCAGGAATAATTAACAATGTTTACATGTTCCAAATCTGCAGTACTAATAAATCCTTATTTTGAAAGGAACTGCTGCAGAGTAATTAATCTATACAGCAGCAAGTCCTTATTTTCTTATCCTCTTTTGCTATATACATGAACATAAACTATGGCTTTAGTATTTAGTATACTTCAATTTACCAGCACACTGCGTGGCCACAGGTCAGCAGCTTTTAAGAGACCGCATAGCACGGGATAGCTGGGTATGTTACTCTTTACAAGCTAACTTTTAGTAAGACACTGCACCACGTTTTTCTCAGAGCTCAGAAAAGCCCGTCAGTGTAAGCCTGGCTGAATTCTGACACAGTGCATTTAGAGAACTGTATGAAAACGTCAGTTTAGGTATTGGCAAGTAGATAATATTGGAACAGCAGACAGAAACTATTTAATTGAAGAAGTACAGGAGAGCAAGAACAATACAGAGGGCAGATAGAGGAATACCAACTCTGATCCCAGGAAAGCCTTGCCTGGGGTGAGCTGTGCCCCATGGGGCAGGGTGCCTGTGCTGCAGATGAGGGATGTGGTGTGAGCAGAGAGGTTTGGATCTGCTCTGCCCCACAGCCAGAGCTCCTGGTGATGCTGGTGCAGAGGCCAAGCCAGACAGGACTCAGGAGCAGCACTGCTCTTGCTCACAGCCCTGTGCATGAACACAGCATATCCACCAGGGAATGGGATTTCTTAGGGCTGAGGAGCTGGGGAAGTGTTTATACCACATGTGGCAGAGTTGGGCTAAGGTATAGAGCAGCACGCTGTGCAGACTTCCCAGCTCAGGAGCTCGTTAGCACCCAGGAATGTAAGCCAAAAGCATCATGAACCTTTTGCATTTTATGCTTTTATCATGCAATCTTATTGATTCATTTCCATGTGTTTTGGAGTATTTGTGTTTTCTTTATCCAGGTTTATCCCATCTCCCCCTTGCTGGTCAGACTAACTGGGAGATGGCTGTATTTACCATTTCACCGGATCTGAGAAAACATGCCTTGTGAGCAACCTTGATTTGTTTATAAACTACTCCTCTAACTCTGCTGAGCTTTTAAGTTCTTGGCTAATTGCTCTCATGCCCATGAAATGGGAGAAACCCAAGTCTGAAATACATGGAAACAATTAGGGCAGAAAAAAAAAAAAGGCTTTCCCTGTAAACAGATGTCTATGCCAAGATACCCTACCTAGAGCAACTGGCACGTGCTATGTTTGCAGATGGATCCACAGTAGGATCTAGCCACTTATATTTAGCATGCAGTGTTATTTGTTTTAGCTTGCCAGTGAGCAGTAGGCAGGAGTTGGAACAGGAACCCATCATTTTTGCACAAAAGTGCACCAGTGCCACCCCAATCACATACCTCAACCCTTAATTATTACAAATGCAGCAGCCCTTAAAGACTACCTGCCTTTTTTCTTGAACATTATCTTAGAAGAGCATAGGTAGGATGATTTGTAATGTGCTATTTGTTCCATAGTTTGAGACGACATTTTGTTCTTTACATGTGGAAAAATAAAGAGCAGTACAGCAAAGTGTTTCAGCCTGTTTCATTATGTTGGTAATTTCCACTGCATGGATTTACTGTAAACTCTGGTTAACATGCATGAAGTAATTCAGCAGTCTCAAGGCCAGGAGGGATCATTTGTGCATCTAGTCAGATCCTCCTCCATAAACTGTGCCACAAAATTTCCCTATCTTCATCCACTATCTATACTCTATCTTCTTAGGGAGCTAAAATGAAAGAAAATTCTTTTGGAGATTTGAAGCCTAAAAATTATGAGAAGAATCTATTATCCTTTTTCTACATATACTGTTCAAAGGTCAGAATTAGTCACTGTACTTTCAAATATTTCCCTATTCGAATGCATTGATTACAAAATCAGAATTGTCTTTAGACTGGACATAATTTTAAGCTGATGCAGGACTCCTGAAGGAAAAAGCTATTACTTTTTATGAGTCGAAAAATCACTTGAAAGGAATGAGAGCACTGAAATGTCAGACAGACATGGTCTTTGGGCTTACACCCAAAAGGAATGTCTACATTTCCATGACCCACAAATCAGGCATAGATGGTCATATTGACCCTTTCTGCCCTAAAATAACCAACAAGTTCACAAGCTACCTTGAAGGGGTTTCTTTAGCAAAATCTTGCTTGTATTTAGTCCCTGCCAGTTTACATATGACAACATTAATATTAAGGTTTCTTTCTTATAGAAAGGTGTTCCAAGCGCTGATGATCATCAAGATATTTTTGTCTTTATGAAATCATAAGTCAAAATACTTCTTCCCGTAAAAGGAGGCAGACTGAAGCAAAAATTTTGATGGAAAAAATAAAAGCCTAGTCATTTATGTGTATATTTAGATGCCGACTTCATTCTCTCTTGTTCTGCTGAACAAGCACCTCTGCAATCTCTGTATGAAAATGAAAAGGCTGCTTTAAAACATCTCAACATTTCTGAGTTATTGCAAATGCCACAATCCAGAAATCAATAATTGAACCAACTTCAAGGAGTGCTGATTTTGTTAAGAACGCAATTCTTTTTTTCCAAGCATTGTTATTCAAATACCATTAATTGAATGACTCAAAGTTACTGTATGGCTTTATTTTTGTAAATCATAGTATATTCAAAGCAGATTGAGTGTTTTTGACTCCTCTTTTGCCAGGACAGATACTTCAAGTCCTACTAAATACACCCAGTATCCACTAGGGCACATTCTACCTTTGAAGTTGTTTCTGAGGCATTTCAGGGTGCCTTCTACTGCAGCTGCTCTAATAGTTGGTGTTACACATCCAAGCACCAGCTGGATAGGTAAGCAAACACTTACTCAGGCTTGAATAACACCAGAAAAATGTGGTCCTTCACCATTTCTGGAGCTCTCCAGAAAATTAAGTTTTTCTCTATTGAAATGCCAGTAATGGTAGCTCATTTGGGTATTTCATAGTGGATAAAAAATTGAAATATATTATCACAGTGGCTCTACAGCCTCCTTGCTTTGTGAAGGTTTAAGGGTCTGTGATGGCTTGTGAATAAATACAGATAAATAAATAGATTTTATCATTAGACTTTATTTTTTCTTACTAGAGGAAATTGAAATCACACATAATTTTTAAATTAAAAAAAACAAAGAAAGGATGTCTCAATTGTGAAAAGAACAAGCAACTGACAAATACCAGGAGGATGAACAGCAAGAAGTGGTCTTCAGAATATTCCTGGAATGAATATCATTCTGGTGACTGGATTCCTGCCAAGACTTTTTATTCTGTTTTAAAAAATGCATAGACTAGGAGAGTCATAAAAGAATGTTTTGTCTCTGGAATATGCTGGAACAAAAGCCAGATATGCTAAGGCTTTGACATGGACATTCATCATATCCCAAGCTGAATCAGTTATTAATTCTGAAAGTATTAAATATGAAATGGGCTGAGTGTCTAACAAGTCTGCCATATTATTCAGTTATAACTAAACTGTTGAGACTGAATTTTGAGAAACATCCTCCTGTATATTAAGTTGTGTGAACTCAACCAAGCAGTCCCTCCAGTCCCAGTCTCCATGGGGACCTCCACCACTTTGCCTTACAGGGTACAGCTGAAGCACCAGGATTATTTTCATTGGCATGGAAAGGTTTTCCACACTCAGAGTACAAGCTCCACACAAAATTCACAGAAGCTTCTCACCCTGAAAGCTTGCTCTGCACTGCTCCTGCCTGCTGGCCAAACTGACATCTTCCCCCGAAGGCTGCTGAAATCAGATTGTTGGAACAGCCTCACAAAGGTTCAGTACATCCTCCATCTTTTCAGCTGCTCCTCTCTAGCCCTTCTGACCATGCTCAGGGACACGCATGCAATTATTTCTGCTATTTAGTTACACTCTTCAGCAGTTTGCTGGCTCACCAGTACTGCCTCACATGGATGTAGCATTATTATATCTTACAGCACTTAGAAACACACCAATATTTATTGTAATGTTTGTGTGAGCAGCAGTGCTGTGAAATTTTGAAGTTCAGCATCGAGCCTCTTCCACAAAATCTGTATTTAAGGACCGTTTCATTTTTCATTGCTGTTTGTGATGCATTAAAGAGAAAAGCAGGAGAGCACCCCTCCAGCTGCTCATCAGCACCATTGCTTATCACCAAGAGCAGCTTCTTGGGAGGAGAAAGGCTACAACTCTAGCTCATAGAGGTACAAGAATTCTTAAGGACATTCACCATACTAACAGAAGAATTTGGTATTTTTTTACTGCTAAATGAAGGAAAGTCCTTATATTCAAGGGAAAACCCCACACTTTACAGGCTAAAATAGTGTCAATCGTGGATTTCTGCACTCCAGTTTTCAACATAAATGCATATCCCACACAAAAAAATATTCCTAGACAGACAGCTGAATGCTTTCTTAAGCTCCCAACTGAGACTGTCTTTGGAAGCTTAAAACAGAAGGAAACAAAAAAAAAAAAA
>WEKY01037978.1:3207-51196 GCA_013390045.1 Picathartes gymnocephalus | reverse complement strand
AAAAAAAAAAAAAACCAAGCCACAGATCAGGTTAAGTCTTGATTAAGAGCTGATCAAGAGGCTCTGTTAGGCTCTCTCAGAATGTGCTTCTCCATTTTCTAATCAATTTTTAAAGTGATGGCAATAGCATTAGTAATAAATATTAATATTAGTGCTGAGGAAAGTCACCACTGGAAAGTCACCATTGCACTGTGCACTACAGGAACAGTGAAGGGACACTTTTTGTGCAGAAGGATTTCCATGTGAATGTCATCAGTAGGCAAGGGGATTTCAAAGCATAGGAACTAAAAAACAGAACTGGGAAAGGGCCCGAGGGCCCAGGCTTCACCATCCTATGGCCACCCCAGGATCTGATCTGAATTTTTAGGAGTCTTGGTTTAATGACAGTACAAGGCCTCCTGTATTGTTTCTTATTCCTTTCTTGTAGGAAAATCTCCACACCAGAGAAGTGTCCTTCTCCTTCCTCCTGCCCCCCTTCTTCCTGCCAGAAGTATTTTCTCAGAATGGGAAAAGCCATACATATTAACACTGCCTCAGACTGTGTTACCAGGGGAAAGTGCCTTTTGAACCATGAATTCCTGATACTGAAGATCATCCACCAGAAAAAGCCTTCAGCTTTACCTCTGACATTCAAAGCTTTTGTTTATTCCACTAAGCGTGCATGTAGTTTTTTAACCCAGAGAAATAGAAGACAAATGTTGTCTGATGCTTACCCAATGCAATAATGAAGATGGGAGAGGATGAAAGGATGTTAGTGCTGTTCTGTGTTAAATTGAGATGAGATTCTGATATTTCCTCTCAGTTTTAACAGCACGATAGCAATAACTTAGCTGAAGCCTCAGTATTGCTCCTCTCTTCAGTTTGAGGCTGTGGCTGCACACAATCTGTAGCATTTTAGCTGCTCAAACTGATCTTCAAAATCAGTTTGTCTAAATACTTCCTGTACTGTGTCCTGCCCCTCACCTGTATGATCAGAAGCTTGTTTTATTTAGCCCACTAAATACCAGACCTGTTCAGCGGACGGCATGCTCTTCATGAAGAGGGAATCCTTGCAGAATTTCTGCATAGGCTCTGATTTATTGTCAGAATAGGCTGAAATAAGTCACCCTCAAGCCAGATAGGAGCAATTACATACAAATAAGAAATACTCTAACCCAGTTAAGTTAAAAATCACTTTATCAAACCAGTGCAAGTTTGCTTCTAGACAAGGCCTACTAAAATTTGCTACGCTGTTTTAAAACTATTTTTTAATACTTTTGGGCAAGCAGCTTATACATCCAGTGTGTGCCTAATATTAATGGCAGAGCTGTAAATCCCTCACAAGGGAGTTTGTGGAAGTGCTGATATATCCATTACCAGCACAGGAAAGTGCTGCCAGGCTCTTCTGTAATTACAGCTTCTTCAAAGGCAGAGTACATCATTTGGTCTGCAGAGAGAAGCAGCAAAAGCCAACATGAGAGGAGACTGACTGATTTCAGAAGTCTTGGTGTCAAGGGCATGAGTACTTTGGTATCCAGCCATCCTCACCCAGGTCCCACTGCATGAGAGAAGAGCAAGTACCCCTTCATACCTTCTCCACCACTTTCCTGCTTTTCCTCCTTTGTTACACCCACTTGTTCTTTTGCAACCCATGTTTGCCCAACACCCATCAACACAACAGCCATCCCATCCCTCTATATAGCATTTCCATCTGTAACTCTCATAGTGTTTGCAAAAGGCAATAAACAAGCTGCTTCCTCCAGCCAAGGTCACCCAGAAGGGCAGTGCTGAGGCCAGGAACTGACCCCAGCCTCTCAGGAGCCACAGCAAGGATGGGACATGCTGTACCACTCACAGCCACCTGTTAGGGAGCACCACAGCCTGAGGAAGAGCTGAGCTCTTACAGGGTGCTTGACACTACTCCTAATCATGTAAAAATAATGAAAACTATTTTCTGTCCATTTGAGGCACTTGCAAATTACCATTCACTGTCATATCTAAGTGCCAAACACTATCAGGCGTACTGACAGGCTTTGAAGGCTTCCAAGATGAGGTGGTATTAATACAAGCCTGTCTCACTACAGTAGCCCAAGAATTATGCAGTAGATATTGAAATGCTGGGCTCTGTGAGTACGATTTGGTTGCTTGCAATTGGTAGGAACAGAGCCTTGGAATGGAGCAAGACAGCTGTGACAGGATCATTTGGCTCAGCACCATCACCCCCCTGGGGGTTCATCCAGTATAAAGATGTTTTGGTCATGTCCCACAACTCAAGGGCAGTGGGTGGTACCTCACAACATCCCCAGGAGTAAGTGGCTTTTCCCAAATAAATGTCTGGCTTTCTGCTGACATGAAATTCAGATGAATCTTGGTATTACAGACCAGGCAAAAACATTGTGCTACTGGCCTGTTTGCCTATCCTGTCTCTGCACTGCAAATATGCAAGGAAGAAAAGCTTCCTGCTTCACATGCATGGGAAAAATGGTCTCCCACACTTCTGGTCACTGCCCAGGGTACCAGAGTTCATAAAAGTGCATCCCAAACTTTCTAATTCTGCAGGCAGACATCAAGGGGAAATCAATACCAGAGGATGGGAACGTGGGACCTGCAGTGGCTGTGCAGGTCACTGCTCCCTGATGGCAGCTGAAAGAGGGGGGTAAAAAATGTAAGGAGAACCCTTTATCATGAAAGAAAATTCCACATTTTGCCATCTTGGGTCTCACTCAGATAATGAATCCATGTTCATGTAGTACTAAATTTTAAGAGGATTCAAGGAGCTTGGACTCATTTTGAGCACACTACACTTGCTTTCACGCAAGACAACATTTTCTACTCTATTTCAGATATGACTGGCTATTGTTGGGAGAGAACTGCTTTGGACCATGATACAGGAGTAAGAAATGTTATTTTACTTTCTGATAAGGTCAGCAAAATTCAGGTTATAAATCAATCAAACTCTTTACATTTTTTATTGACTCATTAGCTGAATAAATTCAATGATTCCCTGCTTAAAGGGTATGTGATTCTTTCTCTAGCTTGTGACAAAATCCTGTCAGCAAGCTAGCAGAAGCGAAAATCTCCTAGACATGGTCAATTATTGCAGATTTAAACCTGTGGCTGGTATGGAAATAAGTCACTATGTATCAGAAAGCCTCCTTCAGGAAAGCTCAACATGTGTGTGATGGAAGTTAAAGGTAAGCAAATACTTCTCAAACAATAATGTCAACATAGTTTAGGGGTTTTTTTCACCAGACTTAAATTGTTTTAAGACTTGTTCTATCTAAAGAGAAATCTTACTAGCAGTTTATTGCCAGCAGAGCCACAAAGGAGGATTAAATAATATAAAACAGGGAAAAATAATCCAAAAATTCAGCTACAAAATTCTTGCCCCATCCCCCCCAAAAAAAACACCCAAAAAACTGATCAACCATCCTACATGACTTCATCTCTAATATTTCTAATTCCTTTCCTATTTCAAAGTCATGGATTGGAAGTGGTTTTTTTCCAGCAGCATTTGGAACACCACATAGGTCTAAAAAGCACAAATCTGCAACCCTACTACAATGCGCAGTTGCCTAAAAACATGCAGAGTAGGTGAAAAACATCACCAGAACAGTGTAGCTATATAATTACTGTATTTTGAACAAATTACTGAGTATAGGATGAAAGGCAATATATCTGCACACTCTCTCACCTAAATCAGATCTTAACTAGAAATTAAGATTATTTTTTCTTTCAGGTTTGAAGGCTTTGTTTGTGGTTTTCTTTTTTCCTATTATTTAATATAGAGAGCTGTCTTTCAGACATGGCCATCCAATTCGGGCATGGTCAAACTACTATTTTCAGGTACAGAATATCTAATGAAACTAAACAGGACAACAAGCAATTCATTTCTACTCAGTCCTTAGCGGAAAGCTCCCACCAAGATGAGCGTCGCTATTTGCACCACTTAACATTTCAGCCAGATTAAGCAAGGATTGAACACACTTCCACATAACCAAAAACTGCTTTTGAGACTGTGCTTAAGCCTCAACTGCTCCAATACTGCTGTTGGCCTCTTTCACTTTCTGCCTATGAACTTGGGCCAGGAGCTGGAAGCCTTTCAGGTTTTAGAAAGCAAAAGCAAAGTGTGTCCACGCTGGGCAGTTGCAATTGGTTCTCTTGTGACTATTCCCAAAGATGACTCACAGGTTTCAGTTTGCTCCTGCTTCAATGGAGCAGAGCATGAGTGAGTTCCTCCTGGTGAGTTCCTCCACGAGCTGCCCTGCTGTGTGCTGCTGGTGGTCATTCTCCCAGTAAAGCCTCACGGGGGCTGCAGTGCGGCTCGTGGGGGATCACTTCTCTCCCTGCACCCAGGCTCAGAACGCAGTGCATCTGCTGGCAATGCACTGGCTGCATTCAGGGAATGGTACTTTAAGCAAGGGGTCACCAGATGGCCATTCCTTGTAGCTTAGCTTGACCTTCAGAGAGCTCTGCTGTGTCCTATGCCGCGCGGCACCGCCGAGCTCCAAGGCACACTGCAAGATGCATTAGTAGGTCAAACACTTATTTGGCTGGAGACCATCGTGGAACTATTTATTATGGCCAATTGGGGCAGATTGCGCTGGGCAGGGACGTGGTATAGTAAGCACATTAATGCTAAGTGTCACATGCCAAGATCTGGCAAAGAGGGCTGAAGAACATCGGTTCATACTTCACTCATCTGTTTTTTCCTGGGTAACTGCACAAGAGGATTAGAGAGTTTCTGCCCATTCTTCATCTAACCTGCTGAAAAAGAATCAGAAACCTCAATTTTCCAGCCTGAAACTCACTCCAAATCCACCCAATCTGATTCTGTTGCAGTGAGAAAAAAATCCTGACTGAACTACATAGGGTTAAGCACTGGCCAAAATATCAGCAGAAGCAGGAGGCTTGGGTGCTTTGAAACTCTGTTCAACATATGTCTGAAGGATTTTTGGGACTGCACAAAACTGTAGTAAAAGGAAAGATTGGCAAGGCAGATGTTCGTTGTTTACTGACCCCTGATGAAACCTGCCCTTTCCTTTACCCATTTGAGATGTTCAATAGATACGTTGGTGCTGATTTTTAAACCATGTGCTGCCAAAAATCTGGTGTATTTCTACGTCCCTGAGAGTTTGAAAACAAGAAGTACACTAGACTAGTGTGAAAACACACTTCCTTATGGCAGGTTTATAAGCTGATCAGTGGAAATGAATTTCTTGCAAAGTAACATGTTGAAAACCATGACAGGCTCATTGACAACAAGCAAAGCCCTCACATTTCTATCTCAGGAAGAGGGTCAGTTTGCAGAGCAGGCACCAAGCGATTGTTTATTGGAGCTTTTGCAGAAAAAAAAGGAAATTTTGCCTTCCGGGTATTTATGTGGAAAAAGCTGATACTGTCGCAAACACAAATAACACAAAAGCAGGACTGTGAGAACTCCCAAGCACACTCAAGCTTTCCTTTCCACGCCATTTTTCTATATGGCTAACATGGCAACCTTGGAATCTCAGCCAACATGGTAACACTTCCGACTTTGGAAGAGACCAGCACTATGCTTTGCTTGATTTTTCCCCACCTGTCAGGCATGTCTTGTCCAAGAATATTTCCTAAGCAGCTGAAGGGATGGAGGTGCAGACATGACAAACACAATAATGAAGATACTCTCTAGAGCAGCTTCCTAGAATTGCTGGGGCAGCAGCAAGCGTTAACCCTCGGGACACTCATTCATGGGAAGCCAACACCATGGTGGTCCCAGATGGAGTAACTCAGCATTTCTGAAGTCACAGGCACTATTTCTATCACACATTCACACCCTGTTTTCATAGTCACACTTGTCCTAGCTTTCACTTATATTTCCAGGTCTTGTGAATGCCAGAAAATAACCCCCACACAGGTAGTGTGTAGAGCTGCTGTAAATGGGGCACAACCTAAGATCTAAAAACTTGCAGAGCAAGCTGGTGTTAAGAGGCATCCCATTAGGGAAACCTCCAACATCCCATGCACCCTGGAATCAGCCTCCTCATGTGAGTACACATATCAACAGCTCAGGTCTCATGCTACAGGACATGGAAAACTCTCAACTTCAGAACACAGGTAAGTGTCTGAGTAGCATATTAAGCTCCACAAAGGACCACCAATATCGTTAAAAATGACACACAGTGTTCTATTTTATGTGGTGCATGGTGCAGACAAAGTAACTTTCTTCGATAATACCAACTAGAATAAAGGAACTATCATTCCATACGTTATGGAACAGCAGAAATTGATGAAGAGTGGGTTTCAAAATCCAGGGTGGTTTCTTATACTACCGACAAACTCTTCAGCAGGGAAAGCTGTTGAACAAAATTATGGGCAAATATGCATGGAATCCTTAAAAGAGCAGAGGAAATGTGATGCTTGGAGTCCCTAGAGTAACCTGGTAAAAGCAGAGGGTGAGAAAGGAAAGCAGGAGTTCAAAGAAAGGAGTTTGTCAGTCACCATCACTTGTTAATATGTCTTGCAGTGTTCACAGGAAGCTCAGCTGATGGTCTTTGCCACATTTTTAACAGAATACATGTGTCATTAATGTTCCATGTTCAATAATGTGAAATATCACAGACCCACAAGAGGCTACCACAGCATGCTGAGCTAATGGAGGAGAGGCCAGGGAAAGCCTCCACACACAACAGAGCTCAGGGAAAGTTCAGTACAACAGAGATGACTTTGCATGCCAGCAGTAGATATTCCTATAAGAAGAGTTGCTACTGCATCTTCATCAGCAAACTCTAAACCTGTCTCTGTGTGAAAACCAGAGAGAAACATGGCTTCAGTAGGAATTGAGGACCCTGACTCCATTCTATGACTTGAAATCACTGTTCTTCAAAAATAAATCCTGGCTTTGCCCAGTGTGGTCCATCTCCTCCAGGATCACAACCTTCAGCAAGTTTCCCTTTCCACAGAGGCTGACTAACAAAGGCAGGCTGCAGATACTCCAAAATCCTGAGCACAGACCTTGGAGACACCAAGAGCCTCAGACAAACCAGGCACAGGGACGGTTGTCACAGGTAAGGGCTCCACCCAAGGCAGCAGACTCACCTCAATACCGAGGAGACACCAAAATAACGCAAGACAAATAAAATAAAAGAATCTATACCAACAGTAACATTTCCAGCAGCCTCACCTCAATATAGCAAGCTCAAGCCCCAGCAGGAAATTACTTTGGGCAACAGCAAGAAACACCAGGGAGACTTTTCCCCATTCCAATCTCAACAAGTTCACCCTTCATACAAGCAAGGGAGCTCCCTGGATTTTACTGGATCAGCAGACAGCTGCAACACCCAGCCCACGGCTGTCACATGCAGGAAGGTTAATTGTAATTACACAAGTGAAGTTTCCTGATGAACGTATCTGGGGATCTGCCATTTGGCTCAGGCTCTTCCTATTTTACAGGTAAAGCTAATGAGTACAAAATTAAGCACTTGAGAAACAGATCACTGACAAAGTCCACACCAGGTTCACTGGAGAGTGACATGAGCAAGTTTGGGGAATATTCCCTATTCTCTCATATCATCTTTCCTGCTCTTCAACAAATATGAAGGAAATAAGCCACCAAACACCTTTAGCTGTTGTTTTCATTTTATTAATGCGTTCCTCCTGCCATTTTCAGCTCCTAGTCAATGTCTTTGATAGCTGACACATCGTTTCTATCACATCTTATTTTGCTGAAGGCATTTTCCATCTCCCTTAAGCCTTTCCATTCCCAGCTACAGTGCATACTTTTGAGCTAACATTAATTTAAATGACCTTTTTTTCCCCTAGATCTGCTTTTTAAATTTAATGAGATCCCACGATTATACCTGTACTTACTAAGACCCACAGGGTTTCAGTCCCTTATGGACAGATTGCACCAGCTGAACTAAGAAATGCAACAGAGGAAGATTTACAGGAAGCCTAAGTTCATTTGGGAGCCATGTTCCTGCTTCCCCTCCAGTAGCACCCATGAAGTTCAGACTCCCTGTTTATATTTTGGCTTTCTGGCACAGCTGGTGATGGAGAGAAAAGGGAAGCTACTGAGCCTGAAACTTCACCCAGTGAACACCTCTATTTTCTAAATCAGAGTTTTTTGGAAGTTATCCCCAAAGCCTGGGTGGTCAAACATGAAGCATCAGGGCTAAACGTATGGGACTTCCTAACCTCTAAGTTCAGTCTCCTCACTGGAAACCAGGGACCCCATGTCCACCTTCTCTTTCAGGTTCCAAGCCAGCATGGAACAAGGGGACCAAGCCTTCCCATCCCTCCCAGCTCCACCAGCCTTCCTTGGCAGGCTTGCCTCCCACAGCTTGCTTCTCCAACACCTCCCCACCTACTACTCTTATTCCTGCTGGGCTGCAGCCTTTTATAGCAGCTGTTTTTTGATTGGCATTTTTTCACAGATGGGGGAGGCAAATAGGTCCTTCATTAACCCTTTGCAGGTTGCTGCCAAATGTGTGTGGGGGTTATATGTCATTTTTTTAATGAAGTGCCTTCTGGAATTGAACCCCACCCTCCTTAACAGTGTGGTTCGGCACATCTAACTGGAAAGTACAAACAATATCAATTCTTAATCTTATTTATTGTCAGCAAATGAGGCAGTGAAGTGGTTGGGTGAAAAGCCAGAATTCTGAACAAACAGTTCCCTTTAGCCAAGGTAAAATTTAAAGATTAGCAGACTTTGGAAAACAACGCAAATATTTTGTCTCTGTAGTTCTGTTTCATTTTTATTCTGCTAAATGAAGTCTAGGATAAACAGGAAGGAAGGAAAGAAACAGCTTGCTTCCCTACTTTCTCCTTCCATGTCAGTGGATCCCTAGCCTGTTTGGATCTCTAAGGTAGCACTCAACATCTGTTTGCAGGTACTGCTTGCAGAATCAGCAGCACGTGTGAGCTGCCTGGCTGGCTGACCCATGTCTTGCTTTGCTGTCTTTTTCTCTCCTTGCTTTGCACACACTCCTGGCCTAGTGCCCCCCAGGAGAAATCAATTTGAGAGGGTTTATTAAAATGAAAAATTCTCTGCCCCAAAAGGGGCTTTATGGAATTTTGCTGAAATTTTGGTGAAACACGAATAAGGTTATAGAGAGAAGTTCTCGAAAGTGAGATTTAAGGGATTTAAACCAGAAGCATCTAGAAACATTTTTTATAACAGCATTTACACAGTTTTCCCATTTGTACTGTGGCTGCAACTGACCAGGGATACAGAGCCTACATCCTCACCACTTCTCAGGTACAGATACTTTCTTCTCCAGTCCTCTTTCAAATGTGAGATTAGGAACAAAGCCAGGTGGGCAATAGGATGGGAACAGGAGAAGGTATTCTAACTGCTGCTTGGGACAGGGAAAGGTGGAGGAGAAATCATCAATAGGGGCTAGAAAAAACTTCCTACCTCTTCTCAGAACAACCACCTTAGGAATTCTGCAACCACGGGAAAGGGCTGATTGCTTAACTTGCACCTTGAATGAGCTCTGTGGCTCCTACAAAAAGGACACTTGCTTAGCACTTATGTAAATCCTTACCACAAGTAGACCATTCCGCTCAGTTTTGAAGGGAAAACACAGCAAAAAGCATCTAATAAAATATATTAGATGTCTTCTGCATGATGATATAATACATCAAAAATGTGATTTTAAACTTTTTGACAAGTTGCCCCAGGCTTTATATCAAAATTAGCCTTGTGCTTCTGCTGCTGAAAGGAAGGAGGAGTGGGGACAGCAGAACACCACGCATGAAGGAAATAAGCAACTACATGAAAAAGGTGTTCAAAGAGTAAGTGGCCCCAGTACTCCAATGGTTCCAGGGTTTTATGTGACATATGGTGAAAAGGCACAAGCTCAATCTGTCCCCTTTCCAAAGTGGTCAAAGTCTTGTGGTTAACACCATGCCAAGACCAAGTGGGAAAGCCCTGCCAGTGACTAAATATATTACCCTGGACTTGGTGCTGTGTTGATGCAGCCACATGGAATATGGACAAACTGGAACTCAGACAGAGTGAGGCTGTGTTTGATGTACTAATAAATGAACTTTATGTGCGTCCACAAGACCAAACAAAAGGTCTTTCTGCACCATGTCATTAAGGAAAACATGCAAGGCACCCTTTCCAAATTTCACCATTAAACAGAATGCACAGACTAGAGCTTCCTGCAAGCAAGAACACATGGGATGTATGTTTGGACAGGTTTCTGAATGGCCAAAGTTGTGCCTTTTCCAGTGTGCATTTACTGCAAACTCTGTGTACTCTCTCATAGGCACGTACAAAAATATCTCTCCTGGGGGTATCCAGAGCTTTGCACCTTAAAGGTGAAATTACACCAGCAGGATCCAGTGCCTGCATCCTTGATCGTGCAAAATACAGCAGCTGCACAGAAGAAACCGGCACTCGTTCCCTGTTAATGCTGTTCTTATTTGTGTTTGAAATCCTGCTTGTTTTGGTGACTTATGCAGAATAATAAAAGAACCACTAAGGTTCTCTCTTTATGGAAGCTATAGCCACACCTTGGGATGTAGAGAATAAATATAATTTCAGTTATGACTCTGTCTTACACTCCTGAACCTCTGAATTGGTAGTACTGCTTTTTTTTAACTAAGCTCTGCAAATTGGTAATGGGAGAAGCACTCTCTTCTCTAAGAACCTGCACCAGTGAAGTCTCAAAAAGTGGTTTGATTTCCCTCCCTTGATTTCATTTACTTTCCCAATGTAATGTCTCATTTCCTGGTTTAATTGGGAATAGAAGTACAAATGTCCTGTGAAAGAGCTTGTTCTCTTGAGACAGCTTTTCCTCTGCTTGGTTTATCCAAATGGCTTTGAATAAACATCTGGAACAGCTGAGTGCTTTATCCCATCTTAACGTTTGACACCCATCTCTAATAGTGGAGTGGACCACAGAGGAATTAGATCCAAAAAGAATTTATCTGCATTCATGAGTGCTGTGTTCAGTGAAACTTCACGTCCATAGACAAAATCCACGAATTGTCACTGTGCCCAGACAAGTTACTTGTCATTACGATGATCTGCAAGGCATCCATAGAAAGAAATCATTTTGACTGAGCTTCGTTCCTCAAGGACAACGCCAAGGTTAATTTATTTGTTTTTCACTTTGAGTTGGGGGTGGACAGTCCCTGGAAGAGTAGCAGTGTTTGCCAAATATGTTTCTGGGAGTATTTGCTCAAAAACTGCTCTTCTATTCCACACCTTCCCAAACGTCTCCAGGAATGTAGGCTGTGTCCATAAGCTCAGTGTGTTCTCAAGGTTTCACTCCACCTAAGTGGTCCCTGGATGAATTTCCCAGGATTTGTAATAGTGAAAATGGGGATAGCTAAATGTCAGTGACCCATGACATGAGAAAAATACTAAGAAGTAATAGATACAATATTAGAGAGAAGTGCAAACCATTGAGATGGGAAACAAAAAAGAAAATCAAGCACTAAAACCAAAAAACCCCCGTTTTGTTTATAATGTAGAATCACACTGATGGAAGAATAAAGTCCTCTCTCCCTTCAAGAACTGCTATCTGTGATAAAGGCAATATTTAACCTTTCTTCATGGCTTTTTTTTTGTTATGTGAGGTGGTATCTCGCTGTCTGCATAGTCTACACAGAAATTTCCTGAGGTCTCCTCATCTTTTAGGGACTGTCCAAGCTTTAAAGATTGAACCCAGAGGTCCATGTTGAAATTTAGAGCCTGTTGAGAAGAGATTTCCAGAACTCTACACTATATTTTTGTAAGTAACTCTTCACTACATTTTTGCAAGTAACTCTTCACTACATTTTTGCTTTAGCTTCCAGCATTCGGACACATGGCCATGGGCATATAATAAACAGCCCCAACTGTACCTTTGGAATCAAGCCTTTCTCCCACAACCACATCCACAGACATTTTTGGCTCTCAGTAAACACCAGGATTAATCACCTCACCTCCTACAGATTATATCCAAACCAGAGAAGAAAAATGCATATTATAAAACTACACTTATTTAAGGGAAGTTGGATTGACTTCACTTTGAACACACTTGTGAGTGTCATTCCAAAAAGTAAAAAGCAAAGGTCCCTCTTAGAGACCAGGCAGTGCTTGGGGGAATTTTTTTCCAGTCCTCACTCAGACTTGCAGGGTTTAATGAAAGCTGACCAAAAATTTCTGGAGGATAGCGCATTTCAGACATTACATCTACAATGGCAGAAGAAGGACACCTCAAAAAACAAACAAACAAACAAACAAACAAAACCCCCGCAGTAATTAGGTACAAGTGATCATGTTCAAAAAACCAAGATATTTTATACATATTTAATAAAAAATTGATATCTTTGCTGGGATAGGGTGCTTGTAATCCAAAATAACCATGTCAAAATTCAGCCTCACATGGAATATCCATACCCCATATATTTGAGCAAATGTGGACATGAACCCAAATTATCCTTAAAATTCTGCATGTGTGTTTAGTGGTAAAATGTCTTTTTATTGTCAATGTGTGTCATATCCATTTATATTCTGGCCAGTCCTCCAGTATTGAGAACCATATGGCTGTTGTTTTAAACAGGTTGAACTCTTTTCAAAATCCATTATAGGGAGTATGCTAAACACCAGCTTTCTGAAATGAACAGAGCACTTATTCAGCCCCGTCTACATCAGGACTTACACAGGTGTAGGGAACTCATGGAGCTTCCACCTTCATCAATAACAGCAAATTTTGTCGGGACTCAAAAGGTGTATTTAATACATCAAGAACATAGAGAGTTCGGGTTGAAATTAAAAGTTACCTGTCTATTAAAAATGCCTGATTAACAACAAGCAAAAGGGAACAGAGTTAGGATGGAGGTCTGATCCCAAGATACAGGACCTGAAAGAAACACACATCCCAGTGTTTGGTAAAGTAAGTCCAGAGGTGTAAACTTCATTATGGCTTGTGCCTACAGTGTGTCATTCAATAGCAATAATTACTATTGTTATTATTATAATAAACCACACATAGCCAGCAGTGATATCTGGCATCCAAAGTGTGTCTCCCAAAGAAGAGAATTTCTCAGATGGCATTGTCCCTTCCCCAGACATCCTTTCTGTGCTGAGACACATGACTTCCCAGGATATCTGACTGGGAATAGAGCACCTTGCAGCCTCCCTCCTCATTTCTTTAAGTATTTCCAGTGTCACTTATTCCTGTCCTATTGCTAAAAAGCTAATCCACTACTCCCAGTGTATTACAACTGTCTGGAGTAATCTTTAGAAATGATCACTAAATACTGCATCTCTCACTACTTAATCCTGGGTTCAAAGCTAGGACTGCTTACCAAAATCCTGTTGATATCAATGACATTGTTTTGCTTAGGGTGAGTGCAGAATTTGGCCACTGTTCATTATTACACCATATAAGAGGTAAGGTAATTATTTCCAAATTCTCACTCAGCATGTGGCCAGGTGACCAAGCTATTTGCTTTATTTACTTACATCCTTCTGCAGTTAATTATGAATTGTTGGCCCCAAATCATGACCACAGAAAGAAACAACCACTTCAGCCACAAGGATAGGAAGCCATGTTTTTACAAGGCTCCCAAAGAGCTGGAAACTAGTTTGCTGTCTTCAAACAGTGACAGGGTTAAAGAAGAAAACAAACTCATGCAAACCAGGGAAAATGCATCTTGGAGAAGCCGTGACTTCTTGCAGCAGGTTGCTTTGTGCAATACATTGATGCTAACCTGACACAGCACATAACTGGAGAACTCAAATAAATGAAATCAGCAGTCTGACTTCTTTAAGATAAATGATGTTATTACACCATAATTGTATAACCCCATATAGCTTACAGCAGCAAAAGGATGTGTATTTCGCATGCCCTACTATAATTACATTCCCATTATAATTTTGCAGTTAGTTGCTATGAGCTCTGGTCATGAAAACATGCCAATTTTGTATGGGATTGAAGTCTGCCTAATTTTAGCAAATTGAGAGCTGCACAAAAGAAAAGAGATAAATACTATGTTGTTATTTTTCATTAGAGAATTGCTATATTAAGAGGCTGTGATCCAGCTGTGTTTGTTTAAATAAAAGTGTGATTTGAATACCTCCTACAGCTATGTTCCTGCCAATGAATAAAAGATAAAATGCGGCTCTCGTTGGATGTTAGTCTCCGAGTTCTAGCTGACTCAGAGATTTATTGTTTAACATAAGGAAGTGAAAAGCATGTAGAGCAGACCACACACAGGGCTCTTTTGTGTATTGTTTCAAGCCATACCACTAATAGATTTGTTCCACCAAGGCTTGCAGCAATTCAGCTGTGCTAAAATGCTCCACTTAACTGTGAAAAAAATAATAATAAAATAGTAATTATGTCTCGATGGCAAATGCAGCTTAGACCAACACCACGAGTAGTGTAAACAGGAACTAATACCATTCAAAGCTGTATGTTATCATCATTATGATAATGAAATTAAGCTTTTATTTCCAAAAAACAAGCCCTTAACATACTACCCAATGTCTGTATAAACACACTGACTTCCTCTCACAGCCTGATATGACTGTGTAGTTGCTGAGCTAATATCCCTCTAACAATCCATATAAATAAATCTACATATAAATACATACACAAAATTTACAGTGCATTCCAGCACCCTGAAACTTATGGCAGACAACTTGGAACGCCTTGTGTGTTGGAAGAGCCTTTTACAAGGAAAATAAAAAAAGTGCATATAAATAGTCCTTGCTTTGTAGCTGCTTGTTTGGTAGGTTCCTTCATGGCAATCTTAGATGGAGGCGCATCATTTTCCAGGAGCTGATATGTTTGAATGGATTTCATTATGGGCAAGTGCAGCAGTGAGTGGCTGTGTGCCAGTCAGAGCTGACAACCGAAGGGCTTGGGTTGTCAAAGGACTCGCTTGGGCTGTCGGAGTTCATTTAAATAACACAAGCTTCTCCAGTTTGGGGAAAAGAAAAAACAAAAAACAAAACAAAAACAAAAACAAAAACAAAAACAAAAACAAAAAAACCCAAACAAAAACCAAAAAACCAAAAAACAAACAAACAAACAAACAAAAAACAAGAAAAAAAAAAAAAACCCCAAAAAAAAACCAAAAAAAAAAAAAAAGGAAAGGAAAGCATGACTTTTCCAACTGCTATGTTTACATTGGATTTACACCTCTAGTGGATTGGGAAATTATATTACATATGTACAGATTCGTGCAGTGATCAGTAACTATATAGCAGACTGGAATAATCTGAGCTACAGGCTAAAAAGGAGGTGCCATGTTCCTTGGATAAACAGAGCAGAGTGCAGAGTACCAGGCATGGTCAGCTTGAGGCTTGAACTGTGTGTTCAGAGAAAAATCTTGAATCTGAACCTTGCATATTTAGAAGAGAAAATGGAGCTTTGTGCCCAAAATTTGTCTACTACAGGGCAGGAGAAAAGCAAGGAGAAAGACCAGAAACCTGAATTTACTGACTGGCCTTTGGGCAAACAGTATATTCTGCACCTGCACAGGAGAACCAGCACCTCTTGGTGCAGTGCAGACAAATGCTCCATTCTCCTCTTCTCACTTCCCCACAGATGCAGAGGATGAGCCACAATTCAGCCCTGACCTGGAGTCACCCAGTCCCCAGAGCAGAGCAGCATTCACTGCTCTTTGCTCCAGCTTGTGCAGCAAGAACCGCCTGGAGCCTAAGAGAGTGTTGAAGCTGCAAGATGTGTGTTTTGAAGATACAATCTCAGCTTGTTCTACAGGACTTCATGCTTCAAACTCTCAAGACTCTTAATAACAATATCCTGTCTGCTTTTTATGTAGCACCTGTCAACCCAGAGGGACCAAAAGCACTTCAAAAACTCTATGTGGTTGCTGCTGTTAAAAAACTCAGGAATCACTTCTTGAGTTGCCTGCAGGAGGCTGAAATGTAGGATAGTTAGCATTAAAGAAGAGCAAATAATTAGCTATGAATAATTTATCCCCTCAAATCAGCTTCTTTTTGACTTTATTGAACATCTGTAAATAGGTCTCAGCCTCACTCTTAGCTTTATTTGATGGTTTCACTTTACTTTTTTTTTTTTACATCACTGCACTTTTTTATGAACCATCATCTACCTAAAAACATGCAAGAGAGAAAAGAAGAGCAAAATTTAAATTACCTGACGATAAACATAACAGAAGCCACTAATACATAATGAGGAGAGACAGAAATTTTAAATAAAATGATGGACAAAAAAAAGCATTGAGTAATAGGTTGGAAAGTGATGACCAAGAACAGAAGAGGGTGAATTGTCCAGGACACAGCTGGACAGAGACATTTTATGGAGATATTTTACAACAATAGCATTTTGAAGCTCTAGGCTGAAAGGAAGAGAGGCTCTGGGGGAAACTGGAATAAATGTGGTTGTTTGGATATGCATGTCTTGGAGCAGGCATCCCAAGGGAAGCTATAATCATCTGGATGAAAGGAAGAGAAGGTATGAGTAAAATTTAGGGAGGGAGACATCAAACCTGTAGCACGACAGAAGCCATTTCTGAAGCTATGATTAATTCACAGCTTAAAATGCATTAATTTAGACTTTCTTCCTCCTGCTCAGAACTTCTCTGTCAACACACTTATTGAAATTGACAACAATTTGAAATTGTTGAAAAGTTTTCTGAAAATCTGTTTTATTTAGAGGTTAATGATGAGATATTTGGTTTCACATGTTTTCGGTTAGACAGTGTCCACAGTATGGGATGAGATGCCCCCACAATGTGAAGCAGATGCTTTCCTAAGCAGGAGGAGGGAAATCATAGCTTGTTACGTGAGTGCTTTCTACTACACATAACCTATGCTGGGGTGAAATGCTATTTATATATAGGTATATCTTATGCAGGGTAAGTGCAGTGGAGAATTAGTTGGATGCCTTTTTAAAATTGGTGCACTTTAGGTTTTGTCTCAAGATAAAATTCAGAGTTCCTCAAGACAAGGTGAAGCACATATAGAATGATAAGTTGAATAAATGATCCAAGGAGAGAAGTAGAAGAAAGAATTGTTCTTGACTTCTCTGACTTTCTAACAAAAGTCTTCCTTCACCCTCCTGGGATTTGCTTGTGATGGAGGACTGTCCCCGAGTCCAAAAGCTTTCTTAGATTTGCTGTTCCTGGCTGTTTAACATTATTGGTTTTACTTTTTGCTGGTTTTCTAGGGATCTACCAGCCCAGTAATGCTGACATTTCATTATTTTCTAGGCTTTACTGTTTCAACCCTTCACCTTTTCTCCTCTTTTATTGCTGGCAAGGTTTACTTGCAGTTGCAAAAATACCGAGGAACTGATTTTCTAGCTGTGACTGAACTTAAATAAACTGTAAGAAGCAGAACTATTGTAGGATTAAAGCAGTTCAACAGTTTACAACGTGAAATGATTTAAGTTTTGACACATTTCCTATCTTTCCTTATTGAAATATACCGCAAATAACAGCTCAGTGTGGTAGTGCTGACAGCAGCCACTGCCTGCTGAAGGTGCAGGGATCCCAATGGCTGAGCAGCATCTGCCAGGAGCAGCTTCCTTACACGGGCAGGAGATGGCAACAGGACCTGCTGGGAAAGGCTCCATCCCTCAATGCTGCCGAGCCTTTGGAGCTGTGAATAACCCCAGCAGAGGCGCTGGAGCCAGGACAGACAGCAGCTCACCCATTTTGCGTGGCACAAAAGGGATCCCAAACACAAGCAAGCTCAGGCTCTTTGCTGCAGAGGATTGGAAAGCTATCTGCCATGACTGGGAGCAGCGGGCTCTCCAGATTCCAGGAGCTGAGCATATGCAGCTAAACCCACCAGTCAATCCAAGAAATTAAGATCATAGGATCATTAAGGTTAGAAAACACCTCCAAGGTCATCAAGTCCAACTTTTGACTGAGTGCCACCATGCCCGTTAAACCATACCATGAAGTGCCACAGCTCCTCATTTTTTGAACTATTCCAGGAGTGTTGATGGCACCAGTTCCTTGAGGAGCCTGTTCTACTGCTTAACCACTCCTTCAGAGAAAAAACTTTTCCTAATATCCAACCCAAACCTCTCCTGGCACAACTTGAGCATATTTCCCCTTATCCCATCCCTTGGTCCCTGGAAGTAGAGCCTGACACCCCCTGCACCCTCCTGTCAGGGAGTTGTAGAGAGCAAGAATGTCCTCCCTGAACTTCCTTTTCTCCAGGTTGAACCCCCTGCTCCCTCCAGCTCCCTCACAGGACTTATGTTCCAAACCTTTCACCAGTTTTGTTGCCCTTCTCCTGAAAGCTCTAGCCCAAGATGCACCTTGGGAAACAGGAAAACATCTTTAGATAATGAACTTCTACCTGCAGCCAGACTACTACACATTGCCTCTTGTACCTAGCCAGTTCCTATCACTTTAGAGGAAAATAGAAGCCCTAAAGCATGGAATTACTTAAACACCACACAAATGCAACAAAACTCTTTCAAATCTCTTTTGACCACCCTTTTGTGAATAATGAATCAACAAATCAAAACAGTCTAGATGACATGATCAGAATCAGTTGTTTCAAGGTTGCCATTATCCTGTTTTACAATTTCATTCATTAATTCATTAGAGTTGCCCTTGAAACTGTATCCTTTTGGTGAGGCCATCCCAGAACTTCTGACAGCTACAAACTCTCCTAACTCCTAGTCTAAAAATACTGAGAACAATATATATTCATTTGATATTGTACCAGCTTCATGTTACCTCTTGTTAGGCAGCTAAATTAAACATTCTGATGTTCCAACACAATGTTAGGAAGTTCACATGTGTTACAGCTGCTTCTCAGTCACATTTGTGGTAATATAGGAGAATGGGACTTTATTGTGCTGGGTGCTGCAGAAATACATAGAAAGAAATAACTCCTGCTATTCAGAATAGAAATGGCACACAGAGTTTGGGGAGATAGAGGAGTAGTATAATGGTACATACATTTTTAATGTACTTTTAAAGTATGGATATTATTAATCTTTCCTCCCTCTCCAGGTCTCTTTCATTGCTTGATTTTATTTTGTTTTTATCATAGAGGTGAAACTTGAGAACCAAAAGAAGACAGTGACACACAGTGTGCTGTGTCTGATATTATATTTATATAACTATAATATATGTATATAAAAGCCAGAGCTGTTCATATGAGATACTGCTTCATGAGCAGCTTTGCCAGGTGCCGTGGAGGAGCAGGGGTGGGTGGCTACTGCAGCAAAATACCTAAGAACATAGTAGAGATGAAGGTAAGGAAGGAACAAAAAGACTAAGGAAACAGCAGGCATGATGAAGTAAAATAAGGTAAGTATTAGAAAAATTCATCAGAGGAATAGGCAAGAATAATAATCTTTACTGGTGTCATTTGTTTGGACCAGCTGAGAGAACTGGAGTTCTTTAGGTTGAAAAAAAAGGAGGCTCAGGGGGAACCTCCTCACTCTCCAAAGCTCCCTGACAGGAGAGGGCAGCAAGGGAGGGGATTTCTTCACCAAAAGGGTTGTCCAGCCCTCGCACTGACTGCACAGAGCAGTGGTGGAGTCCCCATCCCTGGAGGGATTTAAAAGTCATGTAAATGTCATACTTGGGGACATGGCTTAGTGGTGGCCTGGGCAGTGCTGGGTTAGTGGTTGGACTCAATGAACTTGGAGGGGTTTTCCAACCTCAGTGACTCTATGGTTCTATGGCCAAATGGATGCTAAGTCCACGAGAGAGAACAGAGTTAATTCCTTGTTTTCTCGGGCAGAGACTGAAATGGATTAAACCTGCCCATGGCAGGCTTCAGACCTGAGCTGCAAGGGAAGAGTGGTGCAGCCAAGGATCATAAAGAGCAAATGGGATGAGAGAAATATTAAGGATACGTCAGGAGTTAACTTTTGTCTGTAAAGCATATCAGTTATAGCAAAATATCCAGGAAAACACATCCATATTCTGAGATGTATGGTCAGAAGCTGTTCAGAAGTAGAATTTCAGAAAACAGCAGTGTAACGACAGCAGGTGAATGTGCTGAATGGCCAGGTTAAAGAATGGGCAGGAGGTGTGAAGAAAAGAGAGGAAAGCACAAATAAAAAGAGCTCTGGGCACTCTTACTTGGAGGCAGAAAAAAAGGACAAAATCAATATTAAGGGAATAAAATAAAGAAATCCTGAATGTTTCCTGTTAGAAAAGAAATTCTAGCTGATATGTACTGCCCAAATTTCCACTCTCCATTGTTTTATTTCAATTTTTCACATAGATAAAAATGTTTCCCATATTTTTTTTTTTTGTTTCTATTTGGTTTTATAATGTTACCTGATATATTCCACATAAGTGAAGAATGTTTTACAAAAATGCCTACTGTACTATACACATTACTTGATTAAATGCATGAGTGTTAGGGATGAGAGATACTGCTCAACAAAGATCTATCAGTAATGTTCTTGGACCCATCAGTGCAGAATACAACAATCATTTTCATTGTAAGGTTTTATCTCCCCTCTCCTTCCGAAGAAATGGTAAAGTTTCTCACGCAAGAGCCACAAAGCAGGTTCAGGAGGGAGCCTGGCTACTAGTACGTATGGATTTTGGATACAGTTTTGTTATGCCTTACTTCAGCAGAATATCCAAGGCAACAAAGAGAAAGGAAACGTGAAACCGTCCAAAGCACCGGCTGAGCCATAGTGCCAGGGGGGGAAGAAAGCACAGAGAGACAGAGAATGCCTGAAATGTCTGCAAAATGTAACTCAATTATCAGAGATCAGCCATAACAAGGAAAAAAAATCACATAAGGCTGTAAGAGCTATAAGTATCAAATAGTTACGTTTACTGCATTTATAAACAGATATCTTTTGGCAGGAGACTTAAAGAGGCCTCCACAAGGCACGAGAATCTGGGCTTGAATCCATTCACTCTGTGAATTAATTGACTTGGTTTGAACTCTACTGTTTTCAGTTGGAGAATTCACTGTGAACATGTTGTACATATCTCAGATATCAAATAGCAAATGTACTGAAGCCAGATACTGAACTGGAGCCAGAAATTTTTCATTAATCAGTATTGTATGCTTTCTGTGAATAGGAAATAGAACAACAACAAAAAGCAGACAAGAATGGGGAAAATATTTTTCTCTCTCTCCCTGTTTCTACACCCCCACATATGCTATTATTATTACTCAGTATTTACATTGCAGTCACACCCAGTGGTTCCAACCAAGCAGGAGCCCTGCAGCGCTAGGTACTGTACAAAATAAATACACTTGGAGAGACAATGACTGCTCTCAAGAGCTTAAAGTCCAAACAGATGGGACAGATGAGAGAGAGGTGTAGAAAGGTGACTGAGGTGGCCAGAGGTCAGACAGTGAGTCTGTGTAAAAGCTCAGAATCCTTTTCCAGGGGGAAATCCTGAAATAATTGTCAAAACCTGTAAGTTTTAGCAGAGAAAGCAGTTCATCCCACACCACCAGTAACCATTACCCACCAGGCTCCAGCAGCTCCCCAGTGTTGCAGATCAAAATTCACTTCCAGGCAGAAAGAGTAGCTGAAAATCACAATAACACATTCTAACATCACACTCACATGCTTTTGTGAAAGGGCAGATTTAGCAGGGAGCTGAGAGTACAGTAGCCCTCACCACCATCTGACAGGAAAGAGGCTCCCCCCCTCTGTGTGTTCCTTTAATTAATCCATTAATTTCCTCGTGATTTACTCCATCCAAGAGGTCAGAACCAATATCTTCACAACCCGGGAAAGAATGGTAGGTTAGATTTCCGTTTCTTTGCAGTTCTCCTTGGCAAAGCACCACACAACTGGTGGCAGCCATCACAAACAAAAGCCACCCCTCCTTTTGGGCAGCCAGACAGAATCCACGCATTTTGCAAAGCACCTTCATTTGCTCAGCAAACCCAGTGGTTCCCATCCCTGCTGTGCCCCAGTGATGTGGTGACAGAGTCTGCATTTATTGTGCATCGTGTTCTCTGCTTCAGTCCCATCTCCCACATAACCTGTCCTGAGTAAAGCATCATCATCATGCATTTAGATTGTGATGTGCCATAGCCAAAAATATTTATTTGTAAAAAAACTGCAGAAATATAGTCTAAACACATGAAGATTCTGCTGTAATTTGATCATGGCTTCTCTGTCTTGTCTCAGCTTTTTAAGCTACCTATTTGCAAGCCAAATATATACATAAAAGGGAAAGCACATTACGCAGTTGCTGGAGGGAAGGATATTTCTACTTATACAAATGAGCAGGGGGAAATGGAGGCAGAGAGAAGAAGACCATAACCAGGAAAATAAATGAGCAGATGGAGAAAACAGCAAATGAGGAAATAAAACCAGGCAGAGTCATGGCTGTGATTCCAGAAGGCCCACCTGCACATATTTTATGGGGAGCATGCATAAGAAGAAGAATATTTCCATTGGCCATCTCAGTGTTTGCTTCCCATTACTGGCACATCCTATTTGCCCTAAATCCTGCTGAATGCTGGAAAGAATACAGAAACAAGCAAAAATAACAACACAAAGGGCTTATTAATGTCTCTGGGACTTACAAGGCTGCTGGCAGCAAACTGGGGAATCCTCTCAGGGAACCCACTGACCCAAAGCTCTTCCCACTTCATTCCCCCTGAATTCTGACCCCAGGCATCCCATTAACCTCATCTCCAGCTGTTTTGGAAATCAGAAAAACCTCACAAAATAATTTGACTCCCTAAACTACTGGCCTTCGAAATTACATTCATACTTTAAAGGCCCAGTCCAGAATAGCCTACTGTGAACAGAAAGACACACACTGTGTATTTAACCTGTGAATCAGAACAGTGACGGGTACATATAGATTCCATACATCTGGCTAACTCCCAGATATAAGCCCAATGTGAACCCAAAATAGATAATGCATATGAAATACAACAGCAGGATTTTAACACAGACTGACTTAAAAATTACAATTTTTTCCTCATGAAGATATATACAGCATTTGAGCAATTGTTTGGAGAAATCTGTCTGTCCTGTTCTGCAGAGCTCCTTAACTGGGGTTTATTAAAGATTGGGGATCCTACCTCTGCTGGTCAGGAAGCACAGTTTGCTTCTGACTCTTGAATTTTTATGTTTTACATAGAGTGCTCAGAACAGTTTCAGCCATGTGCACTGCAACTTCCTGGGCAAAAAAAATGCATGTCAGCTCCCAGCCCTTCTGCCCACTTGCCCTTTTTACAGATTTGGGAAGGTGGACAAACACCAAGGAAACACAAAAAGAAAACATGAACACTTTTCCCCCACAATGGCCCAATTTCCCCCCCACAATGGCCCTGTATTTGCAGAATTAATTGGAACAGAAAGGAAGGAAACCATCATTTTCCTGAATTTCAAAGCAGAATCCCTAAATCTCTCCCACAGCTAAAATTCACCCCTCCTCCATGCTTATGAAACTCCTGTTTATGTGTAATGATGAAAATTTTGGAGAAATGAAAATGCAGCTTACAAGTTCAATAATATAAGGAAAAGATCTTTGTTACTTTGGGAAGTAGATTTCTATTACATTTATCTTTGTCTACAGTTTTGTTTGATTTTTTCCAAATGGTTCCCCAAGTTACTAAGCTTCCTCTGGCAAAAGGAATACAACTCACTAAGAATTGACCTCTAAGAGCAATAAGAGACCCTGACACAGCTATCTATGCTCATAAAGTATGCAAACTGTATTCTTCCTTCCAGCACCCATTTAGTCTGTTCCAGAATAAATATATTTGCTTGTAGCCAAGTCTGGAGAAAGTACAGTCAATAGACAGATGTGTTATATATTTGGGTAAGAGACTCCATTTCCTCTCCACGTCACCTCCCATTTCTGGTAGTTCCATACTCTAAATAAAGTATGACCAAAATCCCTTATTTGGCATGGGAGATTGCCAGCTGTTGAATCCAAAGCTGTTTAATTTAATCTAGACGACCACTGTCTGGTTTAAATGAAATATGAATATTTATTATTACTAAACACATGAATTATTTACATTATTTATATTAGCCAGGAAAAGAATTTCAAGCATCTTTAAAACAAGAGATGGTTATGCGGCTGACTGTAAAAAGTCAGAAATATAAAAATATTCTTAGAACATTTTATTTATTGATTCAGCATACGCAGTGTGCATAACAATGTAGTCTTGGGAAAATATATATATATAAACATATATATATGTATGTACGTATGTATACATATAAAAATAGGCCAGGAACTGAGAGGAGGGCAATGTTCTTTAATCCCAATGGGATCAGAATCTTGCAGGATGAAAGCCAGGCAAAGTAGGAAACAGACGGATGATAATAAGCAAGAAACTGGAACTGGGAAAAGTCTACAGTGTAAGTGTCCATAAGAAAGGCAAGGGAGTGGTAAAAAAAGGGAGAATTTAGCAGGACATTTAGGGCGAAGTCACAGAAACTGGAAAGGAGTGAAGAGTAATTCACCAAAGCGCAGTCAAATGAAAAACAGGGAAGAAATTCGAAGCTGAGAAACTTGTTATAGGTGGTGATCCTGAGAAAGGGGAGCCTTTCCATTTGGTCTCTGTAGCAGGCAGACAACTGCTGCTAACAGCCTGTCTACAATTTGAAGGGAGGAGCAGGGGTTGCGGGAGTGAAGGCACCCAAGGATTCAGCCGGAATGAGAATGGCTGGAGCGCCGGCTGCAGTCCCAGCTCAGCGCTAACCAGTGCTCCTACTGAAAAATCCATTTCATATCAGAAATGTGGAGCCTTCTTGTGTTATTATGCAGCGCTCTGCATGTGCAGAAGTGTCTGGGGTCGGCCGTGTGGCACTCATAGCACGGAGCAGAGGGATGCCACAGGAAAACAAAGCAGTGTGGTGGAAACAGAGCAAACAGGGCAGCACTTGGATGGCTGGGAAAGCTGGACAGGCTTTGAACAAGGAGAGGAAAATTATTTACCTGCATCTCCACCCAATTATTTCAACATTTGGAGAGTATTTTGATGCAGAGGTATGTAGTAGCAGGATTACTTCAGCTAACAGCTAGGAATATCCTATGTGGATGAAATATTTTTCCACATATCATTGAGAGTTTGCTCTCAGAGGGCACCTTGGACTGCAAGTGACCAGTAAATCCAAGTGATCCAAGAGATCATGATCTTTAAGAGGTGTAAACAGAGGCAGCACTGAGTGTACTGGCTTGGCTGTAAAAGTCTTCACTTGACCCAAACCAAAGAGAATGGGATTTCACTTTGGAATATTTCGTTTTATCAGAAAAAAAAATTCTAATTTAATAGAACCATAGAATCATAGAATCGTTTGGGTTGGAAGGGACTTTAAAGACAATCTAGTTCCACTGGGGATCAAAATGTTAATATTAAACAAATGACCATGGAGAAACTGAGGCATAAGTTGTATTGCTAGGCAAATATGAAGGACAGCTGCTGTAAAATAATGCATCAGATGAACAAAATTTTTTAAAATCTTAGGTCCAATCACTGACTCAATGATTATAAAAAAATATTTTTGAACAGAACATTCCTTAAAAGCCTCTTACAGAGTACCCTGCATTTGTTTTAGGACTATATGAAAATCTGTTTTTGTTTATACTTACGTTATTTTGACCAAGAGTTGATCAGAATTTTGTAAGCAAAAGCCATTTTTGAGTAATTCCATGCTAGGCAAGCCTCAGTCACATACTCAGCTATTTTATCACGTAAATAGCATTGCTGTGTGATCGTATCAGGTGCTGGGCAAACGCAGAGTGCTGATGGTGCCTGCTCAGGGGCAGAGACCAGCACGGGACTGGGACTGGCTTGCTGAAACCCTCCAGTGTCCTGCTGTAACTGTTTCTGCACTCTCTCCTGCTGGTCAGCAGTCTGGTGTTCCTGTTTTAAAGCACAATGCCCACAGAACCAGCCCTGTGCACTTTCCTGACCTACCAAGGTGTATGAGAGGGTTGGGAAGGAAGATGGAGTTGTTCCTCCTCCCCGCCCTGGATCAAGGAGATGCTGAGAACAGCTCCAGCAAATCCTGCTCTTAGCCAGTGCATGACCTCTTCAGTGAAAACATACAACACATTATGTAGCTGCTATTAGTAACAGCACTGTAGCCTAGAAACTAAAAAGGTCAGATTAATATTAATTATCTTATAGGTATCAAGTTATATGCCATATATATTTCTAGTAAAGGTCAATATGGCCTTCCCTTATTTTATATCCATCTGCTTCATTAGGTAAGGAAAAGTAAGCTAGATATAATGGATTTTTCGGTAGTTTTAATCAACAATTTCATCAAAAGCACATTTTTCACCTGTGCTAACCACATAATGGAAAACTAGATCAATACATTAATTATACCCACTGCTTTCTAAACTCTATTTTTAAATGAATTATGGTAAGTGTTGTAGAAATAGGAAAGAAAAAACCTATACAACCAGAAGACATTCACTTTCAGTGTCAGGCAAACAGTCTCAAAAATATGTCTGCCTATTTTTATTCTTCAAATACTTTCATTATTGTTCCATATAAAAGATCAGAAATTACAAAGCCTTTCATTGTAATGTCCACACAATGGCAAATAAACACTGGAACTGATTTTGGTAGCACATTACACAGAGCAGGGTGAAGTAACAGCAGACTGCCAATGGTAGAAATGGCAATTGCAATATTACTCTGGGGAAAATCCAAAATGTTTATTTGTGGGACCACCTCCTCAGACCACTATGGTGAGGATAAATATCCTCATCATTTCCAACCACCTGAGGTTCTGTGACCAAAAACAACGTAAGACGTCAGAGCTGTAGAGAAGCATCTCTAAAGCCAGGATATTTTTTGCTAGAAAGACTTTTTCCATGCTGAAAGGCCTATTTGTGTCCCAGGATGCTGAGCTCTTATAAGCCTAGAAAGTGATAAAGAGCTACAAATCAGCTGAAATTTCTCTGCAGACCTTAGCAGGCTTTGAAAAACCTTTCTTCTCCAGGTAAAGTGGGAGCTGCAGCTCTCCCCAGTGTTCCAGCCTCAATAACTCACTATCCTCACCCAAAGCTCATCCGACATCTCGTATGTGCTTCATTGTACAACAGAGAACAGCGCAGAGAGCCCTGAGCAGGCACCATTTTGAACCAGAAAGTCTCTACACAACACAAATAATTTACACAGTACAGATCCACAAGCAGCTCTGCCCTGGGGACAGAGCTTGTTGACTTGGATGCAGACCTGCAGAAGTGTGGCTGTACAGATTCAGGTCCAGCTCACGGAGAGGGAGGAGGGTCTTTCCCTTCTTGCCTCAGTGACTCCAGCTCCAGAGTCAGCTGTAACATCTTTAACCCGCAATCCAAGTCAGATTTACACATGTACAGTAACTACTCAGCATCTGTTTCAGTTTCCTTACCCCAAAAGACTCTTCTTTCAGCTGCTTCTTTTCCAGCTCTGGGCAATATTGAGAAGACTGAAGACAGAGCAAGAGATGGATTCATCTAGAATGGAACAAGATAATTTTAAGCGAGCAACTCTTCAGTACCAAGGTCTATTCAGCATCATGCTGTGCTACTGCTCCTATTTCTTCTCTTCTTTCTCCCCTAAACAACACATTTTTAACACTTATTTCCTGATTTGTTCATATATTTTAAGGACCCACTGAAAAAGGAAGGCTGAGTCCTACATTATTTTCTTCTTCTTGCAGGTTAATTCCCAAAGGCATCTTGCTTCCAGTCTTTCCCTAAAGCTTCCTGATGCACAAGTCTACACAAGTTGGGGAGATTTAGTTTCATAAACTACTATCACATGATTCTGATCCTCTGACCCAAAGGACAGGTCAAATTTAAAAACATCTGGGTTGTGATTCTTCACTGGTTGTGGGGAAAGGGGAGAATTCCACTCTTCTGACTGAGAAGTGAAGGGAGACCTCTGCAAATATTAAACAAATAATTGTGTGAGGAGTGGAATGAATTAAATCTGGTTTTTTATGAATTTGAGGTGCATAAAAGCATGACCTTGGACTGAAGCTTTTCTGCATAGCTGTGTTATTTACTGCAGCTCTCACCTCCGTGGATCCTCTGGAGCCTCATAAGATTTAAGTTCAGGATGCAGCTTTCCCTGAGCTGGGCAACACTTTTTATTCACCTACCTGGCCCCTTATTTTTAGGAGATTTGTTAGAACACAGATACATCGAAAATTCTGTCATTTCATCACACTTGATTGGAAAAGGCCACTAGATTCAAAAATTATTAGGGGTACACAAGGACAGATACATGCACAGAGACAGCCTGATCACAGATGCCTTGTTTCCATAGGAAACCAAACTAAAAATAGACAGTTTCTTAAGTGTTAAAGATGGAATTTTTATTTGTTTTTGCAGTTGGGAACCAAACAGACCCACTATTCACATGGCTGTAGCACATGAGAAATATGAAAGAAAAGTAATCTTAGTTTTTTTGTGATAGATACCACAGTAAGTGTAATTCAGTGACTAGTGACACAACAGCAAAGTGTCCAAAGGCTGAAATACGCTGGGCTGGATGAACGGTTGTCTATGTGACAGTAAATAAGAGCTTTTTTTTTCTTTTAGCACTATGACTAAAATCATTTGTTAAGTTGTTTGTTACAAATGCAACATTTGTAACATTGTTTGTTACAATGACATCGAGTCCATGTAAATCTCATTGTTTTGAATGATCTGTGCACAACTAAGGTCTCTGTTTGATTTTTCATTCATCAAAAAATGATAAAACAGATGTTAGCAATTCATTTTTTTCCCCTCATCAGTTGCTAAGTATCAACCTCAACATGGCATGCAACAGCAAATGATAGCTAGGCATGCCACGAGTGAGAAAGCACAGCTTTCTTTTATAATCAGAATAATATGGTCATTATAGCCTGCACATAAGCTGTGTGGGGCAAACTTTGCCTGCATCCTCATAGAAGCAGACATCTTCCATACAGATGTCTTTAATGTATTTGAGGTGTTTGAGCTGAATCCCTTGGGGATATTATATAAAGATATAAAGATAAGGAGTGAGGTGAGGCTCTCGAGCAATGGGTAGGAGAGATGGAGAGGGTGACTGACAACTCAGGCTATCTGTGTATCATCCAGCTAAGTACGTAGGGATCATAGGACCACAAGAACTGTATAAATACAGATAATCTGAGAACACCAAAGGATCTTGAAACAGAAGGCTATTTTTAAGGTGTAGTAATAACACAGAAAGAACTTCCATGGCATCCTATATGGCAGGATGTGAGATTGTTGCATCAAAACAACTTTTTAAGCCCACTTTTTTTGAGGCTGAAGCTGCAGGTAGTTCAGGCTGCCTATTGTTACCACCACACCTCAGGTGAAATCTGATTGTAGCTTAAGAGGTTGAACACATCCTTACAGCTGTATAGAGATGGATCCCTGGGCCATTACCAGCAAATAGTGGGTGCAGCTGCAGATTTCCCAGGAAGCAATGCCATGGCATTCATTTCTATGCCTTCCTACAGCAACAGACAGCCATGTAACCTGATGTGGAGATCTGTGCCTCAAATCACTGTGCAACCCAGCTGCTGCCGGGCCTCAGCTTTGCTGTGACCTCTTTCTACTTCCTACTTCAGAAACGTAAAATCATGGAGTCATTGAGATAGGAAATGCACTCTCAGACCATCACATCCAAATGTTCCCTCAGCACTGCCAAAGCCACCACTAAACCATGTTCCCAAGTGCCACATCCATACATATTTTAAATCCCTCCAGGGATGGGGACTCCACTGCTGTTCTGGGCAGTCTGTGCCATGGCTGGACAACACTTCCCATGAAGAAATTTTCCCTAATACCCAATCTAAGCCTTACCTGGTGCATCCTGAGGCCATTTTGTCCTGCAGGAATAACTAATAACCCTGTGGTTATTAGCGTGCTCAGAGCCCCCTCATGCAGCACGCAGGCTACAGTGGAGCGGGTTGCAGCGAGGGCAGCCATGCTGCCACCACGCTCCTCATCTTCCCGCCAAAAGGCTCCTCGTCTTCCCATCACAGCCTTGCTTTAGGAAACAGAGACGAGTTCTGGAGAAAGGAAGTGGGAATGTGGAGTAGGTATGAGACCCCAGGTGAGGGGTGAGCAGGGAGCTGGGGAGGGGTGTTTGTGCTGACCAGCGAGGCGGGAGGGAGGGACAGGAGTCCGTGAGGGAGCAAGGCTGAAGCGGGCGCCATGATGGCGACCTGAGGGAGGGAGCCGGCCCCTGTCCATGAACGAGTTAAAAGTCACGTCCGAAAACTTCTTCTGCCCTGCAGCTTGGATGCTGGGTAGAGAAAAGGTTAGGAAGTGCTAGCTTAAATCCAGGATGGAGTTTTTCAAGGATAGGTTGTTACACACAGATTGATGCCACACTGTTGTCAACATGCCAGGGGTAGTTTTAGCTGTCAGCTCTGTCAGAGTCTGCCAACCAACTTTAACTTGTTTTCTGACTTTTCCAAATGTTTTCCAAGTTTTTGCTTGCTGTGCTGAGGATAAATTGTCCCTCAGTTTCTGTAAAACCACATTTGTTTACTTGTTTCCTTTTCATCTCCGTTTCTTTCTGTGGTTTTCCCTTTTAGGGAAAAAGAAAAGCACAAAGCTTGCACCTTTGCCCAGCCATAATATAAACACAGTTCACTGAAGCCGCCTCATAAACCCTAAGGTTTTGCTCACCCACATTTGTGCAATGCACACTTGCCTCCCTCATGGGCTGGGATGTGCTCTGCAATGGCCCTGCCCAAGGTAAAGGATTGCACAGCACATCCCAGAATAAACTCAGGAATAAACAGTCACCGTGGCTCTTTTCTGTGTTTCCCTACAGGTGAGGATTTCTTTCTTCTGGAATGAAAGATCTTGAAGAAAAATCTTCTAGTTTGGTCAGAGTTATCTACCATATGTGCAAGGGATTTGAGCAGGTAAGTCGCAACCCTTTCTCGCTTTCTCAGAGCCTCACTGGACTGATAGCGAATAACTCCATCTGGGAAAACAAATCTCTCATTACAAACACAGTAATTACAGTGAAATAACATTTAAGGAATGTTAAAAGGACTGGGGACTTCAAAGATTGAAACATTAGAAAGCTGAAATTAAGACTGCACAAGTTCTGTGTATGCATTATGCTACGTTTACTTGACTGTGTAGGTTTTTATTCACATATAAGATAGATGGGACAGAAAAACTTCTGTTTTTCCTCACAGTTCAATGTGTGGTCCCAGACCTTGTTTACTGCCCTGAGTTATTAATTTCCTCTTCAGCTTTTTACAGCACTTTTTACAGTCACATATATGTATGTTACAAACAAGATTTAATTTATTTTTGTTATACCACCAGAAGGTGAAGAGAAATGATGTACAGAAAGCAGAAAAAAAAAATCATAATGTTATAGTTGTTTTAGAACACTAGATGCTCACATTAATACACTAATTCAGGGTCAACTACAGAAAATATGCTCCTATAACTATTTTTTTTTAAATGCAGCAAAGTAAAAAACTGCAGTAGTTGGATCACCTGAGTGACATTAGTGAGTTGTTAAATTCAACCATTTTGTTCCTTGGAATCCACTGAATTCACAGTAATAATATGTACAAAGGAGAATTTTCGATTCAGGCTAGTTTCTATTTTCAGTGTATCTAAAAAAATTCCATCTTTTCAGTGTACTCATAGTTGATACTTCTTTTTTACTGATACTTGAGTTTGCTATAAATGTTTATGGGAATACCAAGTTAAACTTTATATGTTCCTGGCATGGCCCTTTACGTCCTCAACTTCAGCTGGTTCAGCACTCCAGTGTTTCTAACACTTGAGTATCAGTCTGGGCTCTCTGAAAATGAGATACATATTAGTGACCATACATCACTGACTACATGATATGCCTATCACCACATGATGAGTTTAGTAATGGCACTTAGAGAGTCCAGACCTCAGTCTTAAGTGGATTTAGCTTTCCTATAACTCCCAAGATTCTCTACTTCATTTATTACTTCTAGTTTCTCAATGTGTGGAGATCTAGAATAGTCTACTTCACTATTTAACTCTGGTTCATCCCAGCATAGGTCAGAACTATGCAAGGAATAAGGCAAGAGACTTGTAGAAAAAATAGCACACAATTATGTTATTAAAGATATAATGCATATGAACAGAGAGAATTCAATTTCAACTGAAGAATAACATCGATTCTGTAATCTCTTTTCCCATAAGTCCTTGACATTAAAAGATGTATAATTTCAGTATAGTCCCTGCCTGTCATCTTTCTAAAAGGATCATAAATAAAATGGAAAATAGATTTTCCATCACACTGACATCCCTGTGGGTCGCTCCTGAGTCTGGGACCTTTTGTACCACAGCTCGTACCTCTCTACCTGAGCTAACAGAGCAGTTAACAGCAGCTTCTACACATGCTGTCCCCACTGGCTTCCAGTTGCAGGTTTCTCCACTTACACCCTTTCCATAGCCAGCTCCAGTCCTTTTTTTCCCTTGTTAACTCATCCGACCTGACTTTTTATAACTTGTGTCTCTGGGACATTCGTTCAGTGAGAGGCTACAAACAAGACCTATAAAAGGCTGCTGAACCCTTCACTCTACCACAGCACAAAAAATTAGGCTTGTCCTCTCAGGTGTGTCTTGGAAAATTTATCAGGATGAATTTTGATAATGGATTAGTGTAAATGTAGTGAAGGAGGTTAGAGGCATATAACCAAAACATTCCAGCATAGATCTGCGGATGAAGTTGGTGGGCATGAGCTGCTCTGCAGTAACTGCATGTGTGCTTGTTACTCCACTGTAAATTAAATATAACATAGCCGTGTGTAAAATAACTATTTCACATTTACCTCTACAGGCTTGCTTGCAGTAATCATGGTTTATACACTGCAAATTCACATTCAAGCTTAGGTCACAGTCATTTATTTCTAGACCTGTGTGAGAATGAAGTGGCCCTACTTCGTGTGAGTTGCATTTTGCAGCAAGGTCACTGTCATTCTGCAACCACCAAATGTTTCGTGAAGGGCAACAGATCCGCTATGAATTCACATTTATATTTAACTCAGATTTTCATACGTATCACCAATAAACAAACATTTTCCCCCCTCTTTTAGAGTCATCATCTCGGGAGGAAATTGTCATGTTGTGATTCAGCTCTGGGAGTGGACCTGCATTTGATGGCTGTGGTAAGTCCAAGGCAGAACTATCAGGGTTTTCTCACTCCAAGTCATATAAAACATAACAGTAAAACATGCAAGAGGAGGTTGTACATGATATATCACAAAATGTGGTTTGGCACCCAGCACAGGAACAGTTTAGAGAACAGGCTGTTCTTTAAATAATACGCTTTTGTTTTCATGCTGCTGATTTACAGCAAAGGCTTTTTCCTTAAAAAAAGAAAAATAGAGTAGATCCTTATCTAATGCATCAAAACAGAAAAGTATGTGGTTTCTTTTTCAAACATTTCAATAAAGGATTCAACTTTCTCAGGGGCCCTTGTAGAAATCCCATTGGAATAGAATTCTGGGTGGGTGTTTTTCATTTTAACCTGGGGCTGGGTTTCCCATTGTTGATGCATGCAGACGTACATGCACAAATTCACATGCCTGACTTCGAAAATCTGACCTTAAACACACAGCAGGTAAGAGAATGATGTGGGAGACTGAAGAAGACATCATTGTTCGCCTAAAAATATCAAAAGAACCATGACCTGAGAGATGCCCATCTCCAGGATTTGGCAGAGGTCAAGGGGGTGATGTAATTGGCACCTTTTGAATTTGGCTGTGTTATGTCACTAAACACAGACCCAGCAGTTAATCCTTAAAAATTATTAGAGGTTCAAAGCTGCATTTCATTTTGTCTGTTTTTGTTTCTCTCCCCGCTTTCGTAAGGAAGTTTATTTTCTGTCTTGCTGGGTGTTTCTATCAAAGACACTGCAGTTACTGTAGAGTAATGTCTGACTTAGATTTTAAGTCTGTAGTAGTATTGCAGGTAACAGAGGAGTTTAATATGTGGTAAGAGGAGTTGTTTGATCATGCCACTACAGGCAGCTTTCTGGTTTCCTGTATTTGTAATATGCAGCAAAAAATAGCTCAGTCATCAATTTTTCAATTTCATTGCAAAATAAATACTAAAAAAAAGGTATGCTCTGCATCATCTCTGAATTTAACATGCTAATGTAAATTAATTTTTTTTTACCTATTTATATCACTTAAAATTTCTCAAGAGTCTTGTCTTCTCACAGGTTTAGGTAAAATTTTTAATGACAGACGCTTGGTTCTGAGGGAAAATTCTGAAGTATTCATAACTAAAAAAGGACAGATTTCCTGAAATCAGACATTGTTATTTTGAAAAGGATGAGAAAAAAAAGATTGGCCATTTATAATATTTTCTGAATATTTTTTTCCAAATTATTGACAAAATCTATTATAAAAAAAGAAAAAAATTCTTTTCTTCAAAACTGTCCAAAAAAACCCACTTGATTCTATTTTGCACATTCCATTTATGAGGAAAAATAGTAGAACAAATTTTGGTTTTTTAAAATTTAGTAACAGAAAGTTAAAAGAGAAAAGGAAAATGTAAAATGCTTTTCACAAGCTGGAGTATTTGAAATTAATTTCTCATCTGTCTTTGTGGAAATAATTTATTTTTCACTAAAATGTGGTGATAGATTGCCAGGGTATCTGGTCTTCAGCAGCACCTGGGATATTATTGGGCAAACCTACAAATATGGGGCTTGCAGGAAAGACTAAAAGGGGAAACAAGTGGAAAAATTAGTTATTTGGTGGACTAAAAGCAGTGAACAACCACCCAGACTGTTGAGCCAAGTGAAGACTGAGCATGAATGGAGGAGAAACATTAAAATGCTAAAAACCACTTAGGCTGAGCTGTGTCAGATTCAATGTGAGTCCCCTCCTTCTGGAGCCCCTCACGTTGCTAAGCCCTGTTTGTAAAACTCCATCATGATAATGCTGATCATTGTAAGTGCCGAGGCCCAGGGTGAAATCCTGGCTCTGCTGACATCATTAACAGTTCTGCCTTGGATCTGGACCGGGTTGGGTTCAGCCCAAATGAAAGCAGTGGCCTTGCTGACAAATGGCCAGTGGTCAAAGGGAGGCCCAGGCATTGAGTTCGTCAGTCCCACGCATTATACGCAACAAAGGTCAGTAAGATGGAAGGTCTTGGATTTAGATGACTCGGAAGATAAGCATGCCAGGCTGCAACAAGACTCCAGAGAAATCAAGGGACAGCATTATTTGGATATTTGCTGTATGGCTTGTTGGTGAATTTTAAAAATGTACTTTATCCATATTCAAATCCAGTATAAACCAAAGTAGAAGAATATGATCTCTGTGGGAAGAGGTCATGGAAACAATATCTGTGCACCTGCCTACAGATCTATGAAAGCATTTTCAAAACAGACATTTTGGAAAGAGGCAGCTACTGCTAATCTATTATTGTTTCCATGCAGATATTTATAAAAATCCTTTTCTTGTAAAATGCCTCATACCCTGCTTAGTTTTGCATTTAGGCAGAAGAAGCACAACTTCAGCATATGTAAATAAAATTTAAAACTGAGGTGGCTTAGGAATCTGGGCTTAATAGATGCAACTGCATAAGAATTATCTATTAATTATAAAAGCATTAGTTTAAAAGGATAGTAACTTTTTTTACTGACTTTTAAGCATTTTCTGCTTGATTGTATTTCCTTTAGGAAAATCTAAAAATGCAGTCTGAATAGTAACCACAACCCTATCCTATCAATCAACTGTACCTGTTAATTTAAGACACAATCGCTTGAATATGGTTGGATAATACACGTTGTAACACCATGTGTGCCAGTGCACACACATGTGTTTATCCCTACATGCCTGCTTTAACTTTCTTCCTGAGACCAGCATGCTTTGGAATGATATTTTAATTTATTATTATGAAAGGAATGGCAACTGGTTTTTAATGGTTACAGAATGGTGACTCACAACGCTGTCCCAGATGCTGTCACCGTCGCTATGAGAGCAGATTTGCAACATCTTGTCACAGGCACACATCAGTGCTCCTGCCTGCTGCCCTCATCCCAGAGGACAGGCTAACACCTGCTGCTGGCAGCGTGCCGGCCCTTCGGGGAACAAATGTTCCATTGCTGCTGGCTGATAGGACAGCACAGACTCGAGATTCCAAGTGAACTGGCTAAAGGCACCCTAGGGCTCGGTGCACCCACCCCAGCACCCAGATGGCTGCTGTTTCTGTAGGAATATTCGAGAGTGTGCCTATAGCAGTCTCCTATATAAAGGAAAAGCGAAAAATCAACAGCACCCTGGATGATAAGATTTCTAGCATTTGCTGTTGTTTCTTATGAAAAAAACCCCAACAATGTTTTTCCGGTCAGTATTATACTGATGGAGTATATCGTGCCTACTCTGTATTTATTCATGTGAAGAACTTAGAAGTGTGTTAAAGATAATGATTTAATAGGAAAATACAAGTGCAAATCCACTTCTGGAAGGATAATGTGCTTTTTTTCCTGCAGAATATCCTTAACCTTTCACAATTTACAAATCCTGGACAAAACCGACATTATTTTTATATTTCACATAATATTCAGCTGCCATACCTTTATGTTGCCAGAGCTAATACATTTTGATGTAAGAACAAAACAAAGACTAAATACATTTTTTTCATATAAATGTATTTTTCAGTGCACCTATACTAGAGTTATAATAAAGAATACTGTGCACTAGCTCTGGAGAGCCCAAATTTCTCACCGAAGTCAAGGAAAGCTAAAAGGACTCCTGGCTTGGAATAAGAAGCTCAGTGCAGCTCAGGATCAGGTCTCTTGGACAGAGTGTAGTGCATTTCTTTCCATTTATTCCCACTCCACTTCCAGTGGGGTGATAATAGCAGCGTTACAATGTCTTCACTTCATGTGGATTGGATAGCAGGCTAATAAAGATGAGGGTGGTGCTTTTTTCGGCTGTTACACTCAAATTTCAAATAAGACCATTTTTATTCTCTGTTTTTGAAAAGGCTTTTTGTCCACACTATTCCCCAAAGCTTAGATCAAAACCATGTCATGTGTCTGAGGGAGGTACAGTCCAGGACACAGTGCATTAGTATTTCAGCTACTGTAATATAGTTTTGATACTCCTTTGCATTTCAGCTTTTGGACAGGAATTTATTCCCATAAAAATGAAATTCCTCAAAAAAGAAAAAGATTGATCATATATTTATAGAAGAGTGGCCTCATCAGAAGCCTCTAGATTGTTGCAGTTTGCCTCTGTGTGGTTTAAATCAGTGTGCACTGGAGGTGATATTTCACATTCCCTGCAGTGTGCTGCACTTCTCTGCAACAAATCAATCTAATCTACATCACAATACACTGAGCAACACTGAACTGCCAGCAGGAGAATTCTGGATGGCTTTCACTGGTTAAAATTTCCCCTTTTCTCTTGTTAGGTTAATGGTTGGGATATATCTGTAATTCTTAGGAAAGAGCAGCACCACACAAACAGTGTCAGCACTCTGTGTAGTTCTGTGAATACGTATTCCTATGTTATTCTTTCTGATGATCTCTAAATGAGGTTCCCAGGTAATGCCAATTTACAATAATCTCTCTGCTTGTGATCCCACAACTTGCCCAGGGCAAATCTCATTGTTTTTCTTTGTCCCCTGACTGCTTCTGTAAAATTATGCTAATAATAGCCACACCAGAGAGATGCTGGGTGAATTTGTGTGCCTGCAGAGGACTTTGAAGATGAAAAGGCTTATTTAAATGTTACATATTGCCACAAGTATTATTATTAAAGCTTAAGAGTGCATTCTACCCTCAGACAGACACACACAGCTGCTGCTGTCCCCACTGTCCTTGTTCACACAGAGAGCCATGCAATGGGGCAGGGCTGTACAGATCTGGAGACTGTAAGTTCAGCTTTGCTGGAGCAAAGACAGGGTTTCTGTGCAGATGGCAGGCATGCAAATTTGGTATGATCACCATTTAGAGGTGCTTGTAAAGCATTTGCGTCGGATGAACTCTTTGTTGCTTCTATTCCTACAATGCTACTATGTACAGGGAGAAAGAATAGAGTGGAAGAGCAGGAAAGATATTTACCATAAACTTTTTGACAATCTCCTAATCAAAACCGAGCAGAGCTAGGGCAGTCCTGGTGACAGAGATCAGGCTGTGATTCCCAGGTCAGGCTGAGCTCTCGTGTCACATTCGGGTCATGCTGCATAAATTGTCTGCAAGGCTTCCTTGTAACCTGTCCTGGGTCATAATGCAGGAAATGAACTCCAAAGGTCTGCTGAATCTTAAAGTCACTTTGTAACCCAGAATTTCTCTTAAAACTGAAAAAATTAGGAAGACCCTATTATTGCTCAACCATTGCACTCTTTTGCCACTGTTAAAACTATTTTGTTCACTGTCCTGCAGATAGACTTTAGAGAGGATTTACAATCTAATCTTTCTGGCTGTGTCATGTCGCTCTTGTGGAATTCAATTTCAGTTCTACAGTCATACTACCTTTGGTTAACTTGCCAGGTGTAATGACAGTAAAATTTGGCCTTGTTCTCAAATAAAAATCAAAGGAGAGTCTCCCTAAACAGATTGTCATGTTCCACTATACAATGTAGGCTTCTTTGTTTTAATTCCCTTTTTTTTCTGATTCAATCAGAACATTTGCAAAATAAAGATAATCTGAATTCAGAAACAAGATAAAGAACACGGCCGCTGCTGTCGTTTTAAAGACCCTGTTGGCAAATGGCAGAGACACTTCTTTTACCAGAGAAAGCTGGTAAAAGCATTTATTGCTTTACGTTCAGAACATTCTAATTGAGCACAAATGAGGCTGATCCATGCAAGAGCCAGGGTTTCAGAAGTCAAATAAACAAGTTCCTGCAGTTAATGGTACCTTCCAATACACTTTTTAAGGTCAAGAACACGTAAATCACAAACAGGAGATATATGCATCTTCAAAATCCAACCACCCAGACCTGTTATTTATTTTTTAATAAAAAGATCAAAAGTGGCTTAGGATTTTGAGTACTCAACATTACTATTAAAGAGTTTGGAATTAAGATAAGGGAAGTCAGAGACTGTGGACCAAGCTGACTGACAGAGCAAGCTAGTGTCTGGGCAGCTGCCTAAATGCTTAAAGAGCTCTCCTTCCCTTTTAAAGCTTAAGACAAAAACAGGGGAAAAAGAAAATCTTTCATTAAAGCTCTGTTGCCCTGAATAACCAAGGACAGATTCTGGGTGGTCTCCATGAAGTTTCTTTTTAACTTGATAGCCAAACTCATGGATATTTTCCTACAGTAGTAGGGGATGAAATAACACTGAAATAATTTCTTTTTTAAAAATAAAAGGAATGAAAGGAATAGCTAGATGTCTTTACAACCGCCTTTGAAATCATCACTACTGGGCTTGTCTGCATCTTCTATGCAATGTTATGTATTTGTATGGTCTGGACCTTCTTCAGGCTAAACAGCTGATCTTGGTAACCTGGGATCCTCACTCGAGCACATCAGGTCACTTGGGCTGGTGAGAGTTCAGGAAGATTATTAAGGTTATTTAGTGGTAAAATACATGCCCTGCTGACCTGGCTTCTTATGAAGTGTCGTCATCTGCCACCTCCAAATCATGTTCTCCCACACTGTTGGTACCACATGCACAGGATATAAAAACTGTGAGTGTTGCTAAAACCATTGAAGTAATTAGCTATCTTATATGAGGTTTCCAAATAAGTCAAATATTTGTCAAAATGGTAAAAAAGAAATTTTCAGAATCAAGAGGGGATATTACCTTCTGTTGTTGCTCCATGTGGCTCTGTAGCAAAGGGCTGCAAAGAACAGTGAGCCTTGATCTGCTGAAAGCCAACTGAGGTTTTGTCCCAGACACCCTTACATAACTAGAGCCAACACACTTGGAAATGGGGAGAGCCAAATTCAGACATCACACTTTCAATTTTACCATTACACAAATAGTCATAAAATCATAAAATCATGGTCTTATCTGGAAGCTCACTCTCAGGCAATTAGAAAGGTGCAATGAACACAAGGCAAATTAACATAAGCAAGAAAAAAAAGAAATATCTGTTGGAACTTCTTAATCTGAAATTTGAGTTAAGAGAAAGTTCCATCTTTAAGAATTAGAAAGAAAGTATCTTTGGTAAGGGATGTTCTCAGAAAATAGTCTTAATTTGTAAACTCTATTTAAGGGAACAATTTATATTCTCTAGCAATCAAGTTTCCAACTGCTCACATTCTGGCTCTGTTTTCCCAGATGTTCCTTCTCAGGTTGTCAAAGAAATGAAGTAAATTTCTGTTTGCAGGTGTTAAGTTGCAGGTACATAATTTCATTCTCAAAGATAAAATTCAATGAGGAAAAATAAGATTTTTGGAAGATAAATGTAGTCTTGTGTCTATTTCTTTTGCATTCCTATCACTGCTTTCTTACTTATATTAATAGCATTAAGAATCAAGGAAGAGGTGTGAGGTAGATTGATGGTTTCTCAAAATAAAATTTCTAAAAAGAATCACACATGTATCCAATAATACAAATGCTAATTGGGCAGAAATTTGATTCTGCATTCACCTGCACAGACATTAAAAGCCTTCAATGTGGCCAATAATGTGTTCCATAGCCTGAGATAGTTTAAGGACACTTTCCAGCCCACTCAGTCTTCAGCCAGGAGATGTCTGGGAGGAATCATGATCTCGTCATGGAAAGTCAGTAAAGTGAAATCAAAGCTAGCCAAGGTATCATGGAATATTTTTTTAGTTCTAGGTGACAGCCAAAGCAAGAAAGACCAAGTATTTAAGCAGGCATGAAATCAGCTCATGATTATTTTTCCTCTGAGAAGTGCTGGAGGCATGCTGGTGGCCTGCTGCAAGAACAGATAAAGGCCTTCAGTTTTGAGCCAAGGCCATTCCACTCACGTAAAGTGGTTTGATTTTTTGGGTGTTTTTTTGTTTGGTTGGTGGGGTTTTTTTAATTTACAAGAGCACTACTTTTTATTAAAACTCCCAGCATTTAGAGCAAGGGGAAATCAGGTGACAAATTTACCACAGTAGTGCTTTTCCTTGAGAGACCATTGCTTACTCAAAGATGTATTTCCTATCTGCAGCTTTCCCCTTGCCTTGAATGTCACATGTTTATGGCTCCCACCTTCAGTTTTGTACCATGCTCATTATTCCAGATGCTGGATATCTTCCAACAATGGTTATTCTGGATGCAAGGACAGGTCACATAATTTTTGTTCCCTTGTTCTCAGGACAGGCAAATTATTTTGGTAAAGGAAGCATTTGAAGAGGATTGGGTTGGGCTTAAGTAAACACTTAGAAAAATTATTTTCATTGCAAAGGCTTATGGACAGTATCTTGTCAATTTTTTTGTCTTTTCTAGCAGAGAAGAGTGCTTAGGAAATTCTGGTTATCAGTGTTCGTAAGAACATAAATAAGCTTTCCACGATGTTTGATTCATTTAACCTAACATCCTCCCTACTAAAGGAGTCAAAAGTGAATTCCAGGGTCAACTCCCTTGTAAAATCATTCTGGTTTCCAACAATCAGTAGTTTAAGGTCTAAAGACTGCAGATGGATCATCCTATCTAATGACTATCAGTAGTTATATTCCCCATAAATTTGTTTAACTCCTTATTTTGTATCATCAGATTTATTATTCTCCAGAACAGTGCCAGGGCTTCGGATTGGATCATTGCAAGAGTATACTATATATTATTTCTATTCAAAATATTTAATGTCTGCCTCAACAATATAGCTTTACTTGTTCTAAGATTATATATGAGGTTGATATTGCTGCTTGAATAAACATACACTGACAAGTTAATAAAAATAACATTTTAACTGCTTGAGTGCAATGTTCCAGTGACCCCTAAGACCAGGCTCTCTGCAGTCCTAAGCCCAGCGTGAATTTAACCTTCATCCATGGCTGTCCACAGCCATTCAACAACTGATGAACTCACCTAAAAGAAGAGAGCACAAAATGCAAACATCAATTTAAATGGCTGCATGGAAAAAGCGAAAATTTCCTGTTAAACTACAGCAGGCTGAAATGAGAGCTGAGAATGACAGAGAGGGCAGGTACTGACCCTCATACTAAAAGATGTACAACAAAGGCATTTGCTCTAAGTTCTCATGGAAAGCCTTTTAGACAAATTAATTAAGCAATAAGACATGACAGGGTGTGAATCGCTTGGTAATGATTTACGCCTATTGTGTTGTTAGGCAGAAGGCCAAAGGCCGAGTGCTGTCAAATCACCTAGGTGTAAATTATCATTTGATAATTTGAGCCCTGGAGTGCGTTATTGTAATTAGAAGGTGTTCTATCATAAGTTTTCTACATCATTCCTTTTTTTTTTTCCATTCTCAGCTCCATTTTGATACTTGGAATGCTATCATTAAAAAACTAAACCTTTTCTCTCAAGATTATTTCAGACAACTTATAGCCTGAGAGGCTTTACACAACAAACCCTGTCATATACCACAATGCATAGCAGAGAAGTCAATGTGGGCATGTCATCACTGTAATTTAATCACCGTGCCTTCATTCATAAAGCCAGTTACAGACAAAGGGAGGTATTAGGGTTATAGGGGAATGTGCAATCAAAATTAGTTGGAAGTTAGGTGCAGAGTCGATGAAGAGGAATGAAGCAGCTGCACTTTCTCTTTTCAAATTAAACAGCACAAAAAAGATGGAGAGATAACTACATAAATTGTTCCAAGTTGCAGCATCCGGACAGCTGTAGAAACCACAAGAAGGCCACTCCAAAACCTGATTATTCAAACTAATAGAATCAAAGTGCAGCAAGGGCTGTTCCATGAAAAGATGTGAATACCATCTTCAGCTTTGGAAATTCATACAACCCAGCTCATCACAACCTGGGAGAAGGTTATTGCCTGCTTGTCTACTTCTTCTGTTCTTATACGTTTCTGGAGATGGGATATTTAAGTAGCAGGATCTCCAGTTTGATTCAATTTGCCATTCTTGGATACCTACAATCATTAATCCCATGTACTGAGCAGAAGAAAGGTCTCTTCAAGTCTAGCATAGAAATGGGTGTCATGACAGCCTCTTTCTGCCTCTTACCTCATCTATGGCTCCAGCTTAGGGAAAAATATTTTATCAAATCTAGCTGTTGTTTCCTAAACATTAAGCAAGGTCACAGTTATATCCAATAGAACATCCTTAACCTCCTTGCATGACTAGATGACAACAGCCTTCACTGAGAATTCCTAGCACTAAAATGATTGCCCATTAATAAGAAGCAGTCCCACGATGGCAGTACCCAGGGCGAAATGTTAAGGTCAATCAAGAAAACATCTTTTTGAGCATTAGACACACTCAGAAAAAGAGGATTTTATCACTGGTCAGCCATTATTTCAAAACCTGCAAGAAACTATCTTGTAAGTGATGTAATCGTAAAAACAGAAGCGGTCAAATTTTTTCTGATGAAGGACAGGTCTTAAAATTATTTTCCTGGAGTTTACTTTTCACGTTTGCTTATCGGTGGCATATGCTCCTTTGCTTTGTTGTTGTGATTCTTTTTGCATCTATTTTTTTCCATACATTTTTGTGTTGTCGCAAAAGCTGCCACACATCCACATTGCATTTATTTAATCAGAAGGATCCAGATAGCGTGATAGTTGGTTTTACCATCCGTCTAGCATATTATTAGTAGGTTGGGGTTTGGAAAATTGACAGAGAAACAGATGTTGGGATTATTTTATGTAGCTTGAATACCATAATGATATACAGTTTTCAGAAGCATCTATTTTCTTATTTTAGGAAGATGATTATTTTATGGAGGAAATGGCTCAACTTTTTATAACCCAGAGGGGAGAGGAAAATAAAATGAAGGACCTGAGGAAAATATCTTAGGAAGGAGTGATGGATGTTTAGTCTGTGCCTAAAAGTCTGAGCAGAACATGTGCCATTTATGAAATTGTTCTAAGGGAATAATCCTGGCTGTGCCTGTTTCCCTCACAGATACATATTTAATGAAATATTGTAAAATAAATCTGTAGTCTTATGATTTGCATGTCGTCAGTCTGCTTTAAAGTGTGACAGGAAGGAGACACTATTTTTGTTAGTTGCAGCTTAATAATGTAATATGCAGAAGTTACTCCCTTTCTCAGAAGGAAACAGAAGGCTTGGAAATTAAGAACTTGGACATGCTTGGCGTAGCTTCATTCCCTTTTTGCTATGCTTATCAGTCACAGTGGGGAAAAAAGATATAGCTGGTATCCAAAGGACAAAGGTCAAAAAAACTGTATTTCCTTTTTTTTTCCTACATTTAGTGTCTTAGTATTAGACTTTTAGACATGAAACAACGAGACCAAGTTTTCTTTTAGCCGCTCATGAGTTTACTTGCTTTCTTTTCTGGCCACCTGCTCAAACGACATTTTAGGAAGAAACTGAGTGACAATGGAAATACTGTGAAAAGGACATAGCACCCAGAACTTTGATGCATGCTTTTGGGAATGCATATCCATTCCTACCTTTTTTTACCTCTAATTCCTCTTTTCCTGCCTATTTCATCACTTCATGTTAATGCCAGATGTGGAAAGAATTCAATATCTGGTAAGACAATCACATTCAGTTCCCATCACTATAATTTAAGCCTAAAGAGTTCAGGCACTCAGCTACTTCTGGATGTGAAATAAGTCTCAAAAATGAGTTCCTTGAGCTGTGGGGAAGCAAATATATGTATCTTTTTTCATCCAACATTTATGAGTAAGGCTTGATACTTCTATCACAGACATCTGCGGAAACACTCTGGGAAAAAAAATTGAGAAAACAGTTGTGTGTGGATTGGTGTGGCACTGAGTGCAAAATAGGGAGAAACTTCCCTACATGTACAAACACATTCACGTGCAGACAGATATGCACAGAGAGAGGTATTATATGACTTCTGAAGTCTCTTATTTAACAAAATAGAAAAGACAAATGATCAGTCTTCAAAAAGCACATGAAATTGGGTATGAATAGAGTAACTGCACAAGATGATATAGTCAAGTAACTTCATAGGAAATTTCTGAAGAACTTTATTATTAATATCAAATATTCTCTCTTCTTGTTAAAGGCATAAATCTCTGTAATGAAATAGAGTTCATCACCTCCATATTTATATTCTTAGCAGGGGTTTAGATATTTATGGATGCCTCCCAAAAATCTGAGAGGTAATAAAGAAGTACTGATCTAATAAAGGCAACAGGTGCAATATTTGAATTTAGACTTCACGTTTTAATTATAAGGTTGCAGCATGTAACATACAGAACTGCCTCCGGACATTCATCAGAAGTGGCTCCTTTTGATTTACTTGCCTAGCCATTGGTTTCTATCTGGTGTTACTCAATTCATAGGCAACTGGGAAAGCATGTATCTGTTAGTAAAACTATTTTCATTAAGATATTTAAGAAGCAGAGTGTGCATTTTTTTCCATGCAGTTTTAATCAAAAAGCGCTGTTCATCCTGCTTTAAAACAACAATGGTTATTGCCAGTATTACCATAAGATTATTAGATTAATCTACTGATCACATCATTTACTCTTCTCTGTCCTTTTATTTACTTTAAAATATGAATTTCATGGATGTTACTGACAATGAAGAACAAAGAAAAGGCAGTCAGCTGAGTCTCCACTGCTCAGTGTGCTCCAGTTCTGCTCTCACAGGAACATGTTTTTAGTATTCAGCTATGCCCAGCCATTCTTTGAAGTGAAAAAAAATGTAGATATTAGAAAAAGGTTTAGGTGAAAATTCTGAATTGAAGCATTCTTTGTCCTGGGGAAGACTCTTATTAAAATTCTGCATTTTTTGTCATAGCCTAGTCCCAGGCTCTGAATTCAGATTAATCCAGGATACTGAAGTAACTGTGATGTGAGCCTTAACTTTGTAATTATGGTCCATCTTATTAACATCCAGTGACTCCATAACATCCAAGCGCAAATATAAGTGACCAACTTGGAAACACAAATAGAGTCTTTCAAGGTCTGCCAGGAAAGCTTCTAGGATTTACAAATCGTTATTACATAAGGGAAACCAGAAAAAGTGTGTATTTGAAATATCTGAGAAGTGTTATTGTAGTTTTGTGTGATTAAACTACACACCAAAAGAATGGGAAATAATTACCTGTCGAAGATAGCAGACAGGGACTAAAGCTACAGAGGAATGATTTAGGATGACTTCAACAGATTATTTTATCCTTGAGGTAGATGTGTAGGAGAACTGGATTCCAAGATTATTCTTTTCCTTGGAGAACTAACCAGAATAATTTGATGGTCTTTACAGACTTCAGTTCAGCACAACCAGGATCAGTAATTTAGCATTTTTATATATTGAAGAGATCTGCATTGGGAAACGCTAACGACAGCAACCAGCATGATACAGATTGTTCTGTAGCTTTGACCTACAAGTACATTTTATAGCTGGGCTGGTGTCAGGATTCTGTCTGGCTGCTGCACCAGCCTCAAAACACAGCCCAGCTCCCTCGTACTACTTGCAAGCAATTCAGACACAGAATATTTTGGGGATCGTAAATGAGCAACATCTATTCCCAGGGTAAGGCAAGTCTATTTCACAAGTTACTTTATGGACCATATGGTTATACTTGGTTATGTTCAGTCACATAACATCACATAAAGCAACTTAATCCAGTATATTCAGATCCATGCAATGCAAATGGAGCATCATTTCCAAGCTTTAAAGGAGCCTTGTCTTTTTCCCTAGGGAACATAGTGTAGACTATAGTTTTAAATCAAACTTCTCATAAACTTTTAGCACTCAAGTCTTTCCAAAAATCATGTCATCCTCCAACTTGGTGTGATGCAACTTATTATCTGTATGTCTGAGCATAAAAAGAGGCACTCTGGTGTTCTACTAAAATTATGTTGAAAATAGAAAATGAGATTGCAATCAGTAAAGAGGAGAAGTCAGAATTGCTTCAGGATTTTAGTACACTCCTTGCCAAAACCAGCGAAGCATCCCTGAGGCCTCCTTATCCGGTGTGCTGAGCTGAAGCCTTCTGGAAATAGCAGGCTTAAAGGTTGCTAAGCCAGACACTTTCTTAGATAATTTTAAGGCTTATAACTAGGACATTTTAGTACTATACAGGGAAATAGTTCTCAGCCTCAAATATGGCAGACACTGGATGTAATTATGGGGTGAGCAAGACAGAAAGCATTGCTCAAGAGGCAAGGAAGGAGTTAAGCAGAGGTAAGATTCCATCCCAGGCTAACAGCCCTCCAATACAACTTCCCATTGTTCACAGGTCTGGTGAGCTCCTGGGGTAAAGTACTTTTTTGGCTGTTGATGTCAGGAATGCTATCACTTTTGTGATATAATTTGGTTTTCTGTGTAATTACATCCTGGCAAAAGCATATTTCTAATAGCACAGCTAGGATTTTCTGTTTAAAATGCTCTGTTTGAATTGTTGACTTTCTGCTGGAATGCCGTATTTGGTTACATTCCACCCTCATTCTAGAGCTGCCTGTACATCCCGGAGCACAATAGAGTCATTATGCACTACCTTGGCCTCCAGGTCGTGAACTACAATTATCTCTTTTCATGGCAACAATCTTTATAACCTAGAAACTACTCCCAGGGACAACATTATAAAGAAGGATTGGCATATGCATAAATAAAGATGAATAGATATTGGCACTCCTCAGGGTTTTTGCCATTGATTATGGAATGTTGATTAATGCCATAATCACTACCTCCCCTCGAAAGCGATAGCGGCATTTTGTGCTGGCTTCACTTTTCTGTCTTCACATCTGCTGCTTTCTCTCCAGTCCCTGGCTCTTGTCACCCATCTGATTCATCCTGGTAGCACGATGACAAAAGTCACAATGTTTGGTTGCCAGCGAGAAAATTTCAGAGGAACAATTTTGAATCTGATTGTTCTCGACTAACATGCTGCTCCAACGGATTATAGCACTTTTATATGCAGTTGCTTTTTGCTAGGTCCATCTGTCTGCGCTCCAAGCTGTGCTCCGAAGATTTGACATTTCAGGCAGTTCTGATTCTGTTTTCTCTCATTCAGTTTCAGTTTTTAAGAACAGAAATCCAGTCAGGAGGTTTATTTGGGGAGCAGTAAGCAAAAAGCATGATTATTATTAGCACTCTGCAAGCTATT